>OU744796.1:17343762-17836437 GCA_916614155.1 Mesoligia furuncula
CACAGATCGGTGCGCCAGAACCAGCGTATCACTACTACTAGCATATTTTAAAACAGCGAGCGTTTGTAAACGGACGACGCCATTTGTAAAACGCAGAATCATATAAATTGTCTGCGATATATACATGTTCCTTTCTTGCATGTACTTAAGTACATAACATTGATAAATATAGACTAAATCTATTTACTTTACACATTGCCGGTGAACCAGCAGGTATTCTATACAATCCCTGGGAAATGTATAGATTACCTGGGCAAAGTATGTAACGGACAATAATATTCATAATATTTCATACATTGACTGGACGCCTCAGGTATTCTATTCATTGCCTAGGTATAGAATACCTGAATTATACAGATTACCGGTAACATATAGATGACAAACCAAAATGTGCCCAGCACGCCACGGTTCGATTACATGACAGACTTTGACGCAGAGGGAACGTTTTTTAGGGTTCCGTAGCCAAATGGCAAAAACGGAACCCTTATAGATTCGTCATGTCTGTCTGTCTGTCTGTCTGTCTGTCCGTCTGTCTGTCTGTCTGTCTGTCTGTCTGTCCGTCCGTATGTCACAGCCACTTTTCTCCGAAACTATAACAACTATACTGTTGAAACTTGGTAAGTAGATGTATTCTGTGAACCGCATTAAGATTTTTACACAAAAATAGAAAAAAAACAATAAATTTTAGGGTTCCCCATACTTAGAACCGAAACTCAAAAATGTTTTTTTCATCAAACCCATACGTGTGGGGTATCTATGGGTAGGTCTTCAAAAATGATATTGAGGTTTCTAATATCATTTTTTTCTAAACTGAAAAGTTTGCGCGAGAGACACTTCCAAAGTGGTAAAATGTGTGTCCCCCCCCCTGTAACTTCTAAAATGAGGGTATGATAAAACTAAAAAAAATATATGATGTACATTACCATATAAACTACCACCGAAAATTGGTTTGAACGAGATCTAGTAAGTAGTTTTTTTTTAATACGTCATAAACCGTAAACCACAATTCATTCAATCAACTCAAAAATAAAAAAATCATTTAATTACATAAACCTTATGCCTAAACCCGGATGTTACGGAACCCTCGGTGCGCGAGTCCGACTCGCTCTTGCCCGGTTTTTGATTTTTTGACGTGTGGCGGGGTCAAAAGGTTAACAAATCTTAAAGCCCATCATCCACGACGCTACTCAAAATTAAAGTGTTACCAACTCAATTCATAGTGTGTACTTTTGTGTAGCAACGTAGATGATGGGCCTAAAAGGTTTTTTTTGGGTGTCGGATAAATCGTCACAAAATAAGTAGGGTCTCGTTTCTGAGTAGAGCTTTAATGTTAAAATAAATTATTTATAATTATTACTACGAAGTAGACGATTTGGCGCAACCATAGATTTCAACAGAAAATTAATCCAATATGTTTACACGTCGGTTGAACACAAATACTCCATTAAATTCTTCTGTTAATTGTTACTTCCAAGTAGAAAAACAAAAAGTAGTGTCTGTCAGTGTAGGTATGTACACAGTGGGTGCCTGAAGACGGACCTCGTCACCGAGGCCGGCCTAAGAAACGCTGGCTTGACGATTTGTACTCGTTCCTGACCAATTGGCCGGAAAAAGCACAGCATAAGGAAAATTGGAAAAGTATGGGGGAGACCTTTGCCCAGCAATGGGCCAACATAGGTTAACAAAAAAAACCTTTCCATCCCAATCAACAATTTTCCAGTTGGGACACTATTGCATAACTAGCATAAGTAGGAGATGTGCCTTTGAGTGGAGTAATAGGTATTTAGGTGTCAAACAGATTCGGCTGAATGAAAAAGGAAATAAGAAAATATAAAGCCATTTGGTTTAGTTTATAGAAGTATGAGGAACAGGGCGTAAAGTTCACTCATACTCTATAGACAAGGGAGGATCTTCCGACCAGACGGGTGTTGAATTCATGTCGAGCCGTTGTATACGAGTATATGCTAGTCAAACTCAAATTAAAAGCATTTCTTTTCACTTTTGAATTGTCAAGAAGTCGGTCAGTCAGAAAATATAAAGCTAGTTGCCCACTCCAAAGCGTAGGTACCTATGGAGAAGAACGGGCAAGAAACTCCATGCACACTCTTTTTATATCATGTTTTACAAAAATATTAGTTACATCATTACTTTTGAATTTAAAATTATATAATGTAAGAAAAGATGTAAAAAAAAGACGTACGCGTTAAAAGTCCAATCCAGAATACATACAATTCAGAGTACAATAAATAGAACTTAACAAAACAACAATCCAAAAATAAAATCATTAAAAATAAGCCGAGGCAGCTAAGTGATGACCAGCAACAACTGACGGTGCCCGTTCACGAACATGACGCATAGATCAGCACCATTTAGCTCAACCATTTTGAATGATCCAACACACACGCCACCGTCAGCGAGACATTTGAGTGAGCATGACATATACTATCAGCCGCCATGGCACATTCAAGTCAATGAAAGACATATTATTACCCGGTAAATGGTAGCTATAGGCACAAAATACAGATAGTACAGAAGGCAATCACATGTATGTACTTCACTTTTCATACCTACACTCGGCGGTCGCGCTATAGGGTTGTCAACTTTGGCTTATGCACAAAAAACTATCGTGGTAGTGGCACTCTTATCTAGTTGTTTGATTTATTGTTGAGCTTATTCTACAACATTAAAACAAAACAATAAACATAGTATTTACGATACAAAAAGTTTACAGAACAAAGACATATACAATTTTACATTTGTCAATTTTCAGTGTTGTGCTCTGTGGCCACGCCACCGTTTATTTTTTTATTATGATATAATCCATTTTTATGTACGTCTGACGGTCATAACGTACATACATTGTTTTTGAATGTACGACTTTTATTTTAAAAGAAAAAAGTAAATTAATGTGGCGTTGCTGCGGAGAATTCTCTGTAGCCACGCCACCTGTAATCAATATTTGTAGATACAATTTCAGCTATTTCTCTGAAGTTATATAATGTACGAACGCTGTGTATTATGTTCACGCGATAAGTATGAAAAAATATGTTAATGCTAAAGTTTAATTCTAAACTCACAAATTGTCCCATATAGTGTATTAAACAAATTTTAATGTATTTTAGAGATTACATCAGATTGACAGGAAAATTAAAATAAAACTCAACAGATTTCATAAATAGAAGTTATTTATTATATATCCGTGTTATAAAAAAAACTGAATACTATGCAGTATACTGAATGCTATGCAGTATGTTCGTATGAAAAAAAATGCTTAAATATAAATGAATATATAAATATCTGACAACATCATATTCATTGATCTGACCCCAATTACTTTGCTTACGCACATGTGTTATGGAAATCAGAACCAACGAAGGTAACACAAACACCCAGACCCGAGCCTATTTAGAAAGCCGAATTTAGAAAAGTTCGCTTCCCAAATTGATGCGACCGGGGATCGAACCCGGGACCTATTGCACTCTGGCCAAATGCCTGTACCACTGCGCCATCGAGGTCATCGTAAGTTATATACTTATGTAAGTTATTAGTATTCTACTATATTACAATTTTTACATAAATTAAAAATCCAGCCAGCCCGCGAACGGTTGAACGCGTCCCACAGGGTCATGGCCGTCCGGCTAGTCCGGGGTTACCGCACGGTCTCCGGGGAGGCAGCGAGCCTCCTTGCTGGATTGCCGCCATGGAATCTGGAGGCCAAAGTCCTCGCCCTCATATGGGAGTGGCGAGAGGAGGTAAAACGCCGGGGCGTAACTCCGCTGCCGCGAGAAATCGCGGCGCAGCGGACAGAGCTCCGGCGGGATCTCATGGCGTCATGGAGAGACACGGCTGCTTCGGGAGGTTCCTGTTCAGAATAAGGCGGGAGGAAACGCTCGGGTGACACCATTGTGTGGATCGCCCGGAGGACACGGTGGAGCATATGGTGGAGATCTGCCCAGGTTGGGCAGAGCACCACCGTGTCCTCACGGCGGCGATCGGCGGCAGCGATCTCTCACGTCCGGCCCTAGTCCGGGCCATGGTACGGAGCGAGAGTGCATGGAAGGCTGTCGCCTCCTTCTGCGAAGTAGTGATGCTCGCGAAGGAGGAGGCGGAGCGCGTGAGGGAGAGGTAATCCTTGCGCCCTCACTCCCCTAGCCGCCGCAGGAGACGCCCTGGGCGTCGGGAATCAATAGCCGATTCCCGGCCACCGCAGGCGCGGGCTGGCGGACGGCGAGCAAAGGATATACTTCGAATGAAAATGGAGGATTAGGTCATTATAAATCATATTGTTACCGTCGTAATTCAGAATGAGAGTGTTATGACGACATGACTACTAAAATGATTCGCGTTAAAAAAATACAAACATTAATTCTGTATTTTCAGGATCTATTTAACTCGGACTTTTTTTTAATTTACAATAATAATATAATAACATGTATACATAAATACACTGTAAATCTGGTGTAATGTATTTTTTACAGATTTTTCTTTGTTTGAGAGTGATTTTCTGTTTAATTTTTTAAAATTATTTTAAAGGAAAAATATTTTGTAGCCATTGTGATAACACGGATTTATAATAAATAACTTCTATTTATGAAAACTGTTGAGTTTTATTTTAATTTTCCTGTCAATCTGAAGTAATCGCTAAAATACTGTTATAAAAATACTTCGCGCCACAATTAATGCCTGGTACATGTTGACATTAGTTACCACTAGCACCATCTAGTATCGAGTAGCGGAACTAGTAGTCAAGATCCTTCTAGAAATTTCGATGCGAGAATTTTCTAGAACTTTCTCGAACTGTCGACATCTGGTCAGTCGGGACCTGTATGTACTCGAACATTCTAGATGTTTCTACAATGGAAGGTTCTAGAACTATCGGCGGCACTATATAAGGCCGAGATGCGGCACGACCGGGACATCCCCGACCCATCACCATATTCGGCAAGCCGATCCCTTGGGAAAAGCAAGCCAAATACCTAGGTGTAGTCCTCGACAGGCACCTCTCCTTCGCAGAGCATATAAAGACGGTCCGTTCGCGCGCCGCCTTCGCTCTCGGCCGACTCCACTCCGTTCTCAATGCACGCAGCAAATTGTCACTAAGGTGCAAATTGCGCATCTACACAGCGTGCATTCGACCAATAATGACTTATGCCTGTGTAGTCTTCGCTCACGCAAAACCACACCATATCCATAGGATGCAGACCCTCCAAAACCGTTTCCTCCGAAAGGATACAGAATCCTCATGGTTCGTCCGTAATGAGATCCTCCATCTTGACCTCAAAATCCCCACTATCCATCAATTCATGAAACGCCTCTCCAAGCGCCACTTCGATACCGCCGCCAAACATCGCAACCCTCTGGTTGTCGAGGCCGCCAGTTATACTCCCTCCAAAATCAGTAAATGTCGCCGTCCAAGGCATGTTCTCACCGACCCTGATGACCCCATAACCCTCCTCCAGGAGAAAAATAGGGCAACCAGTACAGTACACAAAAACAAAAACAAAAAACCGTCATACCGACCTCGCCGACGAGGTCCTTCGCGATGCCCCCAAGTAAATGCCCCCCTCGACCCTTGTTCGATGTAGTGCCAGCCCGCGCCGCAGCTGAGCCTGTAGAATTAAATTCCTGACTGTGTCCTCTGAGTTTGTTGCGGCCTTTCTTCTCAGAGTAGTCAGATAGGAAAAGCCGATCTCATCAAGCTTAAATAATAATAATCTGATCCAGCCTGTCCCATCTTGCTGCCCTCTCCCCAGCGACGCCCTAAGCCGAGGTTCGTACCCCACAGGGAGTGCCCTTATCGTGTAGTCGCTTAGTATAGTAGATAATTGCCCCTGGCTGGAGGCTTTGAGTTTACTTAAGGCAACCACAGGATAGTCACGACCTCTCAAGGTCAACTACGAGATGCCATAGTCAAAAAAACGACCGGGACAGTGTTAGATAAGCGACACAGGCGAAAACAACCGAAGCTATCTTCAAGTGCGACTTAAAGCGATCAGTAGTGCAATTGTGTTTTGTAATTAGTGTGTGTTCAGTTGCTATTAGTGAGATTAAAGTGTAATTTTTTTGGTTAATAAATCGGCAGTTTTTATTGTCACGAACCCGAAGCTCGTAACAGCACATTAGTTTAATACACTATATGGGACAATTTGTGAGTTTAGAATTAAACTTTAGAATTAATTATTATTTTTAATATATATTTTTTCATACTTATCGCGTGTACATAATACACAGCGTTCGTACATTATATAACTTCAGAGAAATAGCTGAAATTGTATCTACAAATATTGATTACAGGTGGCGTGGCTACAGAGAATTCTCCGCAGCAACGCCACATTAATTTACTTTTTTCTTTTAAAATAAAAGTCGTACATTAAAAAACAATGTATGTACGTTATGACCGTCAGCCGTACATAAAAATGGATTATATCATAATAAAAAAACAAACCGTGGCGTGGCCACAGAGCACAACACAATTTTCACAATCGAAAATCCCTAATAACTTCAAAACGGATTACCCTATTTACACAATTTATTTTGCCCTATCCGTTTTAGACCTAAACCTATCAAATGACACTAAAAACAAAAAATCTACACAAACAGAAAATCATGTTTTTAACTTACGTAATAGTTGGTGGCGTGAATTTACCTTACAAAAAAGTTACTTCGTTTATACTGATTCAAAATAGGAAACTATTATATAAATCGAGCTTAGATAGGCATTTTTTTGTTTCTCCATTTTTGCGCACAGACGCGTGTCTCAAGCGGACGGCACCCGCGCTTGCACTACTCCCAACCCGTCCGAGATAACGTGTCCGTGAGCGGTGTCTATGCGTGCGTTGCTCGAGCGCACTTTGTATGTAGATTGCCTTCTGTACTATCTGTATTTTGTGCTATAGGGTACATAGAACTCACATCTGTGCTATGCAATTATACAATACAAAGGAAATTGAGTTTATACATTGCAAAGATAGTATTACAATCTTCGGCAGCTCCAACAGTATTTTCAAGTGTTAATCAATTAGTTGTGGTTGTGGAGCAAGACCAACATTGAGCCAGGCATTTTTATCAGCAATGTAATCCCCTAACTTATAATATGCCTGACTGCATATTGTGCGTTTTATACAAGACTTAAATTTTGTCTCATTCAGTTGAAGAATGTGGGGAGGTATTTTATTATAACATTTTAAACAGTAGGTACCCCATAAAAGATGAATCTACTTTAGCCAGTCTGAAACCTGGTTGAACTAATAGGGCCCTATTTCTAGTACTATAATTATGTCTTTCACCTCTTTTAATAAAAAGATGTAATTTTTTTCTTATATAAGTACATGATGTTTTCATAGATATATTGACAAGGCACCGTCATGATGTTAATTTCCTTAAACAGTTCCCTTAGAGAGTCGCGCTTGCGGAGATTATACATGGCTCTGATGGCTCTTTTCTACAGAATAAAAATAGAATCGATGTCTGCAGCCCGTCCCCAAAGCAAAATACCGTAAGACATGAATTATGATACTATGAAAGTAACTAAAATATACTAGTCTCGCGGTATCTACATCAGTAAATGAACGGATTTTTCTGACAGCATAAGCTGCTGAACTTAGCCGTCCTGCAAGAGATGTTAAATGAGGACCCATTGTAGCCTTGAGTCGAGCGTGATCCCTAGGAAAACAGTTTTATCTTCCATTACAAAATCCGTTGGCTAAAATACGTTTAGCCAACGTAATTTTAGTTTGCAAGTGTCGGCACCTTTCAAATAACGTAAAGCAATGATTTTTCATATCGAGTGCCAGGAAACTTGTTTATCGCAAGAAAAATGGAGTCGCCCCCGCGTATTCTTATTTCAATTGAAGTTATTCACAAGCAGCATTTCAAGCTGCACAATTCAGTTTCAATTTATAGCGGGAAGTTATTTTAGCCGCTGTGCTTTTGTCGAGGTAGCTATTCGAGCTGTTACAAATGGCGCTGGTAAAAATATTAACGAGTTTAAAAATAGAACCTATTTGTTTTTTATGGCTGTGTTACCTCTGTGTTTTATGTTGTTGATAAAAACAGATTCTTTGAACTGTTTTTTTGTTTTCTTTTTGCTGTGAAAATGTTTATTACTATTTTTTTATACTGGCTATTAGTAGATTATTCGACATAAATAACTGAATAAAGGGATGGAAGAAATCCAACGCAAACAAGATAATAATGATGTACGTAAGTGGGCAGAAAATTAATAACAACACGGACACATCGTAATCCAATACTGGCTGTGGAAAATAACAAGCATGAGGAAGATTGTCTGCTATTATTTTATACGTAGATCCAGAAATAAAACAATTGTATTAGTCACACAACTATCTAAGTACAATACAATAAACGAAACTGTGAATCAAAATCCTGAAACAACAATCTCTTTGACCTACCTACGTAGTGTAGCCAAAAAAGAAAAACACGGACTGTCTTCGCCATATTATGATTCATAAGGTTATCTTTTATGATTCTGCCAAAGTGCCCTTTTTAGGCCCCCAGATCTTAATGTATAGGTACTTAGTGTCAGTTGTTGTGGCTTAGGTCCGATGTTTAACATATCTACTAGGCGACAGCAGCCTACACTAATTTACATGAAATCCATGTTTATTTTAATAATAATTGGATGTAATCATAAACTAATAGAGTTTATGCAAATATCTGCATATAGTTTATGGACATGGTGACATTATATTGCTTGCTTCGAAAGCTGTTTACACAAGGTGTATCGAGGTAGATAGTAATTGATCAATGGCCGTTTATGTTGATACAATGTTGGCTACATACATGCGTAAACTCACGCTAAATAAACACGGGTAGGCAGAATCTATAGAACGATATTTTATATACGAAAGTAAGTTTATCTGTCTGTCTGCTACTTTCAGGAAGATCATCAACTGGGATAGGGGCCAAGATGTAGGATACATTTTTAGGTCGGTTAGGTAGTAGGTACAGTTGAACAAGCTCTTTGGTATAGAGGCAAAAATATTCATATTTCCACTACACTGCCAATATTCAGTTTTATTTTTCTTTTCTTTCTCAATTTATGGCATTTTTAATGAAGTGGTGTAAAAGAATTGACTACTCAGCACACTCAAACCATGCATTGTTAGCTGGCTGCCTGTATCGTAAATTACTTTTTCGACCGTACCCGTTTAATATTTCCGATCTCCATGCACGTAAAGCCGCGGGCAAAACCAAGTTCAAATAAACAGAAAATATATAAAGGATACGCAGGCACATGGCATATCATTAAGAATTATGAAATTAATAATTAATTATACCGGAGTTTCTTTGAAAAGCACAAATTGTTTTTAAATGAGTTTATCCCTCCTAAGTATTCCACTCTTATTTTTAACTGCATTTGAAAAGGGATAAGGTATGTTTTATAAACTTTCGTTCTTTGTGTTTTTAGTCCTATGGGTACTTATGAGCTAGCGTTAAATGTGTATACTACTATAAGTAGGCATAGAAACTGATTTCATAATTTAAACTTGATATATTCCTGTTCTTTCAACATTTAAAAGATTAGACAGATTAACCATTTATTCCACTATTTAATTTCCAGAAATTATATATTCTCCAGATGGAACGTGCGTAAGAAAAACTGTGAGGTTCATTTTTGGCTAAAATACAACGTGTTGTGAAGGAGACGTACTCATTCATACAGACGTAAGTTCTAAAAGGAATTTAAATAGAGTTCAAATTCAGAATCATGATTCTACCAAAAACTGTGAGCTGACAGCCACACAACCTACCCACACACACTTTCGCACATTCTATCTGAAAAATCATACATCAATGGACGCATCAAGAAAAACACAACACACAAAAGCTATACAATCTATAAATATTATAAATTAAAATCGTTTTTCGAGTCTGTCTGTGTAACCGCGGTCATAAAGAAACCTCGATGTTTTGATGTAAAAACCGGGCGAAGCAGAAACGAAAACAAATTGATTTCTGTTTTATTTGCAGCCCACTCCAATATCATAAATTTATTACTTTCAAAACAAAACAATATGTCTGCTTTAATATTCCTCTCAATAATGTAAAAATAATAACATACGAGTAGTAACAGTTTCCAATAATAATAAAACAGGACATGGACAGGAAATTGACGTCTGGCGTTCGACATTGCAGAAGCGCTAGTATAAAGAGGTTGTGTGGGCTTTACACAGATTATGTTCCCTCTATATCTATAGGTCTTAAGATAGGCCCGTGACTTTTTTCGTATAAAAACTTCAGCCTTCTTTTTAAACCGGTCAGAACAGAAGTACGACTTACCTTAATATGCCCTGGTTAATAATATGCGTTTTTGTCAGTCAGTTCCGGAAATATTGAATGAGTACCTACGCTCTAAGGAGCGGTTATGGATGGGTGACCATCCATAATATATCAAGACGAGGGGTCTTGATATATTATGGATGGCCGTGCCTTGAAAAGCACGTTTAGCCGTAGGTCCCGGCTGTCACTCTTAGATCTTTGACAGTCGGTACGGTTAGTCAGAATCCCAAAAGTCAGATAACCAGTCTTACCTAGGGGTATAGTGTTACCTAGTAATAACTGGGTTGTACAGGTCAGATAGGCAGGCGTTCCATATAAAGTAAATACTGGTATTCTGGTAGCTGTAACAGCTGGTTAGCCTGGAAGGTGACCAGCTGTTACAGCTACCAGAATACCATTGATACCAGAATGGCTAGGTAGATTGATTGATGCTCCAAGGAGCTTAAAGTACTCACTAAATTCATGGTGTGCTCTGCATGCAAAGATCTCAAATAGGTACTTTATTTGACATAAAGAATGATTTAGACCTTTGGTTTGAGTAAAAATCAAATACCATTCTTGTAAAATTACCATAAGCACCAAAAAATTACTTATTTTTTTTTACCCTAATGTTTTGCATATACATAAGTATAACCAGTAAAGCTGCTTACGATTTAATAACATTACATCATGTAACGTGATCTTACCTCAAAAATTAAATTTTGCTTCGAATTCGTAAGTAAAATGAGGTAAATTTCAAAGGAAATTGGTAAATGAGACTCCGCGATAGTCAATTTGGTAAGTAACATGTGACTGTTCCTAACCTACCCCAGGCTGATAAAATTTTCGTTTTTCCTAATTATGTTACTTATTAGTGTTTAGGTCGGTTCCCCCTAAGGGGGAAGAGCCGCACCCCGCCACCGTACGGCTCTGTAGAGCTCGTCTCCAGACTGGACACTCTTCCACCGATTGAAATGAATTCCAAATATAAAGAAGTCCAATGCCTTGTCTCATCAATAGACCAAGGAAAGGATTGAAAGTAATGCTAAGTAAGACTTAGGAATTCATAGATATGAACATAGATTGAATGTGGTTTTAGAAAGTTAGTAGTAATAGAGGGATCCAAGGTATATAATTACTATTAAGTTGTGAGTAACCCATACGCTAGCGTAACAGGTATTTGATCAGTCCTTACTCACACAATGACCTCACATCTATACCTGGAGTACTCAGAGCAACACTTCCATATAGTGACGCAAGCGGCTTTTCAGCGGCATTGCGTCGGCATCATGCTCTTTTGGAGACATGGTCCCTAGCAGTTCTTTCGAACTGATAAACGTGACGAAGCGGCTTTTCCTGCGGCAACCGAGCGACCATCCTTGTCTGACTACGGAGCGGCTAGTTCCAGCGGCATTGCGTCGGCATCATGCTCTTTTGGAGACATGGTCCCTATCAGTCCTTGGACTGGATATGATATGGTCACCCTAACTTCTGGAAGTTCACCCTTTGCACAACAAGCATATCTGCAAGACACGTGTTCATGTCAGTCTGACCGAATTATTGGTCTGAGATAAAGAATACAACATTCAAGAATTACTAGATAATAGACTTGAGATTCGAAACTCACGAATCATTATTTAATAGAGTTTTGAATAATCTCTCATATAACACTGTTATTGGCCGGAGGCACCGAATACAATGTTCAGGAATTATAGTACTAGAATTTACTAGTTAATAGAGTAGAGAATAACAAATTATGAATTACTAATTAATAGAGTCGTGGAACAACTCTCTTGAAGATCTACCACTTCCTAGTGTTTGGGCTGGGGAGAAGAAGTGGCACAACAAACTCCCCAGCAACACGTCTCTGTCTGATTAGTTATATAACTTTAATATCTCTATCAGCCTAGGATAATTATTATAATGAAGGACTCACCCAGTCACACCAGCAAACACACACACTCATCACTTTTACTAGGTTAGTCTAATCTAATCTGGTCTTAAACCCAACTATATTTAACTTAAAACCTAATATTCGCTATCTCGCGACAGTCCCCTTGGACACGGGCTCAAAATAGTGAATTCCCAAGAAGTGTTTTGCCTTGTTCCGACTTAGGAGCTGGGGAACAAAGGGGGATACAAGAAATCAATTTCAATATAAAATAAGGTTGGGAATTCATTGGTAAGGTGATTAAGGAAAGGAAATGTACTTTTCTTTTGTTTATGAACATTACAAGACTTGAGAGGAATACGAAAGGGTAATTGACACGTAACGCTTGCGTCGGAGAACACATTGTTTTGAGTTACGTTACTGAAAGATTTTACAATAATCTGGTAACCCACCCCAGCGACGTAGGGCCGCTTTACAACAGCTGTTACGTCGTACGTGTACTGCCAGTCCTACTTCTAAAGTGCATAGGCCTTAGAGAGGGCCTGCTACGTTCCAGCAGGACACGTTCCCTATACTCAAGCATGCCTTACTCAATCCTAAGGTAAAGGACTGCGAAGTGTCTCTACCATTGAGCGAGACAGGTTTCCAGAAGTGCTGGACGCGTACTGTAATAATAACCCCTTAGAACGGCCTACTCACCCTTTACTAAGACAATACAAAACTAACGCAAGCGTACCGCATCGTCAGTCGGTAGCAGAATTCCTTACGAATTGCCTTGCTATACGCCGAAGTGGTTATTTTAAATCGTCACTTCACACTTCCCTTAATCTACCCAAGTTGGGGATGCTTGCAGTGTAATCGGCAGTCGTGCAATCATTCTTGTCTACCTAGCTATCTGGCAACGGCGCGTTTCCACTGGGCATCCAAATTATGTGTCTCGCTAAATATTATTTTTTTGTATCAGTAATAGGCACATAGGCCGGGTGTGATTTAACGAGACACAATTTCTAACGTTCCTTAGAACGGCTATCAAACCAGTTAGGGGTACTTGGTGAAGCCTACCCCCGCTCCCGGGAAGTGTGCGTACATCAAGTACAATGTAAGATATCCTGCAGTTAGTCAGTCCATAGGAGAAGGTAGCCATCACTAACGGTTGATTGGTTTGTGTCCGTAAACATGAACACCAGAATAAAAGGTAACACTATAATTCAAAATGGCCCTAACGAGTTGTAAGTTCGGTTCAGCCTTCCATAAGCGGTGTGACCGCCGTCAGTGTCAATTTTGGTTGTCTACTGTCGGTTGGTAAATGTCAAACCCCATAGAAGGCTTTCTCCGAGTCCCTAAAACCAAACGCATGCGTAGGATACCTCGAATTAGTCATTAAAAGGAACAAGGATGGATAAAATATTCAACACTCACCCAATCCAATCGTTTACAAACACTCACTGAGATTCACGCGCCTTTCACGCTACTTGCATTATAGTAGGTGCCCTACCCACTGCCACTTAAGTTTTGCAATTGTTCAGGTTCTCCTGTAGATCTCCTCATTCCTGATTCGATCACGCAGGGAAACTCCATAGCCCTCTCCATTGCCCTTTGGGTGACTTTTCGCCTTCTTATAAGGCCCATTGTGAGCGACCACGTTTCAGTGCCATAAGTCATCACTGGCAACGCTGGTCAAAGACTTTCGTCTTGAGTCACTGCGGCATGTGGAACGAGAAGATATTCCGTAGCTTCCCGAACGCTGCCCAGCCGAGTCGGATTCGACGATTGACCTCTTTGTCGAAGTTAGACCTACCTAACTGGACAGTTTGTCCTAGGTAAACATAATCGTCCACGACTTCGAGTGTAGCGTCTCCGATCTTTATGAGAGTAGGTGTTACATGGGCATTTGATATGATCTTCGTTTTATCCATGTTCATTTTAAGACCCACTCTTTCAGAGGCTCTACTGAGGTCATCGAGCATTGTACTGAGGTCCGCCATAGTCTCAGCCATGACTACGATATCGTCGGCAAACCGAAGGTGAGTTATGTACTCCCCGTTGATGTTAATGCCGGCCCCTTTCCAGTCCAGATCCTTGAAGTCATCCTCCAGTACAGCGGTGAACAGTTTCGGAGAGATAATGTCTCCTTGTCTCACACCTCGCTGCAGAAGGATAGGTTTCGAGGTCTGATCCTGGAGTCAGACTGACATAGTGGCGTTTTCGTACAGACACTACAGCACCTCGCTTTCTCGTAGTCCACAAACGCCAAGCAGAGAGGCAGGTTATACTCGTCGGTCTTCTGTATAACCTGTCGCAGCGTATATATGTGGTCTACGGTGCCAAAGCCTATACGGAATCCGGCTTATTCGAGATGCTGAAAGTCGTCAAGCCTGCGCGCGAGACGGTTCGTGATGACTCTCGAAAACAGCTTGTAGACATGGCTCAGAAGTGAGATGGGCCATGGAGCCTTTATTTCGCTCTATCGCGTCCTTAATACGGTCTGTATTAAAGCGGCGAAGATGCTGGTAATTTAGCGCATCATCTGAAGACTGCAGGATCATCTCGCGCCTCACCTTCATGACCCGTAAAGTAGGATCAGAGAGCTTCTTTTTTGAATTCGTACGATGGGTTTTGAAGATCTTAGACCCGACCGTATGGACAGTTTCCACGAAACCATCGTTATAATCGTCCACGAAGCTCCCTAGGCATTCAAAACGATTCTGGATTTCGAGCTGTAAGCTCTCGGGGTTTTTGACCTGGATCGGTGCTGGGCGGAGCGTAGACTTCATCAGTCGAGGTAAGATAATGCTTTATTTCTCACCACATCTCCAGATCATCATCATCATCAGATCATCTTCAGATCTGTCCAGCTTCATATTTAAGTTCAATGTGCCTCTTACCATTCTGTGATCACTTCCGGTTTTCACCACGTTGATCACAGGGACATCATTGAATACTTACCTTTTCATTGACATAATGAAGTCAATCTCATTTTTAGTTGCACCATCGAGGCTCTGCCAGGTCCACGTTCTGTGCTCACGTTTTCTGAAGAAGGAATTCTTCTTAAAGAGGCCTTCCTTCTCCATAAAACAGGCCAGCTGGCAGCTTCGCAATAAAACAGTAATATAATTCAATGTCTAAAGCCTAATACAGTAACTTGATGCCTGTTTGAAAATTCTGATGAAAGATCTCTCTGAAATTCTTCTCACTTGTTAGGTAACAACAGAATTACTCAAATCAGGCAGTAGACCAGGAGGTGTACTTCCTAAGAATGAAATCCTTAGTTTCGGCCGAAGCTACGGATGACTCTAAATTCGTCTCACCTACGGACATAAGATTAGTTTGGGGCCGGAACTAAGAACGAATGACACCATGATTAGACAGGTGTCCACTCCCGATGTGTTTACCCGTCTGAAAAAGTTAATTAGTCGGGTGTAGGGTTCAGTCCAAAATCTTGAACTACTTTCGGACCGGCCAGTATCTTCAATGACGGACTTAGAGAGTAGGGGGCCCCAGGGTATAGCTGGGCCCGACATCTCACTATGCCTATTTCGTGCTAAAGTACAGTAGACCGTACTTCAGGTCAGGCCAGCTCTCATTTGTAAACCGTCAAAGCTGGACAGCTGGATACCAGATTCCGGACTAAAATCTGATCTTACGCTTGCTAATGTCATTTGTGAGTAGTGTAACCGTGTAGCTCTCTATAAGTAAACTCTTTTAGTACCTAATCGAATCTGTATTTCTGAAGATAATCTTGACAAAAACCAAAACAGAGGGCTGTCAACAGTAAAGTGAGGCTGGTTTCGTAAACATGTGTGCACATAGTGAGGTGTAGTTTGATTGTAAATGTGTGCGTGTGAGCGTGTATGCACAGAGCGGAGGTGTAGTTATTGCATGCTTCACTGTATTGTTAGCAGCGCTATGTCTTGACTTTTTATTTGGTCTAAGGCAGGAGGTATATAAATGTCTCTGTCTATATCTTCAATTAAAAAATAGTCATGATAACAAACTTATTAAAGCCAGACCACTAACTGCTTTCTTTTCGGCTCGCGGCTGCTCCACAAGTAGAGCGAGCCTACGATTCCCGTGCGAGTTTGAAATTAGTCAGCGGTTGGCTGACAAATTTCAAACTCGCTCCGTAAACCGTAAATAAAAAAATCTAGAAAAATAAATAACCTCATAACAGTCACTAAAGACATTGGGGTTTTTATTCACACTCATATTTGTAGCAGCATAACAGAAAAGACGTAGTTTTATCTCGAATTTCACCCTTTTTTTTTTGAGGATGGGAAATCATCAAATGACGCCTCCCGCTCTAGGTGAAGCGGAAGGGAGTGTCAGACTCTTACTGACTAAAACCCACCCGTGTTCCTTCCTTAGACTTTTATGTTCCGGGCTAGCGGTAACCCTTTCGGACAATCCCGCTGACCCGGCAGGCTTTGGCCCTGACGGGCCCTTCTATTGATGCTGACGTCTCTTTGAGTAATCGGACGGTGAGCTACCCATTACTCTCCGTCCGTAGGCCCGCGCCTACGGTGGCCGGGAATCGTCACTCGGCTCCCGACTCCTGTTAATTTCACCCTTGAGGAATACTTTTCACGAAAGTAAGTTGGTTACTGAGAAAAATTGGACTACATTACGAACAATAAGGTGCTGACAAGTATTTTAGATTATAGTGTTAGTCTCTTGTGAGTAATAAACATGTTCTAGAAAGTTCTTTGGAAGATGAATCGTTCAGCTGGGAGTTTAAGATATCATATTATCTCGGGTAAATTGAAGATTGTCTGACTTACAGTCAGTTTCGTAGAATAACAAGGTAATAACATAAACATAACACCACGCCTGTAGGAACGAAGGGTTAGACAGGGTGCACCTATAGTACACCTACATTTCGCCAGGAGTCCAGCGTCAAGTAGCCTGCTGTATTTCGTCGTTGCATGGTAGTTCTAGTGTTATCCAATCCTCTCAACGGGTTACTCCCGTTTGGTAACGCTACACACACTTACATACAGCGGTGTATCGCATGCACCAGGTACAGTCAGTATGTCAAGTATAATTTTTAAGGAATGTATATATTTGTTTGAAGTGAAATAAGTAATTTAAGATTTTTGTAGTGTATACCTATTCATTATGCTTTAGAGCATTTAACATGGACATACTTAAGATTTAGGTTACACTAAATCACCATCCCCGGCGAATAAAGTGGTAATCGTTTACAATTAGCTCGTTTACAATTGTATAGGATTTTTGGTAAATTAGATTTTTTACATATCCAATCTTGAATCAATATCATATCCATACTTAATCTTTTCTTTCAAACTGTAAGACTGAGATAGAATTAATGTGAAAATACATTGATTATGTCCGTCTCTGTATGATTTCGTTTACATCTTCATAACAATCACTAAGGATACGGGCGTACTCCGAATCTTTTTGTACCTGCACTTATTTCGTTAAAAAGTAGAAAATAAAATTAATATAAAATAAATTCGGCATACCAGAACTTTTTACTATGACTGTATTTTAAGGTGTGTGTTAGGTAGCGTTACCAAACGGGAGCGTTCCCAAACGGGAGTAACCCCTCTCAACTACTGAAAAATCAAAACATAATATAACAATAGAAATTCAATTGTGTCTCATTAGCCATAGTTGAGCTACTACGCATCTTATAGGCCCGCTCGTTTCATCATATACCTCCTCCATCGCTTTCCATCAGACGGGATCGAGGTCAAGAGCGAGATCCCCATTCAGCAATAAAAAAAGTCCTCCATGTAACAGGGGGCAAAGAAAATTGCCGTCAATCGGACACAAATCCTAACTCCGGGCTGCTGAAGAGAAATTCCTATGGAAAAATCTTATAACACTTGGCCCAATCCGGGAATCGTAACCCGGACCTCATGCTCAGCATTAATCCTTGCTAGCTAAAGACCAACGAGGCTGTTACATAAGTTAACTGTTTGTTTAATCCATTGGCACCCCGTGGGGCTCGCAACAATAGATAAATAATTTATTATTGTGTCTCATTAGTCAACGCTTTATACATAGGTGGAGGACTTTGTTGCCCCCAAATATAGTCAGAAGAATAACGTAATCTTATTTCAGTCTTGACACTTCCCCATTATCCAAATAATGATTCCAATGAGTGACTCCAAGACAAATAAATCAAGAGAAAAGAAATCTTATCTACCGACCTTATCAATGCATTATAAAAAAAAAACCGGCCAAGTGCGTGTCGAACCACACACAATGAAGGATTCCGTAGTTGGGATGAATTTATCTCAACAACAAACTTAACTTTATAGTTGAATAAAATGTTCTCCCATACATCAATAGGTATACGACTAACTGCAAATGTAAGTTTGTACAAATTAACAATTAATGGACTTTTCCTTTACTTGAGCTATGGTACCTCGCTTTTTCCAAAATTTCATGATTTAAGGTCAACGGGTAGTATATGTTATGATTTATTCGCGAATATCAAATTGGCTTATCTATGTGGCTTAAATGTCCGTAGTTTTTTAATGCGCTGACTTAGAATATTTTTTTAAATCTCCAAGAGACCTTAGACATTCGTATTTATTATAAAAGTACAAATAATATTAAATTTTAATACTATTATTTACATTATACATGATATGATAGCTTGCTATGCTATGCATGCTATGTACAGCATAGCATGCATAGCATAGCAAGCTTAGCATAGCATGCACACATTTTAAACACACACATTAATATCTTTAACCAATACTTGGGATGTATGATTACGATAATTTTATTTACGTTATCATCGCGATTTTTTGTTGATTATTTATTTAAAGTTATAAACGTCACATCTGGTTATAAATTATCATGTCCATCAAATTATCCGTCATTTTGAAAATTATTCTTTTCGATTCGATGACCAAATTAAAAATACATATTTTATTATGTTACGTTGGGCTCAGTAGGAGGTCACGTCGCGGCATTAGTAGTGTTTTTTAAGACCTCAGACGTGCAGGTGCAAGCTCTTTGGACACTCCAAAACATTATTGAAAATTATATGGAGGTAAATAATAATTAGTCATATTGAAAAATGTCTTAATATCGCGTTCCCATAAGAATTGAAGTCCACAGCAACAAACAAAAATTCTACAACATCAATTAGACCGGAATAAATCATTTTAACCACACGTCTACGAAACAATAACATTAATGGCAACAAAACAATTTCATAACGACGAAATGAAGGAGATTGCATTAGTTTCGCTCTTTGTCCTGTTATATCTGTGACATCGTTGCACTTACCCAAATTGTGCCGCGGGGAATGTACCCGACGGATTAGATTATGATTCTTGTGTTTGTGACACGTGTTTTCAAACGGTTTCATGTTTCAGGATTTAGGAAATGTTAGATGTGGCATGTTGTTGTTATTCTTAAGACGAAAACGTCAGTGTAGCCCGCGAAATTCAATTTCCTTATGTTTTTTGCAATTTGCAGGTCGTTATGTTGATCTAAATATGATTCGCGGCCATCATCATCTGCCTCGCCTTTTCCCAACTATGGTGGGGTCGGCTTCCAGTCTAACCAGATGCAGTTGAATACCAGTATTTTACATGGAGCGACTGCCTATCTGACCTCCACAACTCAGTTACTGGGAATACGACACCCCTTGGTAAGACTGGTTGTCAGATTTTCGGGACGACCCGTAACGACTGTCAAAGATCCACGAATGAAGCCGGGACTGCTTATCGTGCTTTCCGATGCACGGAGGGATCTTGGTATGTAAATATTGTCACCCATCCACGGACCAACCGCGGTAAGCGGAGCTTAACCTGATTGATAGACCCGTACGGCTGTTTTTACCTACTTTGCCACAAGCCCCTCTCAAATATGATTCGCGACCGTAACAAATATTTATTTAAATCGTGCCCCCACCAAGTCGAGCAAAAAGGGGCACGGCCGTACCATCCTTTTCTCGAAGCAGTTCAGGCCATTTTCGACACCCTATAACTTCGTTGTGGATATAACTAGAGACCTGAATTTTCATTAATCAAGCAGGCATTGTATAAACACGCTATATTTCAAATTTCATTCAATTTGAACCAGTAGTTTAAGAATTATAACTAGTCAAAGTTTCTTAATTTTGTCACTCACTGACTGACTGACTGACCGATCATCAAAACTCTAAGGCACTTCTAGCAGACAAAGAAGCTTCAAATTTAGAATACAATTAGAGTTTAGTGTATAAATCAAGGAAAAACTAAAATATTTTGCAATTTCATTCCACTTTTCTAGATACACCAACTGCATAAATAACTTTGTAATCCTATGTAAATATATAGTATTACAAAGTTACATTTGCAGTTAATGAATCAGTGTACCTGTTTATCACTGCATAGTATAAAACAAAGTAGCTTCCCGCTGTCTGTCTGTCCGCATGTATGCTTAGATCTTTAAAACTGCGCAACGGATTTTGATGCGATTTTATATGTATAATACATGCATAATATAGTAGAGAAACACTGATATAATTTTAGAGGTTTCTAATGTGATGTAAATAAACACATTTTTTGCGCTTATATTGCAAAAGCTAGCTGAACCCTACGAGATAGGTCAAAATAATGTACTACAGTATTGTACACCTTAAAAATGTCTACAGAAAAGTCCGCGATGGTATATGTCTATCTCTTAGGGATAACCCACAATAACCATTTTTTATCCTTTATTTTTGACGAGAAATAATGGCTTATTTACGAAGCGATTTTAAGCAATACAGCATTAATCCTTATCCAATTAAGTACCTTAAATACATTGTACATTTAATATAGATCAATTTGGCCCTTACAGCATGTAATTTAAATGAATATTTTCGAAGATATTACAGATTTCTAATGTAGGGACATAGCGGTAGCGCTGGTGAGTTTACTTAAGGCAACCACAGGATAGTCCGGTTAAGTAGTCACGACCTCTCATCGTTTGGGGTGGGGTGTCCATCGAGCACAGCAACTCCCCTAAATATCTTGGTGTTACCCTGGACAGGTCTTTAACATATAGCAAAAACTGCAAGAATATCAAGCGGACTACTGGACTGGCGCTATCTTTTTCTGCGGGAGAATTCGCGTGCCCCATGTGGAGCCGTTCTGCTCATGCAAAGCTAGTGGATACAGCTTTGAATGAAACTGGCTGGCTAAAACCAACCCCGGTACAAATGCTGTATCCACTAGCAGGAATAGCGCCACCAGTGCCTCGCAGAACGGTGGCAAGCTCCAGCGAAAGAGCCAAAATGGTCTCCGACACACAAAACCCTTTGCACGACAACATCCTTGTGCCACAAAGGCTGAAAAGTCGAAACAGTTTTTTAAAGTGTGTCGTTCTACTCACTGGCGAACCATCACAAGAGAGACTGAAGTTGTGGCGAGACAGTGCTTCCTTACCCAAACCGTTCATCCCACCCGCTGTTGCGCCGTTCATCACTCCCACCTGGACATGAGTTTCCTTTGGGTAACCTGGAAGTCTTTAAACAGACTCCGCACCCAGGTTGGCCAAAGCAAGGAAAACCTGTTCAGGTGGAGATTCATAGACGACTCCGCCTTGGAGTGTAAATGTCTACAGCACTTTATAATTAGCAGCGATCGCACGCGTTTATCGGAGCTCTCTAGCGAGGAAAATAACAATTATCCATACTAATATTATAAATTTGAAAGTAACTCTGTCTGTCTGGATGTTACCTTTTCACGCCTGGTTGAACGGATTTCGATAAAATTTGGCAGAGAGATAGATTGCATCCCGGGAAAGGACTTGGGATAGTTTTTATCGACATACCTCGCGGGCGAAGCCGCGAGCGGAAGCTAGTGTATAATTGAATGTACCTAGATGTTCAAAGGTAACTTGTAAAATGGTCAACGGATTAGGTTAAAAAAAATTAAAAGGGTACCGGAAAGGAAAAAAACAAGGACAATCTACAAAAAGAAGTGAGATGCCATCAAAACAAACTTGTAAAAAAAGCCAAGTCTCGCAACTCAGTTCTTCTACCGTAAAAAGTTGTGAGATCCATGTTATACCAAGTCGGTTAATTTATTCAGTCCCTACTTAAGGGACCTTCTGTCTTAAGTTATTACGTAATTAGCTAGCCTAACAACATCTTGTAGTGACCATATCAATATTAAAAATCTTTTATGTTTAAAATACATAGATTGACTTGGCAATCGCACTGTGAGATACATTGTGTTTTCATGCGATGGCCAAGTCAATCTATGTATTTTAAACATAAAAGATTTTTAATATTGATATGGTCACTACAAGATGTTGTTAGGTTAGCTAATTACGTAATAACTTAAGACAGAAGGTCCCTTAATAAGGGACTGAATAAATTAACCGACTTGGTATAACATGGATCTCACAACTTTTTACGGTAGAAGAACTGAGTTGCGAGACTTGGCTTTTTTTACAAGTTTGTTTTGATGGCATATAGAATTATAATCATAAAAATCCACAGTACAGCTCTCTTAGTTCATTTTGCCTTGTTGAATTACTATTTTAACAAATCATGACATTTGAGGCCAATTCGAACCCAAGGAGTAAGTAGTATTGCTGTTTCTAATGATTATAATTCTGTAAAATCATATTTTTTACGGTCGCAAATCATATTTTAATCAACATTCTACCTGACACTTTTTTATTTTATTTTTTTGATTGTGGGAAATCACCAAATGACCGCTCCCGGTCAGGGTGGAGCAGAAGGGAGTATCAGACTCTTACTGACTAAAACTCACCCGTGTTCCTTCCTTAGGCCTTTATGTTCCGGGGTAGCGGTAACCCTTTCGGACAGTCCCGCTGCTTCTACCTGACACTTACCTGCAAATTGAAAAAAAAGTTAGCACTTTTTTCGAGGGCTACCTTAGCGCATCTCCCTTAAAGCTAGGCGCGCATTTCAGCCGCATCGAGCCGCAGCACAGCGTATATCAATACAAAATTGTGTGTCATGCCTGTGGTGTGCGATGGTTCATACAAAATGTACGAAAGTGATGTAGGAGGACTTTTGCAATGCGGTGTGATCCATTCAAATCTGCGTCAGTATTTACTAAATATATAACTTACATGGTGTAAAAAGAGTGCATCTTAAACTTAAAAATATTTCAGACTTCGACCTTCAATATCTCCATTCGGTTCTCAGGTATGATTGTATACAAAATTTCGTCTTGGTGAGGGAACTTTTTCACCTGTCAAGACATTGTAGTACAGTCAGAGAAATAAAGTAATTATCAAATTAACTCACTATGTCAATTTGCTGTGTTATGGTCATTTCTTATAACTGCCAAAGAATGACAGTTCTATGTTCTATGTTATTGGTTTGGTTTCCGCACTTAGTCCTTTAAGTGAACCATTGTGCGTGGGCTAAGGCGGCCGTCGGTGGTTATTCCAACCAGCGCACCTCCCTCCAGAAGCTGATAAAATCTCCTGGTCTGTTGAGAACATCTGTGTAAGATCTGGGTGTGCCGAGGGTTTCTGACTTAATCAGGGTGACGCCTGTGCACTCAAAGAGCACATACGCAACGGTTTCTTCAGCCTCCATGTAAGCCCTGCACAGGGGACTGTCCGTTATGCCTATTGTGTAGAAGTGTTTATTTAGCGAGCAGTGTCCCGTGATGTTCCCCGTCACCAGGCGCAGGCCTTTCCTGTCCAGGCTTAGCAAACGTCAGGTAAGCTTGCCATCTAATGATGGCATGGCTTCCTTGGAAAGAATGACAGTTCTTTTTAGAATATTTAGATACGGACAATGAGTCAATTTGATAAACAATTAATTTCCCTGACTTTAAGATACAGTCGTTTAAAAACATTGCATCATCTGATTATGTCAAAAAAATCTGTTGGGTTTTAGCCCGGGATTTCTCGAACACATTTCTCGGGATTTGCTAAACGGTTCCTTTCACATGTCCACACTATTTTAATTCAAATTCAGGGTTGATTAGGCCGAAATAATGGTGATCTACCTGCCTAACAGATATTAATCCAGACCAGACTTATTCACAAACGAAGACGAAAAAATAAGTAAATTCAGAGAAATTGTTAACCAAATTGACCGCATAAACAAATCACAAAGTCATTTCTTAAATGACTATAACACGGCAAATTGACGAAGAGTGCCAATTTGCTTAATATTAAATTTTCCGTAATGTATACATTTTGTAACAAACATTTTCATTTTTTATTACATTCGCAATTCTGCCCAGTAGGTACTGTTCGGAATATAATTACTTAGCTATTATTTTATTCACTAGAAAGTACTATATCATTCTCATTTGAAATATACTCTAAACACGCAGATACAAACTATTTACATTAATCTTTTGTGTGGTTTGCAATATGAAAATGTGTAATTTTATGAATGTATCTCCTTTTTGTGTTGTTTTTTGGAAAGAACAAGTAACCGAAGAATTTAATGGAATATTTGTGTTCAGCCGACGTGCATGCAAAACTATGGATTAATTTTCTGTTGAAATCTATGGTTGTGCCACTTCGTAATAATAATTATAAATATTATACTTTGACATTAAAACTCTTCTCAGATACGAGATTCTACTTATTTTATAATGAACTAGCAGCGCCTCGCGGTTTCACTCGCATAAGTTTCGATCCTGTGGGAATATCACAAAAAGTGTATCGTAATTAGTTAATCCTGATTATTAACTATCTGTATGCCAAATTTCATCAAAATCTGTTCAGTAGTTTTTGTGTGAAAGAGTAACAAACATCCATCCATCCATCCATCCATCTTCATAAACTTTCGCGTTTATAATATTATTAGTAAGAAGTAGGATGATCCGATACACAAAAACAACCTTTTAGGCACATCATCTACGTTGCTACCCAAAAGTACACATTAGTGATTTGAGTTTGTAATACTTTACTTTTGAGTAGCGTCGTGGATGATGAGCCTTTTTTTTTTTGGGTGGGAAATCATCAAGTGACCCCTCCCGCTCTGGGCGGAGCGGAAGGGAGTGTCAGACTCTTACTGACTAAAACCCACCCGTGTTCCTTCAGTTGCCTGTGCCAGGGGCCACGGTATCTCTTTCGAACAACCCGCGACCCTGGCGGGCATCGGCCCTAGCGGACCCCGTCAGTTGGTGCTGACATCTCCTTGAGGCGCGCGTGGAACACAACGCGCCGTCGACCTGGGCCTGGTCCTTACCGGACGGCGAGCTGCCCATTGCTGGCCGTCCGCAAGCCCGCGCCTACGGTGGCCGGGAATCGGCTATCGATTCCCGACGCCCAGGGCGTCTCCTGCGGCGGCTAGGAGCGTGAGGGCGCAAGGATTGCCTCTCCCTCACGCGCTCCGCCTCCTCCTTCGCGAGCATCACTGCTTCGCAGAAGGAGGCGACAGCCTCCCATGCACTCTCGCTCCGTACCATGGCCCGGACTAGGGCCGGACGCGAGAGATCGCCGCCGCCGATCGCCTCCGTGAGGACACGGCGGTGCTCTGCCCAAGCTGGGCAGATCTCCACCGTATGCTCCACCGTGTCCTCCGGGCGATCCACACAATGGTGACACCCGGGCGTTTCCTCCCGCCCTATTCTGAACAGGAACCTCCCGAAGCAGCCGTGCCCGGTGAGGACCTGCGTTAGGCGGAAGGTGAGGACGCCGTGGCGCCTCCCTAGCCACTCCTCAAAGAGGGGACTTATCGCCGCAATTGTGGCGTGCCCAGCACTGGGTTGCGACAGTCGCACTCTCCATGTCGCCATGAGATCCCGCCGGAGCTCTGTCCGCTGCGCCGCGATTTCTCGCGGCAGCGGAGTAACGCCCCGGCGTTTTACCTCCTCTCGCCACTCCCATATGTGAGCGAGGACTTAGGCCTCCAGATCCCATGGCGGCAATCCGGCAAGGAGGCTCGCTGCCTCCCCGGCTCCCCGGAGACCGTGCGGTAACCCCGGACTAGCCGGACGGCCATGACTCTCTGGGACGCACTCAACCGCCGGGCTGGTCGCCGCCTCAGTGAACGCGCCCACACCGGTGCCCCGTAAAGGGCCATGGACCGCACGACCCCCACGTAGAGCCTCCGGCAGGAGGCGTTTGGACCCCCTAGATTGGGCAGGAGCCGCTTCAACGCAGCCCCGGCCCGCTCCAGTCTGGAAGCCAAACGTCTGAAGTGCTCCACGAAATTCCACCGGCTGTCGAGGACGAGTCCCAGGTACTTCATCGTCGACTCGACGCCGATGTGAACCCCTCCTACCGTTATTTGGGAACCCGACGGTGGCGCGTTCCGAGGGCCATGAAAACACATGGCCTCGGACTTGTGCAGGGCCACCTCGAGTCCCAGTTGCCGGATCCTTTCAACGACTGTCGCAACCCCGCGTGTCGCTAGTTCCGCCGCCGCCTGGTGCGACCTCCCCTGCGCCAGGACGAGCGTGTCGTCAGCGTAGCAAACTACGCTGACGCCGCTAGGGAGGTCGGCGCGCAGCACCCAGTCGTACCCGATGTTCCACAGAGGCGGCCCCAGGACCGATCCCTGTGGGATACCGCACGACATCTCTCGCCGGTTCCACTCTCCCTGATGACCGGGGTAGATGACGGCCCTGTCCGACAGATAGGCCTCGACCACGCGACAGAGGTAGGTCGGCATCCGGTGATGCCGGAGTGCCTCCCTGATGCAACTCCAGGGCAGGGTGTTGAAGGCATTGGCAATATCTAGAGACACCACCAAGACGACCCCACCCCGGGCAACAGCACCCCCGTCGTGAGGGCTCGTACGCGCATGACAGCGTCAACCGTAGAGCGCCCCCTGCGGAAACCGAACTGGCCCTCCGCCAGGTCCGGCCCCACCCGCATCAGCTGCCCGACGAGGCGGTCTGCAATGACTCTTTCAAAGAGCTTGCCCACTTCGTCGAGCAGCACAATGGGCCGGTAAGCGGACGGAGAGTCCGCAGGGCGCCCCGGCTTCTTAATGAGGACCAGCTTCCCCGTTTTCCAACGTAGTGGAAACTGGCCCCTCTCCAGACATGCGCTTAGGAGCCCCCTCAGTCGAGGCCCGAGAGCCTCCATGGCCAGAACCCAGGCTTTCCCAGGTAAGCCGTCGGGTCCTGGGGCGGTATTTTTGGCATTCAGCCTACGTACCGCCACTCTCAACTCTACCTCGGTCACCTCCGGAGCATCGTCGTCGTCGTCGGCAGTGTGGTCCGCATCGGGCACCGCAGGAGGCGGAGCCATGGGCGGGGGTGTATATTCCCCTCGTGAAGGGAACAGAGCGCCCACCACGTCCTCCACGAGCTGGGGCCGGAGACTCTGCGTCAGCGGGGGCGCCCATGGGCGGAATTTATCCCGCACCATTTTGTAGGGGCGTCCCCACGGTCCCGGTTCAGAGTCTCCAGCGACTCCTCGCGGGCCAGTCCCCTGGCCCGCAGGATCTCCGCTCGGAGGACGGTTTTCGCCGTTCTGTACCCCTCGTACAGCTCCGCCTGAATGGCTTCCGTATCCGGAGGGCGGATACAGAGCCTGCGGTGCCTGGCGTACCGGCGCCGCGCAGCGACTCGCGCAGGGTCGTCAGCTCCGGCGACCACCAGTACACCTGGCGCCAGGCGCGACCTGGCTGGACCCGGGGCATTGCCACGTCACATATTTCGGACATGGCCTCCCGGAACCACTCCGCCTCGTCGTTGATGTCAGCAAGCCTGTCCGGTGGTGACACCCAGGCCTGCACGATCGAGGCTTCCAGGAGAAGCTCCCGGTCCAGCTGCTTCAGCGCCCACCGCGGACCACTCGGGGCCTGTCGGACTGGCGCGCTTGAGGTCTGGGCGGAGACGTCGAACCGGATGTACCGGTGGTCGGAGTAGGTCTCCACCCCCTCCATGACGCGCCAGTCGACGACGTGCGGCAACAGAGCGGGGCTGGCGAACGAAATGTCCACCACTGATTCACCCCGCATCCGCACACACGTTGGGACAGAACCCCGGTTTAGGACGACCAGGCCAGTCTCCAGAGCCCAGTCCTCCACCATCCTGCCCCGTGTGTCCGTATACCGGGAACCCCAAGCCACATTCTTGGCATTGAAGTCCCCGAGGACGAGCACGGGGAGGGAACGGAACCAGACGACGACGACTCTCAACTCCGCAAGGGAGTTGTGGAACTCGGCGAGAGTTCGGTTCGGGGAGAAGTATACCCCCACCACAACAATCTCCCCGAAGCGTGCTGCCACGCAACCCCGTCCCCTCTTGACAGCCTCGAGGGACGGTGTACCGGCGGCGGCCGACGAAATTAGGGTCACTGAGCCGCTCAGGTCCTCCACCCAGTAATCCCTGGGTGGGACAAAGTACGGCTCAGCGATGTTGATCGACCACTGCGCCATGCTCTGGAGCAACAGATCCTGAGCAGAGGCGCATTGGTTGATGTTCGCCTGGAGGAGGCGTAATGGGGCCGTTATTGGGACTCCATGTCAGCCCCCCTCCTAGCCCCCTGTGAGGGCCCTGCCGTGGAAGTTCCAGCGGCAACGACGGTGGAGGCGGCAGTGGCGGCGGCTGTGGCTGCGGCGGCGGCGATGACGGCGGTGACGGAGGGCTTGCCCTTGCCTTTGGCTCTGGCGGGTGGAGCGCAGGCCTTGCTCCCAACCCGGTGATCGGCCGGCTTGCCAGCTGCCGCACATACGAAGCAGTGCGGCGTGGCCTTACAGGAGCCGGCCTTGTGACCGGGCTGACCACAGCGGAAGCAGTGACTGCTGCGGTCCACCTCCGAGGGGCATTTTACTCCCACGTGGTTGCCCACATGGCAGCGGAAGCACCTCAGAGGTCTGGGTTCCAGCAGTTTCACCTGCGCGGAAACCCAGCCCACCAGGAGCCTTCGGCCCTCCTCGGCTATCTTCCGGGCCGCCGACACGGGGCAGCTCACCGTAACGGCTCGCATCCCCGTGTAGTCAAGACGGATGGTGCCCGCCCTCACCTGCTCGGCAGGGCACCCCCCGGTCCTAACGATGGCGGCCACCACCTCTTCCTCCGTCGCGGTGTCGTCCAAACCCAAGATGCGCAAATCAGCGCATTTGGTGGGTCTGGACACTCGGGCCTCGTCCGCGTTTAGGGATGCCCTAAGCCTTTCGGCCAAAGCGTCAGCGGTTGGGCCGCTGGCCGCACCGGGGACCTCCAGCATCCGGGCACCAGTCGCAGTGACCCTTACCCGGACGCCACCGGTGACCCCGAGCTCCTCGAGCTTCACCGCCGCCCTCGCTTTGGTGAGCACGTCGCCGTAGGTCATGCCCTTCTTCTCGGCTTCCGGCTGTAGTGTGATCACTACAGCTGCGGTCTTAGGGGCACGAAGCCTAGCCGCGACGTTTCTCTCCTTGCGCCGCTGCCGCCTCTCTTTTCGTTTGGCCGCCCTTGCTGCCTTACCCGCCTTCCTTTTCTCCCCGACTACTTGCCATTCGGCGTCGGTCGGTGGAGATTTAGGAGGCGGGGGCGGCGGTCTCGCCGCCGGGGTTGGGGCCCTCGCGGGTTCCGGCATGGCCCCGCTTTTGGCCTGCCCCGACGAACTCGGTTTGGCCGTATGAGCCGCGGCGGCGGCATACGAAGCCGCCTTCTTCCGCTGGCCCAAGGCCGGCTGGCTTGCTGCTAGAGGGGGGCGCAGGACAATGGCCTCCAGGGCGGAAGACCGACTCTGGAAGGCAGCCAACTCCTGCCGCACCAGAGTCAGAACTCGGTCCCCAGCAGGCACGGTTTCGCCCCGCCCATGCCGCGCCCCTCCTTGCGGCACCTCCCGGGGGCCGGCTCCTCGGAGCCTGAGCAGGTCCGCTCGGAGCTCTCCATTCTCTTTTCGGAGAAGCTCCATGGCGGCTGTCAGGCGGGCAACCTCCGCCCGCATCTCGGACATGCCGTCCGGCGGAGGCCCGGAGTAAGCGGCCTCTGCTGCCGCCATAATGGAGGCCGTGGCTGCGGATATGGCCTTGTCCTTAGAGCTTTGCAGTCTCTTCAAGGCCACACTCTTGATCGCGGCTGCCACGACCTCCGCAAACCTAGTCGCGCTCTTGGGGTTGGAGCCGCTAGCGGCGTCCGACTCACCGCCTGACGACTCTGAAAGGACCGCCCTGCGGCCGGTCTCTCCAGGGTGATACCCCTCCGTCTCGCTCTCCCCACAGGCTCTGGGAGTACCAGGCCGCTTTAAGCGAGCCCCTCCGTCGTGTTGCACCGCACGACCTCGGCCCCTCCTCGCCGTCGACACTTTGGCAGCCGACAAATTCTCCTCACTTGCGGTGCGACCCATCGACCCCGCTTCGTCCGAGTTTTCCTAGCGCGGACGCTTTCTCCAAAATTTGGAGCGCTCGCGCAAGTCCTGGTCGGACATAGTTCGGTCCTCTAAGGGACGGGAGCCTCCTCGGCTCTTGTTGCCATTGGCAATCGGAAGACATTCGTTGCCCCCCCCAGAATACGAGTGGGGGCTTGACGTTCCCGAAGGGAACGTGGCGGATTCTCCGGCTGCTGAGCAGCCGGTACCGCCCTGGGGTAGTTTGTTTCCGTCTGTCTTATCCATGTTTTTGTGTTCCTTTTTAAGGGTGAGGTCCCTTGTCGCGCTAACGACCGGATCCCCTCCGGCCATTCATCCCCTCTGCACGCTAGACCTTAGGATTGGGGTAATTTTTTATAGAGGATTTCTTCCTCGCGGCCCGGGCCTCAGTGGCCCGGACCCCCGGTCCTGAGTTCAGGATTACGGGGTGTCCGACGGCTGGGCAAAACCAACCGCCGCCCCGGCGTCCCCACGCTGCCGCCGGATGCCGGACAGACGCAGCGCGGGCATGGGACACCCTCCACCGCTCACACTAGTGGGTACCGCGGCACGAACCGCCCTGTGACGGTATACGCCCACTCACCTTCCTCTGTAAGCAGAGGGGGAGTAGACGCATGACCGTCTATAGCCCGGTTCCCTTCACCTACCATCAAGGATGATCGGTGATTGGAACCATGACCTTTCCCTCCTGTTGAAGATTTGCCGCCCGCCCCAATTGTCCACCCAAACCTGGTGGGCAATTGGAACCGACGTTGCCCAGGGTGCGCCACGAGGAGGCTCTTCAACGTGCACCCCGTGGATGATGAGCCTGAAGCTAAAGTTTTCTAAAAGAGCGATGACCGCCACATGCGACCGTAATGTCCAAATACAGAGAGTATTTTGAGCGTTCGGCGTCGAACGGTTCTAGTATTGCATTTTTCATATTTGTATTAACTTCGAAATAAAATGTCCGATTCAAATGAATTAAATAGTAGATTGCTGTACAAGAGGCTAAAATGACCCATTATACGAGGTAGTTTTACTCCTGAGCTTTAGCGAAAGAGTAAATAGAAACCGAGTTATAATGGGTTTTTAGCGCCGTGCGTTACACTCTACTTTTCACTACGATTGCGAGAAAATAAAATAATCCAATACAATATTAGTCTATCATAATTAAATGAACGGTAAATGTATGTGTTTTTTCCGGCAACTTAATTTAAGTCCTCTGTGAAGATGAATGTTGAATTGTCTGTGGGGTAAACGTGGGAGATACACGTAGTTCCAGGTTTGAGGGCCCCTCGTTTGAATGTTCCGAATAGAGAATCATCTGAGTTGACTCATCCCTTGATGTCGATGGTCGTGGGCTAGCTGGAAGAATATTGATACGTTCTGTAATACGCTGGGTGATATCGTGGCGTTTTAGCGTTGTTATATTTGCACCAGAATTCACCGAGAGAGTGGCGGATGTTCCGGATGTTCTTCGGAAACAGTGGCCAGTGCACTGTTCCGGATTAGGCAAATTTAGATAGGTGGCGATCTCTTTTGGCATGTTGCTTAAATAAATTAAGCAACTTGCCTTGTGCATTTTCCGTTTTGATGGTTGAGAAAAAATCTCGGCGTGCCCACTCCACTCGGTCGTAAATCTTGGTAGGTTTTGACAACTTTTAGAAATTCTCCAGTTATAACGAATTTCCTTTTCTTATTTGTCTTTGTATTGGACAGATTTATGGCTTGAAGATGGATGTTAGTTTCGACATCTTCCACTGTTATGTTAGCCAGTTCTATTCCTCTGCAGGCACCGCTGATCTCAAAAATTAAAATTAAATTAGGTTGCTATAATAAAGGTACCAACCTCTACCTACCAATTTAGTTTGATGAAATAATAGAAAGACGCTTACAAATATAATGTAACTACCTTTGTTGCCAAGTATTTTTCATTTGGTGCCTTATTTACGAAATTCTCGATATCTTTCCTCGAGAAAACTTTTGATTTCTTGGCCTTGTACCGGTGGATAATTTCTTGAGAAAAGCCGTCAAACTTATAATATATATTTCTTTATATTGACATTATGTCTTATCTGTACAGTTGTTTGTAACATTGAATATGTGCTAAAGGGTTGAACTTTGATACTTTTTTGGAAAGTTCATCAAAATACGTAAGAAAAACTCCTTCCGTAAGTGAATTCAATCGTTTTTCTGTCCTCCAATTCATAAACTTTTCTTAAGTATTTAAATAAATGATTTGTGACTAGCGTTGAAAATGACATATAAAATACATGTATCTTTCAAACGCCGCTGTATTTTTCAACAAAATACAGAAACTTTCCTTGCGAATCATCGGTTGAATCTTTCGCAAGTGTAAGTTTTATACATGTATTTTACGGTGTATTTTTCGCATTAATGACTGGCGGCGAGGATTGTGTCATTCAAAGCCCTTATCTCCTATTGCTGTAAGAATATTATGTAATCCACCATCGTCAGCAGCCAGTGGGAGAAATTGGCCGTTGGAGACCGCAACCGTTTGACGGTAGATCGATTGAACAAATTCATATTAGTAAACTCTAATCTGAAAATCGTCCATTCGAATAAAAACGAACCTACATTTCATGAATCGGATGGAGTTTTACGATGAAGCCAGTTGAGATTGAAAATAAATTCTTTTCCTTTCTCTTCCATTTGCAAATTAGGGTCTCCATTCTCACTAGATGATGACATTTTCACTGTTGTAAAATAATTTACGGTCACCAATTCAATTTTCAATTAGAGAAAAATTCTAATAATTTCACACCAATTTTTTTTTTATTCTTCTGTAGTCGGAACGCAGTGCACGCATTCTACCGAAGAGATCGCCGCTTTTAGTTCCAATTAAAAAAAAATGTTCTTCTTTTTTTATGAAACAGTAGGTAATAAGTCGAGTCTTATTTCATGATTATTCTACTTGTGAATAAAGACTTTTTTTTTCTGTAGGCTCGTTGGTAACAGACAAAAAAAAAACAGTGGCACTCCGGGAGTGCCGACAGAAGTGAAAACAAAACACAAACAGAATACTTTGCCATCACTCACTGACATATCGGATTTTATACATTAAAACCGAGTACATCCCGAAGACTCATCTAAAGCGGGTATTTTTTTAATCATCTTATAAACAAAACACGCGCGGTGTCGCGAGTTCAATGGTTTTTTTCCCATCTCGAAAAATACCCAACGCGCCTATAGAAGTTTTCACTTCAAAAACTTTTTCCTAGAGGAAGATATGCTATTTTTTCCACGCTCTGGTACGCTACAATGACGCTCTTTTTGAGTAAGAGGAGTGAAAAGACTTTTTCGTTATTTTAGGCTCGTTGGTAACAGACAAAAATAAAAAAATTAAACTTTTTCCCCTAGAGGAAGATATGCTATCTTTTCCTCGCTCTGGTACGCTACAATGACGGTGAAAAGTATTTTGCTACTTAAATTCCCTTGATGATAAAACTATTTATTTGAATAAGATACGAATGTAACCAACTTTTGTTCTACCAGGCGGCGATCTCATTAAATTTTAGAACACAAAAGCTGTTAATGTGACTTAACTATGATAGTTAGATATATTCCCTCGCGGACTTTTTTGTAGGTAATAATGAGTACTTTAATTAGGTATGTACTACATTTATTTTTTATGTATCATCAATAGTTTTCTCAGCGCACGCCAAATAATGAATTCTATAGGAAAAATTTTTCTACTTTGGGTTACATTATTGCAATTTTCTAAAGGATCTCTAATTTTTTGAAAATAAATTATAGCCTATGTTACTTCTTGACAATTTAGCTTTCAAGTTGTGAAAATGGTTAAAATCGGTTTAGTAGTTTCGGAGCTTATTCGGTACCTACAAACAAAAAAACTAAAAACCAAAGAATCTTTCCTCATAATAGTATACTTAGATAAAAGCATGTCGCAAGATTTACTTATGTCTCAGAAGTTGAAGTGAAGTTATTAATTAATACATTTTGAAAGACAGAGTTATAGCGAACTTTTGATAAAAGTTTTTCTCATTTCCTTAAGCAGTGCACGCATCTTCCAACTTTTGCGGTGAGTGCCTCTTTCAACAAGATAATGTATTATTTCTATGACAGGAACCTACAAAGTAAAATATCTTGGTGTGCAGATAGATGCAGGGTTACGGTGGGATAAGCAGCTTAGTGCCTTGACCACCAGGACTATCAGAATGATTAACTACAGCTGTTGCACAATTACTACACGAGGTATATTGCAAAAATCGACCACGGGGAGCAAAATATCGGCGAGCAAGCGAAAGTAAATAAACGATGGCCGTTAAGAACTTTTCTGTTTTCAAAACTAACGCGAGCCAAACTACGAATTCCACGAAAAAAAAAATCGAAAAACGAGAACACAGCATTACCAAACTAATTACAACGGATAATTTGGACGAACCAGTTAGAATACTTTTTGGGGCTGAAATTGTGGTGGGTATAAAAAATAGTAGTAAAACTTTGTATAACGAACACACAACGGTTAACGTCAGAACTACATCCAATTAGACGTCTGAGCCCATTAAATGGATCCAGCAGAAGTTTCAAACTTCCGCGCAAATATACAGTAATAGTTAGTTAACTTTATTGGTTAACCAGCTTTTATCACTGGATCTATTTGTGCTGTTCCTAAATTATAGTGGGTAAACATTAATTAATATAAAGGCTTTACTCCGTTTGTTCGTGTTATGAAATAAGCTACATAATTTATGAAAATGGATAGGTAAACTCATCGAAATTCAAAAGTGTTTTGGTTTATTCTTGAACAAAAATGTAGAAGAAATTCCAACCTACCTACCTTGACTACTTGCAAGCAAATAGGATTTCACAATTAATGTAAACATGACTACTGTTATATTATGTGGCTTGTGTAAATGTGTTTTATTAATTTTTTAACGAACAAAATTAAATTGTTATTAGAACTACTTATGAATATAACAATATATAACCTATTTCGAACATAACCATTTCTTAATTTATTGAAGCCGATATCTATGTATAGATATAAATAATACAATAGATATAAATAGATATAAATAATACAAGAATATAACCTTTTTTTTTTTTTTTTTTTTGAGGATGGGAAATCATCAAATGACTCCTCCCGCTCTGGGTGGAGCGGAAGGGAGTGTCAGACTCTTACTGACTAAAACCCACCCGTGTTCCTTCCTTAGCCCTTTATGTTCCGGGCCAGCGGTAACCCTTTCGGACAATCCCGCTGACCCGGCAGGCTTCGGCCCTAAGGGGCCCCTCCTCGATGCTGACATCTCTTTGAGGCGCGCGTGGAACACGTACGCGCCGTCCGGCACGGGCCTGGTCCTGATCGGGCGGTGAGCTACCCATTACTCTCCGCCCGCAGGCCCGCACCTACGGTGGCCGGGAGTCGTCACGCGGCTCCCGACGCCCGGAGCGTCTCCCGCGGCGGCTGGGACGGGAGGCTCTCTCCCTGAGCCGTTCCGCCACCTCCTTCGCTAGCATGACTGCTTCGCAGAAGGAGGTGACTGCCTCCCACTCCCTCTCGCCCCGGACCATGGCTTGCACCAGGGCCGGACGCGAGAGGTCGCCGTCGCTGCCAATCGCCTCTACGAGGACACGGCGGTGCTCCGCCCAAGCGGGGCAGACCTCCACCGTGTGGTCCACCGTGTCCTCTGGGCGATCCTGGCAATGGTGACACCCGGGCGTTTCCTCTCGCCTGATGATGTGCAGGAACCTCCCGAAACTTCCGTGTCCGGTGAGGACCTGCGTCAGGCGAAAGGTGAGGGCGCCGTGGCGCCTCTCTAGCCACTCCTCAAAGAGGGGTCTTATCGCCGCTATCGCGGCGTGCCCTGCGCTGGGTTGCGACAGTCGCTCTTTCCATGCCGCCATGAGATCGCGCCGGAGATCCATCCGCTCCGCAGCGATTTGCCGCGGAAGCGGATCCTCCCCCCGGCGTAGTGCCTCCGCGCGCCACTCATACAGGCGCGAATTAAGTGATCGACACTTGATTTAGTTTAAAAAAAACTTTATTTCAGTTAAGCAGAGTAACAGTACCAAAATAGTAATGATTATTCTAATAATTATACATGTATTTATATTTACTTATTGCTAATTTGACAATATTCTTATAACTACTTAAATGCTACTATGCGTGGAGGGGGATTTGCTGACGAAGCGAATAGAGTTGGGGTCATCACATTTAACTCCTCCCTCCCTAAGAGAGAAATTATCTAAAGGCAACTCTGTTGTCTTTGGAGAATTTCGTTTGAATCGCTGAGTCAACAGATCTCGTTTTTGAAGCAAAAATCCTATGACGAATACAATTATAATGGCGTAAATGCTTATGGTCCATACACTGATTTTATCACTGACTATAATCGTTTCACCATCACTGACACTATCACTATATTTAGCCTGGTTCAGCAGTTCCTTGATGTCGCCTAGATCTATTCCTCTGAGGTCCATCTGCTTGGTTGCCGGGGTGACCTCTCCGCGTAGCTCGGGCATCTGTACTGGTGGCAGTCTGAAGGAGACTGAGCTGGTATTCATGGGTGTTGTGATTGTGATATCGGCAATCTGTAACGTACATTGCTGACTTGGCACTAATATGTATGTGCCTCGTAGGTTGTGTCTACGGGTCTCATCTTCGCAGTGTTCCGTTGCAGCTATTTCCTTTTCTGTGTATATCAACCAGTGGGTGTTAGATATGGGCTGCACCTTAGTTTCTTCTATCTGCACCTGGTGTTGCTGGCAATTACTGAAGTTATGTTGTAATAGCATGAGTTGTTGGATACACGTTTCCTCCGCGTACTGTACCACGTTGTCATCAGAACAGAGATATGTCAGGTCTTCTATTTCATTACAGCCATTGACTACGGATCTGTATTTCGACTTGTTCACTATTAGGTAAGGATATTGGGGTATAATGATATTAGGTTTTTGGGTTATCTGGTTATAGATTGGGATAGGGATAACTTTGTAATAATTGTATGTGTTTTTGTCTATTAGTGGAACTTCTAATATAAATATAATTTTACTATTATCTATATATCCCTTAATTTCTATGTTTCCCTCTAATTTTACTAAATTATCTAATGTTAATGGATAAATCAAGTTATGATGTTTTCTTATGACATTAAGAATATTGAATAATTCTGTGGTATTTACTATTGACGGGTGTAATATGTGCATTTTACTGAAAGTAATAGCAGTTTCCAATTCATAAATAATGGAGTAAATAGTACGGCAATTATTTAAAACTTGGTTCATACTATTCATAACGGTTAAAAGGTTAGAGTACTTGGTTTGATTTTGAATAAATGTTTGGAATTGTTTTATTTTGAAGTTCAAATGCTTAGTGTTAAAGTTAATGTCATCAGAAACATTGAGAAATTTATCGAAAGCCTTCTGCATCAATGATACTTTTCGTTCTATTGAATGTTCTCTATTTCTTAGATTACTAATCTCTAAATTATATTTCCTAGCATCTTCGCTATCCAAATTTCCTGTTATTACCTTTATAAGAGATCCTAATGGGTTTAAGATTCCTCTTTTAGTTCTGCTAGAAGGTAAAATTTGCTTCAACCTATCTTTCGTTAATTCAATGAGTGATTCTATTTGTATTGTCAACCCTAAAAGTTCCCTATGTATTTCACTATTACTATGACTTATGATTTTTAACTTATTATAATCTTCTATATTATTTTCTAATTGGATCGATAATGAATTTAAATCTATAGTTTTAATAATATCCCAATGGTTAGTCCTCATCAGAGCCGTCCCAATCCGAATCGGAGCTATTCCCGGATTCTGGTCCATCCTCTGGATATTCAAGGTCGTCCCTTGATCCGCTAGGGCGAGAAGTATCAACCACCATCTGTGAAGGGCGTTTGACATTTTTTAATGCTACTTTAGTGTTTCTATTTTTAAGCTTAACTGGTACTATGTTACGTTCGGGTTTTCCAGTGACAATAGCTTTTTCGTATCGCGGTAACTCTTTTGCTTTCCTAGTCCTAGTATTTTTCATAAAAATCGTGTCACCGTCCACTATTTTTGGTGGGTCCTCACCTCCTTTCTTGACCCTAACTAAGCTTTTATGTCCAATCATTTGATCACTTAAATGTTCATAAAGAATTTTCAATCGTTTACGATGATCCTGTAATATTTTTTGCAATAGATGCTTGTCCCTGTCAATATCAAAAGCATTTCCTGATTCTGTGTGCCCAAAAACTACTTCATGAGGTGTAAAATTTGTCGCGCTATGTATAGTATTGTTATAACCCATGATTGCATACGTCATAACAGATGTTGCATCTAAACTGGATTGTTCATATTTCGCCAACCTATATATTTCGATAATTGTGGAATGGAATCTTTCCACTATTGCCATTGAATTAGGATTGTTAGGTGTCCCTATGTGTTGTTCAATTTTGTATAAACTTAGCATTTCCTTGAGCAATTCGTTATTAAACTCGGTACCTTGGTCACTACTTATTTTTTTTGGTATTCCATACATACTAAAATATTTTATTAGAGCTCTCACTACTTCGGGTGTACTTTTATTGGGAATGTATATTGCTTGACCTAACTTACTGAATGAATCTACTAACGTTAAATATTGATTTTTTTCTATGTATAATAGATCTATAAAAACTTCTTGGAATGGGCTGTCTGGGGTTTGGGTTAATTGTATAAATGGTTTTAGAGGTTTCCTGTCATACTTCGATTTCTTACATTCCTCACATGCGTTAATAATAGCTGTTACTGTTTCTTTCATATTGCTCCACCAATATGTTCTTTTTAATTTCTTTAGAGTCTCTATAATACCTCTATGACAAGTCTTCCCTTGATGATATTTGGTAACTAATTCTTTCTGGTCACTTTCATCCGTAACGTTCACCACTCTTTCAGTACATTCAACAAAGTTTTGAGTTCCCTTTTTGTAAAGTGACGTGATTACTTTAACAAATGTTTTTCTATGCTCGTGGTCTTCAAAGTAAATGAAGTACTTATTTTTGTAATCTGTATATTCTTTAAGAAAATTTTTGACTAAGTTTTCGCTGTTATTAAGAGGTAGATGGACTTCTAAAATTTTTTGTTTGTTGTTAGAAATATCTTTTACACAGATATCATCCCTGTGCCAGGTGAAAACGTGAATTTGCCTGTGTTTTTCATCAATCGCCTCATTTAGGATAGGAATACCTTCATGTTCCCTATTTGATATTGAATGTGCTGTGGCAGCGTCGCTTTCGGAATCCGATAATTCTATTGTCTCTATTTCCGGTTGTTTAACGCTTAGTTTTACGATTTCGTCAGTCACATCTTTCAAATGTTGTTGCAATCTAGTTTCCTTTTCATCTACGTTAACTACCAGTGATTCTGAGTCATCTTTCGTTACATTAATTTTAATGCGCGATAAGGCATCTGCGTTTGTATTTTGTTTGCCTTTCTTGTAGTGTATGTCGAAATTATAGTCTTCTAAACGTAAACGCCATCGAGTTAGTTTACTGTTAGGTTCTTTTAATGAATTTAACCATGCTAAAGGTCTATGATCGGTGTATATTATAAACTTTCTGCCATATAAGTAGGGTCTGAAATGTTTGACTGCCCATATTATGGCCAATAACTCCTTTTCTATCGTACTATATCTAGACTCTGTATCACTAAGTTTTCTGCTAGCATATGCAATAGGTTTATCTGATCCTATAGTGCCTTGAGAAAGTACTGCACCTACAGCGAAATTGGAAGCGTCAGTTGTGAGAATGAACGGTTTTGTGAAATCAGGGAATTGTAACAAAGGTGCATGTGTCAGCAACTCTTTGCACATTTCAAAACTTTTTCTATATTCGTCATTTATCACGATGCTTTTTCCCTTCTTCAGGCATGCTGTGAGGGGTGCGGTTATCTTAGAAAAGTCTTTGATGAACTTCCTATAATAGCCTATTAACCCTAGGAAACTCTTAATTTCTGTAACTGTTTTGGGTAAAGGGTATTTCAGAATAGCCTCTATTTTGTCATTGTTAGGCTTAAGGCCATCCTTAGTGATGGTGTGCCCTAAATACATGACTTCCTTTCGTAAAAACTCGGATTTATCGAGCTGAACTTTTAAGTTAGTTTTTCTGAAACGCTCGAAAATAGCTCGTAATTTCTCTATGTGTTCTTGCAAACTGGTAGAAAATATGATGACGTCATCAAGATATACGAGGCAATGCAAGCCTTGTAGACCTCTGAGGACGTTATCCATTGCACGTTGGAAAGTGGCAGGCGCTGTTTTCAAACCGAACGGCATTCTGTTGAATTCGTACAAGCCGAATGGTGTTGTAAACGCGGTTTTCTGCCTATCTTCTTCCTGAACTTGCAATTGATGGTAGCCAGATGCAAGGTCTAAGGTAGAGAAGTACATACTCTTTCCTAATTTATCAAAAAGATCATTGATGTTTGGCAAAGGGTATTTATCGTCTATAGTTATCTCATTCAAACGTCGATAATCTACGACCATCCGCCACTTTTGTTGTCCGGAGGCATCTAACTTCTTTGGAACAAGGTGGACTGGTGCACTCCAAGGAGAGTTTGATTCTCGGATTACATCGTCCTTTAACATTTTACCTACTTGACGCCTAATCTCGTCTGTTTGAGTGGGCGGCAACCTATAGGCTTTAATATTTATGGGGTCTTCGTTTACCGTTCTAATTTTATGCTTAACTTCGTTAGTGAATGACAACGGTATGTCCTCACAATAGAAAATATCCTTATATTCCTCACAAATATTCTGAATCATCGTTCTTTCTTCCTCATTCATATGGTCTAGCCTTATTTTCTTTAAGTTGTTTGACAATAACTCATCCATTCTGTCTGTGTCGTTTAATTGATTAACTAAGATCTCGCGATGGTTGTAAGGTTCTACCTGAAACGGACTAGTGACCTTGAGGGTCATTTCTATGTCCTTACAGTTCTGTATGACTGTATACGCATAACCATTTACACAGTTAACTAACGCACAGGGCATTCGAATCCCCTTAGTTAATTCTTTAAAATCTAAAATTGCCTCGCCGTTAGTTAAGTTTACAGGAAGTTTTACCCTTAACTCACTACGTGGTGGTAAAATGTAAGTATCTTTCAGTGCTGAAGGATAAACAAAAGGTATGTCAGTATTCCTCGTACACAAAGTTAATGTTTGGTAATCGATTTTTGCATCCAATTGCTTTAATAAATTACTGCCTAATAAACCGTCATAGTTATTGTCAACATCGTAAACATAGAACTTATGACTTTCCGGACTTTTAAATATTTTGGGCAAGGGAGCTAAAACAACTTCCGTATGCATACTAACACCATGGGTACTGACTACTTCGAAAGGCTCTTTATAAATTTTATTTTTAAAATAATGGTAAGCGACACGCCGACCTATAAATGATCTAGAACTGCCAGAGTCTAACATAAAAACTGCATTATTTAGCTCTGGGATTATAATGTGAGGCAAAGAACGGTAATTAGTACAATTTAAAATTATTTTTTCTCTCTGTATGAGGCCCTTAGGTAAAAATTTTCAATTTGTTCGGGCTCGTATGATGTGCTTGATTGTGATTCGTAATCAAAATCATTTTCTTCGTTATTATCGTATGTCATAAATGAGTCATTATTCGTATAATTTACGCGTCTAGAACTTGCAGTTCGCATGGTAACATCGGTGTTTGAACCCGAGTTTGCTGATGTTGTATTATGCTCAGACGTTGTCCGCGTCGCGACGGCCTGCTGACTCGGCCAAGGCGTTGACCTACTTTGTTGTGGCGGCTGGTTATGAGTATTATTTTGGTTTCTAAAAGAATTTCTAGATTGATTTAAATTGCTTTGATTATTTGTATTTTCTGTTAAATTATTTTGTGGTGGAATACTAGATTGTTTTTGCGGATTGGGAGTACGCTGAGAATTTCCATTGTTGTTAGCCATTTTCCCTTGGGGTTTCGAATTATTTTTGTTTCTATTACTTTTAGATTCGTAAACCGTCTGAAAGTTTTGTTCTTCCAACACTACCTTTAGGGCATCTTCTAGGGTGGTCACGTTTCTCAACCGTACTAATCTAACTAAATAAGGAGGTAAATTGTATAGAAAAACATTCAATGACGAATTAGTATAAATATGTTGTTTGGCTTGACGTAAACTCGCATCGTCTACTGTTTCAATTATTTTCGCAATTAAGGTACTACGCAAGTTTTGAATCCTATGACAAAAATCTAAATAACTTTCATTAGAATTTATTTTCATAGACTCTAACTCCAATACTAAGCAATCTTCGGTTCTAGGGTCACCAAAATGTTGAGCCAATAATGTTTTCAACTCTAACCAAGTACCAATACTATCCCTTTCCCCCACTAGGTTCGCGGCTTCCCCTGATAACTTACTAGTAAGAACGTGGAATAGATATTCATTTTGGGCTTTTCCACCTTGAAATGTATTTATTATATATTCACATTTCTTTATAAAAAGTGGGAGCTGTCTAGAATCGCCACTAAACTCTGGAATAATGTTTGCCATTGTTGACGGGACCTGCATGATCTGATCCATTTTGAAACAACAAAGCACGAAAAGAGAGAGAAGAAAAATACACTAAATATCTAACTAAAGTTAATATTATTACGCTAGTTATATCGTAATAAAATGAAATAATGTTATCGCGGTATTGCTCAACCCTCAATAACACAACACATACAATTAAAACAAAGAGAAAAACGATAAAGGAAAACGGAAAGGATAGTGAAAAAGTTTTACTCACAGTCCCGTAGTTACTCCCATCTCCTCCTTGTGACTACTATTGAATACTGCACCCGCCGATGTGTCTGGTACTCAATGAATTTGTTTGTTCGGAGATCCCTGTTGAACTGTAGAAACAGACGTCCAGCTGCTTGTAGAGTTTTATACGTCGCAAACTGACTACAGAGATCCTACCGGCTGCGCCAATTAAGTGATCGACACTTGATTTAGTTTAAAAAAAACTTTATTTCAGTTAAGCAGAGTAACAGTACCAAAATAGTAATGATTATTCTAATAATTATACATGTATTTATATTTACTTATTGCTAATTTGACAATATTCTTATAACTACTTAAATGCTACTATGCGTGGAGGGGGATTTGCTGACGAAGCGAATAGAGTTGGGGTCATCACATTTAACTCGCGCGAGGACTATCGCCTCCAGATCCCATGGCGGCAGTCCGGCAAGGAGGCTTGCCGCCTCGCCGGAGATCGTGCGGTAGCCCCGGATAGCCCTTATGGCTACCACCTTCTGGGGCGCGTTCAGGTAGTGGGCGGCTCGCCGCCGCAGTGAACGCGCCCACACCGGGGCCCCGTATATGGCCATGGACCGCACGACCCCCGCGTAAAGCCTCCGGCAGGAGGCGTTTGGCCCCCCCAGGTTGGGCAAGAGCCGCTTGAAGGCGGCCCCGGCCCGTTCCAGTTTGGGGGCCAAACGTCGGAAATGCTCCACGAAGTTCCACCGGCTGTCGAGGACGAGACCCAGGTATTTCATCGTCATCCCGACGCCGATGTGAACCCCTCCTACCGTTAGTTGGGATCCCGATGGCGGCGCGTTCCGGGGCCCATGAAACGACATGGCCTCGGACTTGTGCAATGCCACCTCGAGACCCAACTGCCGGATCCTCTCCACGACTATCGCAACCCCGCGTGTCATCGCGTCGGCCGCCGCCTGATGCGACCTCCCCTGCGCCAGGACCAGCGTGTCGTCAGCGTAGCAAACCACGCTGACGCCATCAGGGAGGTCGGCGCGCAGCACCCAGTCGTACCCGATGTTCCACAGAGGCGGCCCCAGGACCGATCCCTGTGGGACACCGCACGACATCTCTCGCCGGTTCCACTCCCCATCGCGACCGGGGTAGCTGACGGCTCTTTCCGTCAGATACGCCTCGACTATTCGACGGAGGTAGGGCGGCACCCGGTGATACCGGAGTGCCTCCACAATGGTGCTCCAGGGCAGGGTGTTAAACGCGTTGGCGATGTCGAGTGACACCGCCACGACGACCCCACCCCGGGACACCGCGTCCCCCGTCGTGAGGGCTCTCACGCGCATGATGGCGTCCACCGTCGAGCGCCCCTTGCGGAAACCGAACTGGCTGTCCGCAAGATCCGGCCCCGTCCTCACCAGGTGCCCGACGAGGCGGCCCGCAATCACTCTCTCAAAGAGCTTGCCGACCTCGTCGAGCAGCACGATGGGCCGGTATGCGGACGGAGAGTCCGCAGGGCGCCCTGGCTTCCGAATGAGGACCAGCTTCCCCGTGTTCCAACGGCGTGGAAACTGGCCTCTCTCCAAACATGCGCTTAAGAACGCCTCCAGTCGAGGCCCGAGAGCCCTCGAGGCCAGGACCCAGGCTTTACCTGGCAAGCCGTCGGGTCCTGGGGAAGAATATAACCTATTTCGAACATAACCATTTGTTAATTTATTGAAGCCGATATCTATGTATAGCGGCTATCGGAATTAAATTATCCATACTAATATTATAAATTCGAAAGTAACTCTATCTGTCTGTATGTTACCTTTTCACGCCTAAACCACTGAACGGATTTCGATAAAAGTTGGCAGAAAGATAGATTGCATCCCGAAGAAGGACATAGGATAGTTTTTATCCCGATGTTCCCACGGGATCGACACTTACGCAGGTGAAACCGTATTATATATTATTCTGTTATATTTCCACGTAAAATGGACGAGCAGAGAAGAAAATTACATCAATTAATTTATTCACCTACTTCATTCTTCCAATCGGATTAAAATCTGCTTTTAATGTGTTGGTTTAAATAAAGGTCTGTATTTTATTTTACATAGAACGAAGTAAAGGCAATTACTGGGTATTCGAAACAGTAAAAGAGGACCTGAATAAAATTATTTCAGTACTTCGGGAGCGTTGGGTGCAACCGACAAAAAGCCAGGAATTCTTTGAAACCAGCTACCGAAACCAACAAGGAACAATTCAGGCTTTTTTTGTTGAACTTCCTTTTATGTAAAGTAGGTAATAGTAGCTGCCTTTAGTTTTAGGAAATAAATAAAAATACCTAGGTACTTTAAAGTCTGCTGACGAAAATCAATAATGCGCTGTATTGATGATCGCTTCACAAATGACGAATGATTACCAACTAATTGGCAACTTTTTATGATACCTACATTTTTAACAATCGATACTTCATTATAATATTTGCAACAAATTATCGTATGTTTTAATTAATTTTGAACAAGCAAGGTAAGCAACAATTTTATTGTTTATCAGCCTTACCGTTAGTGCCACAAAGGACAAATATGATACCTACTTATTTAATTATTAAACTTCTGATTCACAACAAAGTATCCTATAGTAGTATGAATGTTGACTTGATATAATGTATGGATAAATTATAATTGAACATTCAAACACTAACACAGTCCACATACGTGACGTGTACAGCCAGTCGATTCTGTAAAATTCTCACAGTGAAAACTTAGGTGAATTGACTTGGTTTTTGCTACGAATTGACACTATTGACACTTCACCTAAGTTTTCACGGTGAGATTTTTACAGAATAGCACCGCAGATCCATGTTCAGCTAAAAACCTAGTCAATCGGAATATGACACAACATGCCTAAAGCGTTTTATCTCAACACAAATGGAAAATTGACTTCAAACGATTCGTTTTATTTGTCAAAGCTATTCTTTCGACGTTTTACTAACGTCAACGATCGCTGAAAAAAGAGAATTGGTTCAGTAATTTTAAAAGTAAATGTCTTCGAAATCAATTCGTACAAAGTATGTCAGTTTTTTTATGATTGGTATTTGAAGAAGACGAGCTTTCATAATTTAAGTTTTTTTATGCAACCCATTTCAATAGACTAAGTATCTAAGCATTTTCTCAATCTTCTTTCTGTTTATAATCTAAATTTTATTACGAGTCAGTAGTCGTTAAAATTTGTAGCTTTTAACTTAACTAATAATATAATGAAGTAAAATTGTTTGTTTGTAAGAGGTTATCTCTGAAAGTGCAGATCTGATAACAAAAATAATTTCTCTGATAGCCGCATTATTACCAAGTGTCATAATGTTACTATATTGTCTCCCACTGTTGGGCAAAGGTGTCCCCGTTTTCCTTCCAAACCGGGTATCGTGTGATCTCTGGCCATATAGGTCCTACAAATCTTATCAGATCTTCAAACCACCTTCGCCGTGGTCTACCTCGACGGTGATGTCCTGCCTCATGCGTCCAGTGAGTGACGATCTTTGCCCATTTCTCCGGGTATATTCGCGCGACATGGTCTGTGCACTCCCACTTTAGTCTGGCTGTTTTCTCTTCAACATCCGCTACATAAGTTATGGAGCGAAGGGTGGTGTTTCTTTCTAGCTTGGTCTGTACGCTTGACACATATTATAATGCGCTAAATTGCCAGTTGGTAAATCTTGAGTTTGGACTTCTGTTGTTCAGTAGGTAGGTAGTAGGTAGTAACTTTGTGCACAAGTGTTATAGGAAAAATACCTTTCCTTTACGAGCCCAGTAGGTCTTCCAAGCATTTTGGACTCGTCTTTCGGCTTCCTTGTCTTGTCTGTTCTTAAAAGACACTATCTGGCCAACACATTTATTTTTCTACTAGCTTCTACCCGCGACTTCGTTCGCGTAAAAGTTCTTGTTCATCAGACCCACCCCGTCGCATCGCATCGCCTGCCCGCGCTGTTACTATTAATAGCCTATAGCCTTCGTCAATAGTGGGGCTATCAAATGCAAAAATATTTTTTTAAATTCCGGATATTAGCGTGTTCAAACAACCTCTTCAGCTTTATTATAAGTATAGATATAGATTAAATAGAAAACCACAAATTAAGTACCTAATCTTTGTCTATTACCCATCTTGTTTTCTTGCATTTGTCTTAGGTAACCAACAATGATTAATGCCTTTCAAACTGTCCGTAATTTGCTAATTATAATAAGAATCTCTGGACACTTAAGTAATTATATCTACCTATACCGTTTTAAAACACGGAGAAGATAATAACTACGAGCAAGCTTGACTGAAAACCGGAAATCGATACTGCCATCTCAAGGAAACTATTTAAAGCGATAGCAGATACTTAGATTAAATATTCCCCCGTTAGCCTTCACCTTAAATTATAGGCCGACCGCTTAACTGAGATGTTGCCTGAGGTAGCTGCGCGGTACGGGAGGGGGGATAGTTTTCACAAGTTGACCAATCACTGAGCTCTCGCATCACGTCACCACACCCCTCCCGCACCGCGCTGCTACCTCAGGCAACGTCTCAGTTAAGCGGTCGGCCTATAGGTGTCAGAGAATTCTAGATGTAATAGAAGCCATAACATAACACACGCCTGTCTTCTCAGAAGGGTTAGGCAGCGGTGTATACAGGGTTATTGGTAAAACATTAACAACCTCTTAAAAGGTCATTGTACTCATCATTATGAACAACTTTTGCTATGGGACCAAACCTGAAATCGCGAAAAAAAATCAGCTGTTCCGTACATTTTGACGAGATATACGAACATAAATGTAGGGAACAGCTGATTTTTTTCAGCGATTTCAGGTTTGGTCCCATAGCAAAAGTTGTTCATAATGATGACTACAATGACCTCTTAAGAGGTTGTTATTGTTTTACCAATAACCCTGTATAGTACACTCTCAATTCGCCAGTTACGTTTAAAAGTCTCATGTAATATGGGGGCGCACAGGGTACTTATCCACACTGAAGTCTGCTACTAAGAAATACCTGTAGGACAAATCTAACAACACTATGCCTGACTTGGGAATTGAACCCAGGACCTCACGCTCAGCAGTAGCCCTACACGATTTCTAGACAAACGAGGCAGCCTATAGTCAAAGAAAAATATACTACAATCACATCCAGTTATGTATAAGTCACTAATTCTGGACTCTGGGTTATTGCTGAGAAAATCGTAATAGAATAAAACGCACCAACACTTTTGGAGATCGAACTTGTCACCTCGCACATCATCATCATGCTTGTGGCCACTATACTAACGAGGCAGTAGTATCTACTAATACCTACCCATGTAGGTTGAAAAAAATCATTTTTTCGCTGGAATTATTCACACTTTCACGCTTTTTATAGGTACCAGAGCTGTAGGTATAACACACTGTTAAGGTGTGGCCTTAACTCTTAGGGGTTCTTTTCAGATTTCAGGGAGTGGCAACCAAAATGAGTGATTTATTTTAATCTGGATTGCAGGAATTTATTGCTATAATTATGTACAATGGTAATGGGACTATGTCTAACAGGGTCGAGGCAGAAAGTAGGAAAAAGGGCCGAGCTGGCGTCGTCATGCGTTTATATAGGCTTGAAGCAGTGCCTCCTCTCGGTGGTTCGAAGAACTATTCAGCTTGACGAGTGACGTAGGCGCATGTCTGTTGTGTAGATCATCATTTGGTTTTTCATTGCGTCTGCTGTCGATGCTGGTAGATGGCGCTGTCCTCAACATCCTCCGCCGCTTTGAGAGCTTCAACATAGCTCTCAACAGGTTCCAGGTTGTGATGAAGGGGCTGCCGCTGGCATGACTGAAGCGTCGGTGTCGTTGCTGGAGAGTGGAAGAGGGCAGATCTTGGAGAAGGCCCTCTCGATGACGCCTGTAGCAGTGCGAATGGAAGCCACCCTGGGAATGCCGTCTTTGCCTGGGAACATATTTATTATTCGACCCAATCGCCATTTTAGAGGCGATAAATTGTCCTCCTTCACCAGGACTAGTGAGTTTGGTGAAAGAACCGCCTTGGTTTCCTTCCACTTTGAACGCTTCTGTAGTTCTGGAACATATTCTTTTGACCATCGAGCCCAGAAGTGTTGTCTGAGCTGCTCGATACGCCGGTAGCGTGACAGTGAGTGTGTGGCAACTGTCATGACGTCATCCTCTGCTGGCGCTGTCATCGGTCGCCCGATCAAGAAGTGCCCAGGGGTGAGGGGAGTGAAGTCATCAGGATCTGAAGATAGAGGATATAAGGGACGGGAATTCAGGACGGCTTCTATCTGTGCTAAAACCGTGCTGAACTCCTCGAAATTAAGATGTGCATTCCCTATTACGCGAACAATATGGTGCTTGCATGATTTCACCCCCGCCTCCCACAAACCGCCAAAATGAGGTGAGTATGGAGGAATAAATTTGAATTCAATTTGATTCTCTGTGTTAAAGTTTTCTATGTCATGAGAACAGTTATTTAAAAAATGTGTAAATTCTTTAGCTGCACCCACGAAATTCCTACCATTATCTGAGAAGATTTGTAAAGGTTTACCTCTTCGTGAGATAAATCTTTTTAGTGCCAGAATAAAACCCTCGGATGATAATGAAGTAACAAGTTCCAGGTGCAAAGCCTTAGTTGAAAAACAAATAAATAAACATAAATAACACTTTTCCAATTTCGCCCCTCTACCCTTACGGTTAAGTATGTACATAGGGCCGGCGTAGTCTACTCCACACCGTAAAAAAGGAAAACCGGGCTGCAATCGCTCGTTAGGTAAATTACCCATAATTGGTTGTGATGTGACAGTTTTCATTCGATAGCATCTAATGCATCGATGTACAACTTGTTTCGCTAAATTCCTGCCACCTAGCGGCCACCAGGTGTCCCTGACGTGCGATAAAAGTAGTTGTGGTCCCGCGTGTAATAATTTTATATGTTGAAAGTTAAATAATAATAAGGTAAAGTGATGTTTACTGCATAACAATATTGGATGTTTCTTTTCGTACACAAAATCAGAATTTCCCAATCTACCTCCAACACGTATTATATTATTGTTATCTAAAGTTATGTTTAAGCTGGATAAATTACGCGATGGTTTAATAGGTAATTTATTCATTAACGCTTTTAACTCGTTAGGAAACGATTCTCTTTGTACCAGTTTGATGAGTAATGTTTCTGCATTCTGTAACTCATCAACTGATAATGATCCGGTATTACGTTTTGTGTGATCTTTTGTGCGTGCATTATGTATAAAGCGGCACATGAATGCGCAAGCGCGTTGAAGTCTACTGTATGAAGAGAATCTTTTAAAATTAATTACGTTATCCGGACTAATAACACAGGTTGGTACACTAACAATGCTCGATTTTAGTTCGGGTAGTGTATGTGTCTGTGTGTGTGCCTGACCTAAGTCGTTTTGTGTGTGTGACCAAGTATTTACCTTTTCCTGCAAAAATAACGGTCTGTTCCACCACAAAGGTGATGCATTTAATTCGTCTAATCCTATACCTCGTGATAACAAGTCTGCTGGGTTCATTATCCCGCTGACATGAAACCAACAAGTATTGTTTGTTAACTCATTTATCTCCACAGCACGGTTCTGTACAAACGTTTTGAGCTGATTAGGAGACATTCTAAGCCAACCCAACACTATTGTGGAGTCTGACCACAAGAAAATATTATTGAACTTAACTCGGAGCGATTTTTTAATTTTATCGAGTAATCTCGCTCCTATAAGTGCACCACACAACTCGAGGCGAGGAATACTAATCGGTTTGACCGGAGCAACACGACTTTTAGCACATAGCAACTTAACTGTGACGTCACCATTTGCATTACATGTGCGAATATAGGCGCAAGCGCCGTATGCAGTTTGACTCGCGTCGGTAAATATGTGTAACTCAATTACATTAGGTGAATCACACAAAACAAATCTAGGTATTCTCAATTTGTCTAAATTCGATAATGACTTAAATTTTTAAGTACCGTATCTATTAGTTTCCTAATTGGGGCAGGTGATTCTTTAGTTATGGTTGACATTGTGAATAACGCTTTGACGTGATTGTGTATCAGCAACTTATTATTATTGAATCTATTCTCAATCAATTCCCAAGCAACACTATAATTATCTGAAGAAAATTCAAGAGACTTAATAACTTGCAACGCATTTCCAGTCAGAGATGCTCTTAAGTAGTGGAATTTTTGAATATTATCAAGTTGCTTAGAATTGTGAATCATTGACGAAAATGTGTCTCTAAATTCCAACCAATTATCGTAACTACCATCAAAATTGGGAAGCGAAATAGTTGGCAATTTTACTAACGTATTGGAATAACTGCAGTTATGTTTCAACGTATTGGAATTGCACTTGTGTTTGTCACAACTTGCTTCGTGCCGTCCCCGCGCCCGCGCCCCTGCGGCGCGGGGCGGTTTATTTTCTCATAAAGAACAATTTATTGAAGTAAAGCAGGTAATCAGTGAGCTACGACCATTAGACTTAAAATATTGTAACTATCTTAGTAATAAAATAATATTGTGCTTTAATTGCGGATATAGCTTAAGTATTCATTTTCAAAATTCATTTTGAAAAGAAGATTGAAACTATAAACCTCAAAATAATCCTTATTACGGATATGACACAATAATATTTTAATATTACTAAAATCAATTTGTAATTTATAACTTAATACGTTGTATAACCCCCATTATTATCCATGCTATCAAGTAAACGCTGGCGTATGGATCCTGTAATGTTTAAACATATATCTTCATATTTCCTTGCAATGCAACTTCATCTGGTAGGTAACTGGTTGGTTAAAACCACTAGTTTCTTATTCACTGACTATACTCTTCCTTATATCTTTTGACCCTCCGACTCACAGTAGGTAATTTCTCTAAAACAAAAAAGGAATATTGTAAGGCTACTAGCAAAATTATAAAATATTAAGTAGATACTTATTACTTTTTTAAACAAAATTATTTTGAAAATAGTTCAAATGTTACAAAATGATTATATTATAATTTATACATAATGCTATATTCATCATTCCAAAAGTAAATAAATAAACTCTTGGAAATATTTTTTTTTGTCTTCTATTTAGTCCCTATGGTAAATATAAAACGTTTAATAGAATAACTACAAGGATCAGCAGTTAAACTTTAATTAGCTAAATGTTAGATAAAATAATTAAATCATAATACTCACAGTCAGTCCGGTTTCATCAATTATTTGTGATATAATATTAAGTCCACTTTTACGCTGCGCGATAATATCCACTTTCATCTCAAAGCTTACATTTCAAAATGAACTATTACACAGCTATTATAATAGATTAAACACACGTCACTAACCCACAATATCAAAAACCAACCAAGAACGAACAACATTCTATTAGACGCGGTGAATGAGCCGTAAGTTACCTGCATCTGTCTACCATACCTAATTTATTTATTTAGATTTCTGTGGGTATACTCATAAAGTTTTACGAATTATGTGAACAAGACGAACATGACACGGAACTATATTCAAAAGCGTGTTTATTCGAGTAATATGCGGGTGTGTGTGTCAAATTACTCATTAAAAGAAGGTCGTAAGTCAAACTAAACGTTAAGCAGTTAGTTTTAAAATTGCCTATGGACTTTTGGCGTGGATATCCATCTTCCTACGAATTTCCATCTTCGTCAAGGCTCTGATGACCGATACCGATAGAAAGATCAGTCGTTCCACTCAAAATAAATCGAGCAGCCGGTCGATTCTGTAAAAATCTCACCGTGAAAACTTAGGTGAAGTGAGTTTGTTTTTGCTAGGAATTGAAACTATTGACAGTTCACTCCACGCTCACTTCACCTAAGTCTTCACGGTGATATTTAGAATAGCACCTCTGGTTACCTTATGGTCAGCAATGTCACCCGGATGACATAGCTGGCTCTATGATTAGCTTGTCGTGTCCCACAAGCTAGTCCAACGTGAGGACAATGAATAATAACTCCTTTTGAATGAGGTAATTAAGTCTGGTGACTGCAATTTGTGGCAGTTGACAGATTGTGTGTTATAATTATGCTACAGTAATAAAATGATTTATTCATTTCTCTGAAAGACTTACACCTTAATAAAAGAGAATGAAAGTAATAAGGCTGGCAAACCCTTTATTTACTTATAATTATAGGTAGATAACAGAATAATAAAAAGAGATTATGCCATTTGCTTAAGGTAAAACTTACAAAACATGTCCACAGAACAAATGTAAGTAAGTAATGAAATTTGATAATAATAATAAAATTTATTCAAAAATATAAATACTAACGTTAACTACAGTATTTCTTATATCTATGTCGAGTTCGTCCATGATTTGTGCCTGAACTAGGTAATCCTGTTTCAGGCGATTGGAGGTACCTAACATTTATTGATTAAATAATCACATACCTACTTATAATATTTATGTAAAAAGGTGTATAAAATTATATTTACCTTATTAGTACTTATGTAAAAGGTGTTTAAAATTATATAATACGAACAATATTTACTTAAGCACAAGTAATAAGTTCTCTGTATCTTCGTAAAACATAGTTTGAAGAGCCTCCATAAGGATTTTCTTGCAGTTACTATGATTTAAGGAGTAGATATGTCCTTTGTCATTCAGCCTATTATAAAGTAGCGGTCCGAGGTACATATAAAATTTGGCTGTGAAAGCATATTTTGTACTTATTTGAGGGCAGATTATATCGTTCCGTCTCCTTTTTGTAAATTCAGTGCCGTATGGAATGATAGTTCTCTCATCGAAGAACTTTTTCAAATTCTCAAGTCCACTTATTATTATGCTCTACCGATAAAATATTATACTCAACTTAAATATTTTGCTATCAAAATCACTTTAAACTCCCGACCTCACGACATTTATTTTCTCTTGGAACACACGACTTTTGTAAGAAAACGAGCTTACCCTCAATATAAAGTTGGAAAATAAATATGCCAAAGACAAATATTATATCTGAGTGCACGAAGTACGCCTTAGAGATATTGCGATATCCGACGGTGAGGAGGCAAAGGAAATATGTGTACATCATGCATTATTGTAAATGTGCGGCGAGTTGAGTTTATGCGTTCAAGAATTTATGTGAAACTGGGTTTATTTCAGTGGAAGCTATAACATTGTGTAGTTTCCTTTGTTTCTTTCTAGACGTGATGTTTTTGAATAAATAAAATTTATTTTTTTTATTGAAGAAAAGCCTAAGTACATACTAAAACAATGTTATATTAAAACTAAGGACTATGCTATGCCCAATACATTGAAACTCTGATCTCCAAACTAGGGGTGTCCCTGTATCTTAGAGATCAGTGCCCCTCCTCAGCAAAGTCACAAGCCAATATTTGTAACTCATTGGTACAAAATATTTCTTTACTTAGTTAAATAAAGAAAAAAAAGACATAAACAACTTTAAATAAAATAAAATATTTATATTATTCTTATTTATAATTTTGTGTGAGTGTGGGGTGAGTGTGTATGTGTGTGTAGACCACCTACCCCAGGTGTGTGTGTATGTAAACGCGTGCGGGCGTGTGCGTGCGTGAAAAGTAGGTACTGTGCGTGTGTGAGGGAGTATGTGTAAGTGCAATGCTTAATTAGAAATAAAAATTATTAAATTTTAAGTAAGACCTAGGCCTAAAAGAAGATCCTCAGTGTTTTGAAGAGTCCAGTTTGGCACAGACAGGTATTTGTTTAATGCGAGTTTGCATTCATATTTTGTAATGAAGTGTTCATCATCTTCTTCCCCTTGTCCTATATTACTTGGGGTCGGCGCAACACCTTTCCTTCTTCCATTCTCCCTTCCTTCATTAAAATAAAATGTTATTCTTCTGACTTGTAGCAATTTGGGGGCAATTAGGCCTTCGTGGCTGACTAATGTCACAAAATAATAAATTATCTATTGTTGCGATACCCACGGGGTGCTAATGGATTACACAAACAGTAAACTTACATTAAACTTATGTAACCGCCTCGTTGATCTTGTGCTCGCAAGGGTTACTTACTGTTGAGCATAAGTTTCCTGGGTCCGATTCCCGAGTCGAGTCAAGTGGTGGGTTTTTTCCATCTGAAATTTCTCAGCAGCAGCCCGGACTCTGGATTTATTCTTAATTTATGTTAAGAGCGTTTACGCCGTACGGCATTTCATACAAACTTTTAAGCCCTTGGTTTTCGAAATGAATGAACCGAATTTAATGAAACTTCATAAGCATACAACTTCATTACCCGAAACTGTCCAATTTTCCCAATCAACTTTGAACCTTATACTTTAGCGATAAAGTTGAAAATCTATTAAAGAAATTTGATAGATTGTACGTAGCTTGATGTGCTGGCGTCTGCACTATAAGTGCACCTCTGCCTAACCCTTTGTTCCTACAGGCGTGATGTTATGTTTATTCCTTTGTTATTCTACGAAACTGACTGTAAGTCAGAAATCTACAATTTACCCGAGATAATACACATCTTAAACTCTCAGTTGAACGATTTATCTTCTAAAGAACTTTCTAGAACATGTTTATTACTCACGAGAGACTAACACTATCATCTAAAATACTTGTCAGCACCTTATTGTTCATAATGTAGTCCAATTTTTCTCAGTAACCAACGGTCTTTCGAGAAAAGTATTCCTCAAGGGTGAAATTAATAATTGTCAAGATAAAACTACGTCTTTTCTCTGTTATTCTGCGACAAATATGAGTGTGAACAAAAACCCTAATGTCTTTAGTGACTGTTATAGTTGCGAGGTTATTTATTTTTCTAGATTTAGTAGATGTATTCCTTTACTGTTTTCCCGCGTATTTATTACGGGTTTGTCCGAATAGTGTCGACCTCACACATAAACCTGAGACGAGCTCTTCTCGCAGCATTATCGCGAGCCAGTATTAGTGAAGCTATGGGTATAGAAAGTTTATTGTCATTGAAATAGGTAACTTTCGTCATCACGACTCATTTCAACATGAAGATGTAGACAGAGATATTTAAGTAAGTACCTACATTGTGTACACGTTCTATAAATATCTAAACTAATATTAACACATTGAAGGACACTGAACGAGACACAATAGAAGTTTTATTGTTATTACGTCGAGGGGCGTTAAGTGTCCCGCAAAGTGTTAAACATAGTGTAGCAAAATAATAAGGATCAGCACATTGATTGTAATAAGTATAATTTTCAAATCAAACCCAAATATAATATATAGGTATAACAAAATCGAAATTATTAAAAAACCGGAGGTCCGTTGCTTGAAAATGGTTGGAAAAATACATATTAGGAAAATAAAAGAATAATTAGAGAGAGGAGGGCTTAACAAACACAGGGTATTTTTAGAATAAAATTTTATATTTGTTTCTAGAGCTGTGGTGATGAAATTAAATACAAAAAGTGAAGTGCGAACGGTTCGAACTTACGACCTACAACTCTTTAAGTCGGGGCTGATTCCATTGGACCAAGGGTATGACGCTACGGTTAAAAAGCAGTAGATTATAAAAGGCTGGTGCTTTACAACCTAGTATATATTTCACTTGCAATTTACCCGAGACATTTTATCACGAGAGTTTCTTCGTTTATTGTAATACATTTGCAAGCCAGTAGTCGACTTGATTTTACCTGTTTTTAATGAGTTAGGTATGCTTTTATCAGGGCTCGTGGCCATATAATAACGGGTCAACCTACGGTTAAGTTACGCTTGCCCCGGTCGGTTCGTAGATGGGTGACCATCTATTACACATCGAGACTCCTCCGTGCCTTTAAGGTTAGGCAGATTGATTTTTAGATTGAGTTTAGTATACTTTTTCCATATAGCAATAAGGCCGCTCATTGTATATTTTATAGCTGTGTTTGATGTATTGCCAAATTTTCGTCCAGAATCTGGTATCTAGGCTGTCCAGTTTTGACGACTTACTAATTTGACTATATTTCTTTTGTTTTTAATTATTGTTGAATGGGGCTCTTGACCTCGATCACGCCTGATGGAATGCGATGGATGAGGTATATGATGGAACGAACGTGCCCAGAAGATGCATAAGGCCTGGAACTCCAACGCATCGACGAAATAAAGCAGGCTGCTTGACGCCGGACTCCAGTATGTAATTAGACTAGGCAGAGAGCAGTGGCGTAGAGTAGTGGTAGGTCGTAAGTTCGAACCCAGACAGGCACTTTACTTTGTAAATTATTTCATCACCACTGCTCTCAAAACGGTGAAGGAAAACATCGTGAGGAAACCGGCATATCCTAGAACCAAAAATTTGAAGACATGTGACACTGGGCCCGCGTGGTAGATAGACGGTCCACTCCCTCTCACTGAGAGGAAGCCTGTATCCCAGCAGTGGGAAAGGTTATAGCCTGATTTTGTAAATACACTAGGCTGCACGTTGGTGATAACACCTTGAGCTGGCTTAGCTTAGTTCGGAGTTTCAATATAATTAAAGGCCAGTTTATCTGATTTTGTTATTACTGAAGAACGGCCTACTGTACTTAAGTACAAACGAGGCATACTGGGATGTCGGGCCCAGCTGTTAACTAAGGGGCCAACTCTCTTAGTCCGCCAACTAATATACGGGCCCGCCCAAAAGTAGTTCAAAACTTTGGAGTGAACCCTATACCTTACAGGCTGTAATTAAATTTTTCTCAGACGGGTGCAACACATCAGTTGTAGGAACGCCTATCAAATCGTGGTGACAATCATTCTTAGGTCGAGCCCTTATCAAATCTTATGTCCTTATATGAGACGGAGTTGGTGACTTTGGCTAAAACTACGGATTTTTTGCTTAGTGAATAGTCTAACCCTCCTGGAGGAGGTATTAGACCTTAGACATTTAAAAAAAATCAATGATTGTATTATTCATCATGTATCCTCGCAATCTATAGGATCTCATCTTAAATATTTATTCAATTCCAACTGACGTTACTTACCAAATTGAGTGTCGCGGAGTCTCATTTTCCAATTAAGCGAAATCCTTTGAAATTCACCTCATTACGAGTATACTTACGTTTTGCTTGTGGTGTTTCGTTTCTGAACACCGAAATTAGTTATAAAGCTCATTTTGTACAGCTATGTTATTCCTTCGCTGAATTCTAAGCAAAATTTCATTATTCGAGATAGCTTTACGTTACATTGATGTAATGTCGTTAGCTGGTATACAACTTACTAGTTAATTTAAATGACTATTATTGTCAAAAACATTACGATAACATCACACTAATATTATAAAGGCGAAAGTTTGTGAGTGTGTGTGGGGGTGTGTGTGTGTGTTTATATGTTTGTTACTTCTTCACGCTCAAACGGCTAAATCAATTTTGATAAAATTTTGTATGGAGGTAGCTGACACCCTGGATATATAGGCTACTTTTTATCCCGAAATTCCCACGGGATCGACAATTACGCGGGTGAAACCGCGGGGCGCAGCTAGTCAACTATATAGGTAATATTTCGGTCGTAGGTTCGTACCAAAGAGAGGCGTTTCACTTTGTGTAAATTATTTCATCACCACTGCTCTCAAAACGGTGAAGGAAAACATCGTGAAGAAACCGGTACCTATGTCCTAGAACCAAAAATTCGAAGACATGTGACATCTACCAACCCGCACTGGGCCAGTGTGGTGGCGGATTACGGCCCACTCCCTCTCAGAGAGAGGAGGCCAGTGTCCCAGCAGTGGGAACATTACCTATAGGCTCATTATGTGTAACTAGGTATACCTACCTTTTTTTTCGGTTGGAAAATCATCGAATGACTCCTCCCGCTCTGGGTGGAGCGGAAGGGAGTGTCAGACTCTTACTGACTAAAACCCACCCATGTTCCTTCCTTAGCCCTTTTTGTTCCGGGGTAGCGGTAACCCTTTCGGACAATCCCGCTGCCCAACTAAAAAAATATTTCGTTTAGATACAATAAGGTGCGTTTGGGGAAAAGATAGTAATTTTCTTGTTAAACGTTATTTTTCAGACTATGATTAGATGAATGCGATAGACAGGGACAACTCACAGCCTTAACCACTGAAGATGATTCCTCATAATCTCGATTTTAGAATCTTCACTTCTGACCGGTTTAAATAGAAGGCTGAAGTTTTTATACGAAAAAAAGTCACGGACAAAACCTCTACATAGACATAAAGGGAACATAATCTGTGTAAAGCCCACACAACCTTTTTATACTAGCGCTTCTGCTAATATTGAACGCCGGACGTCAATTTCCTGTCCATGTCCTGTTTTATTATTATTATTGGAAACTGTTACTATGTTATTATTTTTATATTACTGAGAGGAATATTAAAGCAGGAATATTGTTTTGTTTTGAAAGGTTAAGTAATAAATTAATGATATTGGAGCTGGCTGCAAATAAAACAAATAATTTCGTTTTTATTATCATTTAACAACCCGTGAACCATTTCTGCTTCGCGCAGTTTTTATGACAAAACATCGTGATTTCTTTCTAGCTAGCTCACAGGTATAAATCACAAAGAACTAAAGTTTAGAAAACAAACCTCATTCCTTTTAAAAAGCTGTTTAAAATAAGAGTAGAATAATAAAGCTCATTTAAAAACAATTTGTGCGTTTCAAGGAAAATTCTTCATAATTATTAATTTTACTAATTTCATTATCTTTAATATCACGGCATGTGTCTACGTATGGACATTATTATGATTTTTTTTTTCACTTATTATTGCCGTTTATTTTGAACCAGGTTTTTGCCCATAGCAAGAAGGTCGGAAGTTATCCCACAGGAACGTACTGCCGGCCGAAATAAAATGTATCCTATGAACTATGTACTTGTATGCTAAATTTCATCAAAATCCGTTCAGTTAAGACGTGAAAAAGTGACACAGACAGACAAAGTTACGTTCGTATCTATAATACTAGTGTGGATTTTAGTAGCTAACGGGTCGTGTTCTATAGCTTAGCTTCTGCTTACCGCCATGGGAAAGCAGCGTGTTTACGCATGCACTTAAACGGCATTGCACGGCAACAGAAACGGCCATTGATCAATTACTATCTACTTCGATACACCTTGTGTAAACAGCTTTCGAAGCAAGCAACATAATGTTATCATGTCCATAAACCATATTCAGGTATTTGCATAAACTCTATTAGTTTATGATTACATCCAATTATTATTAAAATAAACATGGATTTAATGTAAATTAGTGTGTGCTGCCGTCGCCTAGTATGTTTAATATCGGACCTAAACCTCCCACAATTGACAGTATTCATTATGTTCTGTTCAAACAGGTTAAGTTTATTTGTTTTATTTCTGGAGCCTTTAAACTAATAGCAGACAATTTAATCTGCCCCTTGTTAGTTATTTTCCACAGCCAGTATTGTTTTATAATGTGACCATGTTGTTATTAATTTCTGCCCACTCATGTGCGTCATTAACGTTAATGTTGACTGTTATCTTGTGTGCGTCGGATTTCTTTCATTCTTTTATTCAGTTATTGTTGTCCAATAATCTACTAATAATGAAAACAAAACAGGAATAACTTTTTCGGAGCAAGAAGTAAACAAGAAACGGTTCAAAGAAACTGTTTCTATTAACAACATAAACCACAGAGTAGCAACACAGTCAAAAAAACAAATAGGTTCTATTTTTAAACTCGTTAATATTTTTACCAGCGCCATTCGTAACAGCTCGAATAGCTAACTCGACAAAAGCACTGCGGCTGAAATAACTTCCCGCTATAAATTCAAACTGAATTGTGCAGCTTGAAATGCTGCTTGTGAATAACTTCAATTGAAATAAGAATACGCGGAGGCGACTCCATTTTTCTTGCGATAAACGAGTTTCCTGACACTCAATATGAACAACCATTGCTGTACGTTATTTAAAAGGTGCCGACACTTGCAAACAAAACTGTTTCCGTATTTTGGCCAACGGATTTTGTAATGGAAGTTTCATTTTGTGAAATAAACCAAATGGCTTTATATTTTCTTGTTTCTTAAGAGCGTTTACGCCGAACGGCATCTCATACAAACTTTCAAGCCCTTGTTTTTTGAAGTGAATGAACCGATTTTAATGAAACTTCATACGCATAAGCAGGATACAAAGGTCTAAAAAGTTAGTAGAGAACATTTTCAAAAAATGGTGTTACAGCCAAATTAGACCGATTTTAAACTTTCTATAGAAACAGAGATTTCCATTTATCTTTGTTTAAATAAGACATTTCGAAAATATTTTCTACTAACTTTTTAGACCTTTGTATCCTGCTTATGCGTATGAAGTTTCATTAAAATCAGGTCATTAATTTCGAAAAACAAGGGCTTGAAAGATTGTATGAAATGCCGTACGGCGTAAACGCTCTTAACAGTCGATCTGTTTTAAACTTCGAATCCATCATGGTCATCATGGTCATATCTCCTACTAGTGCAATAGTAACATAACATAACATCACGCCTGTATACATCTGAGGGGTTAGGCAGAGCTGTAGGTACCTGTAGTACACACACATTTCTGCTGTCATACGTAAGTCCCATGTAACAGGGGGCGAGGTTATTGCCATCAATCGGACACAAATACCGCGTACCGGAAGACGTAGCGTTGGAAGGACTCCCACAAGGTGGACCGACGACCTTGTGAAGGCCGCAGGAACCCGTTGGATGCGGGAAGCACAGGACCGGTCGAAATGGAGGTGCTTGGGGGAGGCCTATGTCCAGCAGTGGACGTCTTTCGGCTGAAGTGATGATGATGATGGACACAAATCCAGATTCCAAGCTATTTCTGCGAATTTCTAGATGAAAAAACCCAATACCACTTTGCTCGACCGGGAAATCGAACCCAGGAACTCATATTAAGCAGTAGTACCTACCCACTGGTTAATTATTGACCAGGTTGTTGTTGTTGGTTGGTTGTTGTTGCTGGTTGGAATTGGAAGGTTAATGACCGGTAAAGGAAGACTCCTATGCTCTATTGCTTACTGAATAGCACGTGGTGGATGGACCAATGTTAAGCTAAACAGACTGAAAAGACAGCTGTGCTGCTGTGGAGTTTGTTGCGGCACTTCTACTCCTCAGCGAAAGCACTAGGAAGTGGTGAAGGGCGGGCGTTTTGTGGGACTGTCTTTTGTAATATTGACGTTCGAAAGTGCTGATTCTCAGCCTAGTTTGAATAAATGATGATGATTTTTTGCTCTAAAACTAGCTAGGTGAAGCTAAAATGGGAATGACAGTAGTACTTTCCCAAATGAATACATTCTCAAGGAATTATTATACCACTAACGACGCCCACTATTATTATAAGGTGCCCCGTTCCCAGAGGTTGGACATTTTTATCACTAGCGGAGAGATGTAAAAGCAGTTTGGTTCTGAAAACTGAGCTTTCATACCCACACTTATTCCTCTCATATTTTCACTATCCACTATTGAACACGGAATTGCAGAGAGAAAATTAAACTTTTGTAAACAATATTAGTTTCCACGAATGTTAGCCATTTGTGGATGTTTTAATTATTTGGCATTCAACTTTAACTAGAATTTAATTCGAAACAAAAATAATTTCTGTCCTCCTGTTTTGCAATAAAGTATAAAGGTAATATTCGCAACTTCAAAGACTTTGTCTGTTACATCATTTTATTTAAGGCTTTGACACAGTATAAAGATCATACAGTATGGTAACTCGGCCGTAACCTTGAAATAAATGCCTACAGCCGCGCGGTACTTAAACATGCGATAGGGCTGCCCGCCTCCAGCATTTTAATTACATTTGCCTACTTTGTGTTTCCATTTAGTTTTGTTATTGTATTTTACTGTGTGTACATAAATAATAAAATAAATAAATAAATATACTTTTTTTATATATTATAAACAAATAAAATACTTTGTGAATTATAAAAATGCTTGTTGAAGTGTTTAAGAAAAATGCGTGTTGTTTTTTGATTGGTAGATTTAATTAAAAAACCATGTTTATGTTTGAATAACAAATCTTATAAATTTGCGACCGAAAAATATTTGCGCCTCGACTGAGACGTACGAAATGCTTTATTATTAAATTTTAAAGTATAAAAAATCCGCATTCTAATTTAAAGCTTAATTAAAAATTGCTTTGGGAAACATGGACAAGGTGCAGAAAAAGGAATATCTTTTACTTGGTTATAGATACCTGAGGGGCCCGTGGCTAAATAATAACAGCCGCACAGGTCGATCGATCAGGTTAGGCTACAGGTTAAGCTACGCTTGCCGCGGTTGGTCTGTGGATGGGTGACCATCTTTACATACCGTGACCCCTCCGTGCCTCGGAAAGCACGTTAAGCCGTTGGTCCCGGCTGTCATTCGTGGATCTTTGACAGTCGTTACGAGCCCGAAAGTCTGACAACCAGTCTTACCAAGGGGTATCGTATTACCCACTAACTGGGTTGTGGAGGTCAGATAGTCAGTCGCTCCATGTAAAACACTGGTATTCAGCTGCATCCGGTTAGACTGGAAGCCGACCCCAACATAGTTTTGAAAAGGATATTCAGATGATGGTTATAGATACCTGCAGCTACTTTACAATTTATATGTTTGGTTCCACAAATTAATGTTAGTGTAGTCCGTATATCTTAATCAAAGTATAATCTTATTGTAGCACAGTTAGCCTACTCGTCATATTAAATATGTAGGTACTTAAACTTATTTTTAGTGAAAAAATCGCGCGGTTAATGTTAAAAAAACAACACACCGTCCGTTCGTCACTGCGGCACAGTCGCGACTGTCTGCATGCCGAGCGCATGCCGAGGTCGAGGCGCGTAGGTATAGCTCGCGTTTCGTCCGTTTGTATGAAGTCGAAATACTGTATGATCTTTATACTGTGGCTTTGACTGCCAACGCGGTCACCGGTGACCGCGAACAATAGATTTTCTATTGTGTCTGCTGTCTGGCGTTCAACGTGTTAAGAATCATCCGGTAGCAATTGTTCATCCATTTCCTGGAATCTATTAAAGAGAAATGAAATGAGAACTACAACCGTGTGAAGTTTTGATGAAAATAAAGTATTAATATTCGAAGTACCTACTTCAGAAATATAAAACTCAAAGTCGGTACTAATAGGCAGTATGTAACTACCTACTATGATAGAGAAAAGATGTCAACCTTAAAGCACTTAACTTACAGATTATTTCGTTTGTATTTTATTGAGTACTAGTGGCCTTATCACTCAAGATTTTTCACGAACATTGCTTTCGACTATTAACAGTAACTCTCAATTATTCAAACATTTATTTTCCATACAAATGCGAATCATGTAAGTAAGTAAATCCCCATTCCATACTTCGTAACTACATTCATAAAAATTAAATGAACAGGACTTACATATTTATTTTTATACAGGAATTAAATGAACTTACTTACTTACCGGCTCGCACCCTCGAAAGAATGTACGCAATCAGGCATGTGAGCGCCAACGATCCTTACCGCGCAAATGGAGCCTGAAAAGCAATTATGCAAATGCAATTATCGAATATCAGCTCATTAGTAACAACCCAATTAATAGCACTTACTTGTCAGTAACGTTATGTGTTATTTTCGGCGAAATATCGTTGCTCGTATCGCATGACTAAAAGTCTTATCTCATTTTTTGGCTGATTTGGGTCGGGACAGCTACATTTTTAGTCAAGATAACTACACTGTTCCATTCGTGTTTCTTTACACTTTTCTGCACTGACCGTCGTACCTCTATGTTTTTTGGAACTCAAAATATAACCATTTTGAAAGGCAACAAAATGTAAAGAATCACGAATGGAACAGTGTAGTTGTCTTGACTCAAAACGGCAAAAAAAAGAGATAGGACTTTTATAGAGGCTAAGAGGCACTATACAATAATAAAAAAATAGAAACAGTGTAGAAAAATTTCAAAAAAGCCTATATAGAATAATACTAAGCAAATCTATATCTATCTTATCTAAGCCATTATTATTTATCATTCTATCGCCTTTATCCTTATTTATTTGGGGTCGGCGCAACATGTCTTTTTCTTTCATACCTACTTCTCTAGTCGCCATCTCGGTAGTTCACCCCCGTTCTAGCCACATCATCTTCCAAACAGATCTTAAATTATCCACCACCTACCACCACGTCCCCCTACTATATTTATTATTATCTATTTATTATCGATCTTTATCTTATTTTATCCTATTTTGTCTTTGACATACCTCAGGACCCTGGGGTCCCGGACCTTTGGAAATCCCCTTAGACAATTTTAAATGATGAGGAGACACCAACCGACGATTATCCTTGTATGCACATCATTCTATTATTATTAATTATCTATTATTATAAAATAAAGTTGCTAGAAGTGTGTCTATAACTCACGTATAATAAAGAAATTAATATCGATATTAAAACAGTGCGAAGCAGGAGTTGGCCTCTAGTGGAGTCTAAGGCGCGGCGCCCACTATCGGTGGGCATCGGTGCGGCTCGGTACAGCTCGAGAACCTTACGGCGGTTTCGAGCGGCTTCGGATGCCTGAGAGCTGTTTCGGGCGGCTTCGGGCGCCTGCAAGTAAGCATACCTAAGTATTTATATATAATAGTGGATTGGGACATAGTTCTCATTGTTCATCTTGCTGAAGAAGAGAAACTTGGAGGCTTAAGGCAAAATAGAAGATTTTAGGTGAATAAGCTTTGGAAGCAAAAAAAAAACGAACCTATACGTGTGATTAATGAGGCTGTTGCTTTTATTTTCCTCTGGGTGTTACCAAGCTAATGGAGGCACGCGCGGTGAACGTTATGACGTGTCTGCCACAAAAATGCCACCCGAGCTACTTGAAGACAGCCTCGGCGTCCTTAGTTATGCTTACGATTGCCGAAGTAGCCCGAAGCTGCCCGAAGCAGCTCTCAGGCGCCCGAGCTGTACCGAGTCGCACCGATGCACGATGCCCACCGATAGTGGGCGCCGTGCCTTAATGGAACAATACTTTATGTACTTAGTTGCAAAACGCAGTACTTTGATATTATAAGTCCAGTGAATTTAATAACAGCTTCTAATACTTAATGAAAACTTTCAAATTTAGCTTATATTAGTGGAATCGTTTAGTTTTCGGGTTCTTGTTGTTTTTTTTTAGAGAAGTTCATCACCTTCGACTGCAAAAAAATACCCTAGTTTAGGAAAAAGACATTAACATACTGAATGGTTCTGTAAAACCTCTCACAAAGGATCATTACGTCAGTTGACGTGTAACATATCGCAGATGATTTACCTACTTGCAGCCACCTAATAACGCAGAGAGACTTCATTTATCATTCACACAATACCTCACAAGTTCCTACACCCGACGCCATGTTTCCCTTTGTGTTTACAAGTAGCTACTGTGAAGACTTGAAGCGTTATTCTATTTTATTAAGACTTCATAATCCATACAAATGTTTAAAAAAATTTGGAGGACTTTATCTCTCATGGACTTTATCAGCATTTACTAATCAGTGTCGAAGTTAGGCAGAACGATAGGGCTGAAAGGTTTTGGAGTGGCGACCGCGTACCGGACGACGTAGCATTGGAAGGCCTCCTACAAGATAGGCCGATGACGTTATGAAGGCCGCAAATACCCGCTGGATGTGAGAAGCACAGAACTGGTTGAAGTGGCGGTGCTTGGGGGAGGCCCATGTCCAGATTGGACTCCTTTCGCCTGAAATGATAATGATGACGATGATTGAAGTTAACGAGCGATCACAACCTTGGCACTTCCTTTATGATCGAAATTTCACCTAAATTCGAATACTTGTCTTACCAAAAATCGTTTCAAATATAATTAAAAACAATCACCAAATTACCTGATTATTCTAATTAATTTTGTATAATAGGTACTTTTATTTTACAGGATCTAATTAATGTCTGGAATGCGTACCTGTTTACAGTTAAATTGTTACTGGGAATTAACCAAGCAGTATTACAACGCTTGCTTGTAAGCATTATTGTATCAGTATTTATAAGATTACGTAGGGTTTTGTTTACATAGGCTCTTGAGGGTTGCGGTTTCAAAGAGGTAGGCGTTTCGTAATTCATTAAGTATACTTTGCATATAAATATTGAATGCTTATGTACATAGTTATACCTGATATGTCTATGCCTACAGTACTCTAGAGACTTGAGCACATGATACAGGGCCAAATTAGGTAAATTAGTTACTGAAACTCGGAGACGAAAACGAAGACGATTGTTTCTATTCAACATATTGAGTGTTTTTTTTTATGAAAATAAAATATTCTTACTTAAAGAAAACTTCGAATATCAATTGAAAGACGCCACCATTTCTATCTGTAATTAGAGAGAAAAGTTTCTTTAGGCGAAAGTTTCGTAACTATTATAATAAAATTGTTCATAACTTTTTTGAAACTCACTGAATATGTGAATACCTTGAAAAATTTAAATTATTTCGGTGCAAACTAATTTACTTATATAATGAAACTTGGTAATAAAATATTCCAGAGGTTTTTTTAATTACTTGGCTTTTAATGACTTAAAAACCTAACTGTTAAAAATGGATTACCTTGCAAAATTAGAATAATTTTTTATTTTATTTTATATTTATCACCTCTTTGTTGTTTAGAGGGGCCCGTAGCTGAGTGATAACAGCCGCACAGGTCGATCGATCAGGTTAAGCTACGCTTGCCGCGGTTGGTCTGTGGATGGGTGACCATCTTTACATGCCGGACAACTTCGTGCCTCGAAAAGCACGTAAAGCCGTTGGTGCCGGCTGTCATTCGTGGATCTTTGACTTGATACTGGTTGTCAGACTTTCGGGCTTCTGACTATGTAACGACTGCGTTACGGGTAGTCAGAAGCCCGAAAGTTTGACAACCAGTCTTACCAAGGAGTATCATATTACCCAGTAACTGGGTTGTGAAGGTCAGATAGGCAGTCGCTCCATGCAAAATACTGGTATTCAACTGCATCTGGTTAGACTGGAAACCGACCCCAACATAGTTGGGAAAAGGCTAGGCAGATGATGATTTATCACCTCTTTGATATTTAGCTAGCTAATAAAAAGTAAAAGTGTGGACGTAGAGCGATGTTCGCATTTAACTGATTAAATGCGAACATCGCTCTACGTCCACACTTAAATGATAACAGCTCTTTTTATTAAGCTAAAGCTAAGCTAAGTTAAGCGATGGTACTGACAGGTACCTGAGTACCTGACAGGTACCTGAGTACCTGTCAGTACCATCGCTTAACTTAGCTTAACCTAATCAGCGTATAATGTTCCCACTGCTGGGACACAGGCCTCCTCTCTGTGAGAAGGATCCACCACGCGGGTCCGGAGCGGGTTGGTGGATGTCACATGTCGTCGGTACCTGCTACAATAAAGTGATTCGCCTATATCGATCACTTTCCGCATGAAACTTTATTTAATAGGTAAGTAGTAAATTTTTAAAGACCAACTTAAAAGAGTTCTGCAAAAGCATTGTCTCTAATTGTGTCCATAGGTGTGTTTGTAACAAACCTCGCGTTTGCGAAAACGCCATTTTGTAAAATATGAGTTTTTTTTTTGGAACTGTGGGAAGGTATATTTATTTTATTATAATATGCCTGGAAGCTTATAATTAGATATTAAGTTCTGTTTACGTCTTAATTATTTATTTCTGTTAGATTTTAGTTTTAAATAATCTTTGCGTGTACCTACAAACAATTTAAATATTTGCCATAGGTATTCCAGCTATAATATGGCAAGTATTTTAATTTAATGTTTTGCGGTTCGTAATGTTAATTATTTACTATTGTATAGAATCAAGTTGTTTTCTCTCTTGGGTACAATAATAATAAAAATTAAAATAATAATCTGACATGAATAAACATAAAACTAAACTCATGAACTGATTAGGAAGGTAATATAAAGTGATAGATGAAAATTTAAGTAAGTTAGTAATACTCATAGATTTTGTAAGCGTACCTATTGTGTATGTGTTTATTGGGTGTTATGAGTCAAGTAAACAAAACAACCGTTTTCGGCAAGCTCTAGTACATAAATGTAATGTAGGTATAATTATTTATTTCACTATTATAATTTTTTTCCTACATACAAACGTTCATTGACGATGTACCACAATTTAGTACTTGATAATTTGCTTTGGTAACTAATATTAACATAACACAAAACATCATGCCTATATTCCCCAAAGTATTAGGCATCTATACTACACCCATATTTCGCCAGTTATGTTTAAGTCCCATGTAACAGGACTGCGAGCCTATTGGCATCAAACGGGCACAAATCCTAAACCCTAACTTAGACCTAAATATTCATAAACATTATGTGGCATCCACCAACCCACGCTGAGCCCCACGGATTATGGCCCACTCCCTTTCACAGAGATGAGGCTTGTGTCCCAACAGTGGGAATATTATAGGCTGATTAAGCTTATCAAATCTACTGCTGCACAAATCTACTGCTGCACAAATCTACTGCTGCACAAATCTGCTGCTGCACACATCTACTGCTGCACAAATCTACTGCTGCACAAATCTACTGCTGCACAAATCTACTGCTGCACAAATCTACTGCTGCACAAATCTACTGCTGCACACATCTACTGCTGCACAAATCTACTGCTGCACACATCTACTGCTGCACAAATCTACTGCTGCACAAATCTACTGCTGCACAAATCCAAATCAGAAAATAATAATTAGGTCATTATTATCAGACCAAACACATACCTACATTACACATCATCATCATCATTTCAGCCGAAAGACGTCCACTGCTGGACATAGGCCTCCCCCTCCCTACATTACACATACTTTAATTAAAATACCTATATTTTAATGCCTCATCACATTTTAGTGTCAGAGCTATCTATGCAAGGGTGCAACTGTATCGGATATATTGATGCGCACGCTTCGTCAAGCATGACACTGCACCCCGATTACGTAACACAATCGCAATCGGAAGCACCTCAAGGGTGATTCAGACGGTATGGTTTAGACGGAACTATTGGCTTCTGCACCACACATGCAGAAATCTAATCATCTAATCAGAATCTATAATAGGTACACACCTACCATAGATTCAATCCCAGCACGAAACAGATGAATTACATTGTTTAGAGACCTTTACAAATATTATAGAGAGCTAACATTTGTCAGTTTGTAGGTCTGTCGTCTTGGATCTTTGAAACAACTGATCCGATTCCGAAAATTCTGTCACAATCTAATGGAAAGCTACAGTATTGCCGAGTGTTTTATTAATTTTATGTTAAAACAAGAAATTACACGCAAAATAAGTCGCGAGCAGAAGCTAATAAATTATTATTTATGCCTGGATATTTCAAATGTAGGCTTATATAATTTGTATCAGTCTGTGAACGAAATAGACTTTCCAGGAAAAAAGATTATCCTAAAAAACTACGTTAACGTCGTAACTTTCATTACAAAAATATTTCCACGAATATGTTGTCAATCGTATAGGCACTCTAAGAATTTATATCAAAACAATTTCAAGTGCGATTTTCACAATTACACGCGCACGCACGAGGCACCTCGCCGTTGACGGAATATTCCGAAATGCCATGTAATAATGTTTCTATGAAAAATAAAATTCCCTCACAAACATATTTCGAAATTTCTCGACACGTTTCGCACCATAAAACTGCAGTAGATTACATTATTTTTAGTATTTGTTGTTATAGCAACCAATTTTAAAATCTACGTAGAAAGGCTTTCTGTGAAAATTTCAATCCTGGGACAGACAGACGGACATACATACAAATAGACAGACGATTGTAATATTATCCGGTATAGAGTTCAATATTTTAGATTTCTGTACCATGGGGTGTATGGAACTCCAAAAACGTATTAGATTCACGAAAGTACTCGTATCGATACTAATATTATAAATTCGAAAGTAACTCTGTCTGTCTTTCTGTATGTTACGTTTTCACGCCTAAACCAGTGAACGGATTTCGATAAAATTTGGCAAAGAGATAGATTGCATCCTGGGGAATACATGGTATAGTTTTTACCGACACACCTTGCGGGCGAAACCGCGGGAGCAGGCTAGTCATCTATAACTCCTTTGTTTTTATCACACAAAACACATGTTCCAAAGAATCGTAGTACAGTGCTAACTGTTCCAAGGAAGCAATAAATCCTGACCAACTTCCGCACTGTAGTTTAAGTGATTCTATTTGCTTTCTCGCACATTTTCCAGCGATATATTTTTAACATGTGTTACACTTTTAGAAAGATAACCTGAGAGCTTCTTGAACAATGTATGTACATGATTAATGACTGGTTGTCAGTTTTATATACTGCGTGTATCAGACAGTATGTTGTGGTCATATTTAAGGGTGTGGTACAAACCATCAGACTGTATAACTTTCTCAATGGGACCAGCATCGTTATCGCAAAAAATCTGCCGTCCCATACATCTCGGTCAAGTGTGCCATACAAAACTTCAGTACAAAACCTTGTACTGAAGTTTTGTATGGCACACTTGATAATTTTTCCGCAATTACGAAGTTGGTCTCATGGAGAAAGTTATTCAATTTGATGATCTGTACCACGTCCTTGTTAAGTATGACCACACCTTTCTTATACATGGTAGAAAATACTCAGATTTTTTCCCAGACAGATAGTATGTAGGTATTAGTGCTTGGCCAGACTGGCAGTGCGGGCCGAAGAGCGGCGTGGGTGTGGGAACACGTGCGATCTGCCTGTCCGCAGTCGAGCGCGACTTTGTTCTACGTGTTGTCATGTCCAGTGTTAGTCAAAATATAATATGGATGAAGAAGACTTATTTTAATAGAAAAAACCTCGAACTAGTTTAAGAACCCCGGTCCCCGCGCGAGTCTGCTACACGCGAACTGCGGCCATTCGATGAACGAGCTATGGCGTGAATTGTCCGTGCGCTCCCCGCGCCATGCAGCCCGCGCCGATCACCGCGCCCGCGTGCCCACTATCCAATGGACGCTCAAATGAAGTGCTTATGTTTGAGTACGCCGCACCGCGCCCGCCCCGCGCTCGCGTTTGCAGCATGCTATGGCAGCTTGGAACATCACATAGAACACTATTACTCCTAGCGCCCCTAGCACACAAGTAGCAAAACGAAAAATACTGTGATACAATATAAAAATATTTAGTAATGATACCGGGAGATGTTGTGACGAACAAACACATACATAAAATAATTGTCTGAAAATATTGGACATTAAACAGCAAAAATAAAAATTAAACCTAAACCAAGTGTAACAAGTCTATAGTGATTTGTTAAACGGTTCTGAAAGGTGTTTTTTTCATTTAAATAATGGGAATTTGTTATTGTTGCATTGGTAACACTTTAATTGAAATGTTGAAATGTCTGTCAGCGCGTATGTCAGTTACGGATTTTGCTTTTGCAATAAAATTAAATTCTGGTTGTTTCGCTAGTGAGCATAGGCACTATTTATAGTTTGGACCCACAATATTATTATTGTGAATAGTGCTGAACACTGAGTGCACTTCCATCATGTCTCAAAACTCTTGTTGTGTACCTACCTGGAAGTCTAGTGACTAGGAAAGAAAAGTGCTGATTCTCAGCCTACATGATTTTGATTTTAATATGTTAGTAAATGTTTAATTTGTATGTATTTCTGTGTTTTTTGTAAGAATAAACAGTTTGTTTATCTTTAATATTCCGAGTACATTCATTCATACTCCTATTCCTAATGCAAGTAAAAATCTGGAATTTTTACATTGTCGTATAAATTATTGTTTACTACTACTTAGTGTGTTTTTAATAATTATGTAATTGTTAAAAAAACCTTAATAGGTAGTAAACAATAATTTATACGACAATGTAGAAATTTCAATACAATTAATATAATAGAGCTCCATCTACCATCTATATCCGTGACTATTACTAGAGCTCCATCTACCATCTTCCGCTGTAACTAATAGTTTTAAATACTTGAGTCCTAGATGGCGAATTGTGCTGTCAACACAAAATGAAGAGAGCTTCCTGTCTATTACACCGCATTATATTGTAGTCTTTGGTTTGCAGTCTGACCAAGAGTTAATGACGTCGTCGGTAAAATGTGGGTGTGAAAAATTGAAATTTACGTCTAATGTCTTGAAATTGACACTTCCTTTGTTGCCATGTTGTTCAGACATATAAAGAAAAAAAAAGAAGCTAATAATCATAATTCAGTGAAAGACAATGGAACTGAAATCTTCGTGACATTTTTTTGAACAAACATCACTAAAACAATAACCGAAATTGTCCATTTATTCGACGTCGCATACCAGTAAATTCAACAGATAGATATTTTAATTGGAATATTTTTTTAACTGGAACCGTCTGAATTTTTTTTCGTATCGGTATCTATTCACACTGTAACATGGACATACCCTATGCGAGATCGCTCCACTTTCAATAGGTTCCTGTATCCAGAGTATTTCGCTAGAATGAAATTGTATTCCCTATCACTGCGCTATGTCTCTCCCGTGTCAACACTCTCCACACACATATATACCTAATATGTAGAAGCAACAAGAATAATGTACCCAGGATTTTGTAATATCTTGATTTAAAAAGTGTCCCTGGAGTTCCTCCATAAAAATCTGCGTTTTGAAAAGGGCAACTAGCTTCAACTTTCTGACTAACTGACCGACTCTTCGACAGTTCAAAATTGCCTGCAAATGATTTAATTCAAATAAATGCTTTGGGTTTGAGTTTGAGTCGCATATTTCTATGAAAACAATTTATGAAACCGATTCGATATACAACTATAAAGCCTGATTTCCACTATGGGATTTAATTGCCTGTGGCATACTACAAGTTGAAGCAACAATAAAAGTCCACCATCTAAACAGTATTTAGATGCTGCAAATCATTTGTTGCTTCATTTCTATTAAGTACATATATATTACGGGCCGGAAACTTCCCTAACCGTAGCAGACATAATAATACGCTACTTAAAATGAGTTGAGGTGTTTTCGTTCTCTCATCATCATCATCAATCATTCATTAAACGTAATCGTAAGTTGTGCCAGAAAGCCTTTTATACCGTTAAAGATTATATTGAGGACAAAAAGGCTTGGGATTGAGCTGCTTCCAATTTCTGCAATTTGAATGACTTTTTTTTTTATACACATTGACATTAATGATTTTTTTATAAACAATGACATATGCTTACTTTGTAAAGTATTTTTTTTTTGTGAATGTGAAGACGATGTGGGTCATTTTATTAATTTAATTTTTTTTTCTCTCTGTTCTATTACTTGTTTTTTTTTTCTCTCATGGTCTGGCAGTTTGAGTAATTTATGTGGCCTACGCAAATGTCATTTCTTTGGTATTGTTTGTCGAATCGTTGAGCTCCTTAAGTTTTGGGTTGAGCTGCACGATTTCTGTCAAATGCGTGCAAGGACTGGACAGGTCCTCTCAATCTGTGTGGTTCTTTCCTTAAAAGACCATCTCAGACATCGATCTACATGGTCTTCGTATAACCTGACCAAGTTTATGTCTGGACTTCAAGAGACTGTGACCTCTGAGTTTGTTTCGGCCTTTCTTCTCACAGTAGTCAGATAGGAAACGCCGACCTCGGCTAGTTTAAAAAAAAAACATGATTGACGTGTAAAAGTGTTTGTACCAAAGACTACAATATAATGCGGTGTAAGTTTGTACAAACCTACTTACAAAAATAAAATCATTTATCATTTCTCAAGTTGCTGGTTGCGTGGGGACTAATTTTACAAGTGGCGCAAACTACTAATTTGCACGAAACCGAACGCAACGTAATTTCGCTAACTCTCTTTCATCGGCGTAAATTAAACTTGCCGTCTGCCTTTGATTTATGGGTACATAAGAAAGTAAGAAAAAACAGTAACATTCATATCCTGAGCTCATTCCGCCTCTCCTGTTGATTGAATTATTCATACGAAGACGCACATTGAGTCGCAAGTTACGGCCACACACGGCCTATCGGCGTGAATTAGTGGGGAGAGAGATAAGTGGCCGTAAATGGCCGTAATGTTTAATAATAAATAAATTTATGGGCGCTAAGCTCAAGTGCCGTTTACACGCTGCGCGGCGCTCGCAGCCGGTTATTTCGCAATTTACGATGATTATGATTACACATGATTACAATCGATTTCGACCATTTTGTTTTATTAATTTGGTACAAAATAATGAGCTGTTGCAGCGACCCGCCCGTTGGACTTGTTTAGGCGTGAATATTGAAAAATATTTTGGTAGTTCACGTGATTTCACGCTCGTGGCTAAATAATAACACCCCCCCTGTCGGTTCGTGGATGGGTGACCATCTATTATACAATTATGTAACAAAAACCCTGTTGTTCCTTGAAAGGGGTCATAGTACTCATCATTTTGAACAACTTTTTCTATGGGACCAACCTTGAAATCGTGAAAAAAAAATCAGCTGTTCCATACATTTTGTGTTCACTTGAATCGCAAAATGTATCGAACAGCAGATACTTTTATCGCGATTTCAAGGTAGGTCCCATAGAAAAAGTTGTTCAAAATGATGAGTACAATAACCCCTTATAAGGAACAACAGGGTTTTTGTTACACATTGTATATCGAGACCCCTCCGCGCCTCGGAAAGTACGTTAGGCCGTTGGTCCCAGCTGTTATTTGTAGACAGTCGGGTTACGGGTAGTCAGAAACCCAAAAGTCCGAACACCAGTCATAAAAAGGCATATCGTGTTACTCAGTAAATAGGTTATAGAGGTCAGATACACAGTCGCTCCAACCCCGACATAGTTGGGAAAAGGTTTGGCAGATATACTTACAAAAATCTTAGTTGTAGTCATTATAGATATAAATAGTTTATAATAAGGTTGCGCAAAATATTGTCTCTGCTTAGATACTGAAAATACACACATCAAAAGTGTCTAGGGATCAACATATATTTTTGCAATAACTTTTCTCTTGATTGATATTAATTAAAATTTTCTTTAAGGATTCATCAAATAAAGTGTTTTCGTTTGTCACAGTAACGATAAACCAAGTCACCTTTGCATTAATAAAGAAATTTGCCATTTTCCTAATAAAGGGATTTTTGACATTTGAACCACTAACACAAAAGTTCGAAAAAAAGACTGAAATAACAGTTTTCTTTAAAATTTTATTGGGTAACTTAAACAATTAATAATCCGTGTTTCTACCGCGAACACTAACAGCACAAGAACATCGGTTTGGCATACTCAAAATGAGTTCATCCAAATCACGCTGTGGAATGGCCGCCCATGTTCGTTGCAACAACAAAAAAAGGTCTTCTTGCGACTGTATACCCTCCATATTCGGCAGAGCTCTTCTCTGTAGCATATCCCATGCATGCTCAATCGGGTTCAAGTCTGGCGACTGAGCAGGCCAGGGCAGGACATTGATGTTAGCTGCGGCGAGAGTCTGTCTTACAACTCTTGCGGTGTGCGGTCGTGCATTATCATGCATTAACTGAAATAAGGGACCGATTTGCACTTGTAGAGGAACGATGACGTCTGATACAATCGTCTCAGCATAAATTTGAGCGTTGAGGTTGCCTCTGATCCAAATCAACTCAGTTCTTCCGCCGATCCAAATACCCGCCCATACCATGATGGTTCCACCACTATAAGGATGGACTTCCTGGCAGGATTTTAATCGCTGTTGGCGTCCAGGGGTTCTCCAGTGTCGTATACGTCTTGTATCCGGTCTCATACCAAAACGAGACTCATCAGAAAAGCACACGAAACGCCATTGTTCTTCTGCCCAATTTCTGTGTTCAAGAGCCCATTGATATCGAATCCTACGATTGTGCATTGCTATAGGTGGTACCCGTAGCGGTCTTCGGGAATGAAGGTTCACTTCATGCAAGCGGTTTCTGACTGTTTGGTCGCTAATTAAGTTCCCTGAAGAGTGATGAAGCCTCACGGTTAACATCATGGCGGTTATTGTTGGAGCTCTTCGAGTTAAGATTTGAATGTATCGGTCTTGTCTCCGTGTGGTGCAGCGATACCGTCCTCCATGGCGCTCAGCCACGGTACCAGTGCTTCGGTAACGTGTCCAAAGTCGACTGATAACACTCTGACTTGTATTCAGAGCTAAAGCCACAGTACGTTGCCGGGAACCAGCTTCTATCATTCCCACGGCTCTGAGCATTTCTTCCCTGCTTAAATGACGTCGCCGCTCCATAATAACGTTGGTTTTAATCAGTAGTAGGGAAACAGTAGCACTAATAATGTCTTCAATGCGTTGTATGTTTTTGTAGGGAAAATATTGACAGCTGATTTTCATCTTTTACTCGAATTTGATTCACAGTTCCTGATTCAAATTATGAAATGCACCAAAAAGGATCCATATAAATTTATAAAATCATAAATTTATTACAAAGCCACATCTCAATCTCAAGAAATCCGCATAAAAATGCTTGATCCCTAGACAATTTTGATGTGTGTATATGTTAATTTAATTCACTGACTGTCCTATTTAACAAATACTTTTGTAGGGAGATGGCCTGAAACACAGGCTTAAATAAACCTAGATCAGGCAACGCACTACATTACCTTTAGAGTTCTATTTTAGACTGTAATCACATATTTCACATACCATAGTCTATATCCAGATTATTATAATCCTAGATTAATATATACTACTGAACCATATGTACATTTTTTGTAAACTTATTATTATTTCAATAAAATTTATTATTATTATTGTTTATTATTATTATTCTTGAACTCTCACAATCAATGATGACGAATTCAACACATAGCCTATCCTGAATTACCAGAGAAGCAAGATAAGTGGCCGTAACGTTTGAATAATAAATGATTTTATGGCCACTAAGCTCAAGTAGAATTTACATGTGCCACGTTTCGCCAGTTGTCGGCCATTTGGAAACGCCATTAATTTATGAAGCCGATTACGAATGCAATGTCGATTAGCTTACCGTGTGTTATTTATTTAAGTGATGGTAGTTTGACTGAGGTCGGAAATAGAACTACTAAGCAATAAGCATGTGTTTGAAATATAAATCATTTATTTGGGTAACTGCATGCGCTTTAGAGGACACCGGAGGAAACCGGCATGTCCTAGAACCAAAAATTCGAAGACATGTGACATCTGCCAATCCGCACTAGGCCCGCGTGGTGGATTACGGCCCACTCCCTCCCACCAAGAGGAGGCCTGTGTCCCAGCAGTGAGAAAATTATAGGCTGATTATGTGTGTGATTATTAGACAAGTACATACTTTTACATATAAAACATTTATAAGTGGTCTAATCGCTGAAATCAATTTGTTATAGGTTTTTAATTTGATACTATGTATTTTACTGCCATTGGTTTTTAATTTGAGTGGCCCATTGGTCTCGTAGTTGCAAGCGTGACTGCTGAGCGAAGGTCCTGAGTTCGATTCCCAGGTAGGGCAAAAGTGTTATTGGGTTTTCCATTAGGAATTTCTTAGTAACAGACCCGTTTAATACCCCCGTGCCTCGGAAAGCACCTAAAGCCGGTGGTTCTGCGCCTGATCTCTCTGCGGTCGCGTTGGATTGCCGTCCCATCGGACTAAGAGAGTAAAGGAACAGAGAGTGCAACTGTGTTTACGAACACACTTGTGCACTATTACAATATCTGCTGCGTTCCTGGCTAATCTCCGTTGAGATTGGCCACCGTGACCGAAATTAGCCGGGAGGCTATAACTATGAGGTGGTGAGGAACTGTTTCTGTTAGCCTGCATCATGGAAGAGGCTTTTGCCCACTGCTGGGCAAAAGCCTCTTCCCGTGACTTCCAGCTCTTTCAATCCTGCACTAAAGTGGTCGTTTGTTTTCTCCATCTCGTCCCGCCAACTTGTAAGAGGTCTGCCGCGACGCCTTCTAGCTGTGTCAGGGTTCCACGTGGTGAGGAACAGTCTCTAAAAAATATATTAAATATTATACAGGGTTATTGGTAAAACATTAACAACCTTCTAAGAGGTCATTGTACTCATCATTATGTGAACAACTTTTACTATGGGACCAAATCTGAAATCGCGAAAAAATAATTTGCTGTTCTCTAAATTTTGACGAGTTGTACGAACATCTGATTTTTTTTTCGCGATTTCAGGTTTGTTCCCATAGTAAAAGTTGTTCATAATAATGAGTACAATGACCTCTTAAGAGGTTTTTAATGTTTTACCAATAACCCTGTATAAAAACATATTTTTGTAGGTGCAAAACCTATTTTATGGCCCAAAATCAAGCTCCAAAATCGAGATATTATTATACGTGTACATAGTATTTATTCAGATAAGTATTTATATTTGAATTTGATATTCTAAGCTCACTAACATCCCGTCTCATATCAAAGTAGACATCTTGAATATTTTCGTCTCTGCATTTGACGGATGAGCAAAGTATCGAAGCGTACTTAGTTCCGGAAATCCTTAACCTGCAAACTCCAGCTTTAAGATATAAGTTGTTTGCTCCAGGATGTTATAAGTCTCTTACTTCGTATAAGCCGTTGTTCAGCGTCTATTTTGCGAAAGTATAGCCCCGTAACGGAACTGGCTGCTTATCTTTCTGATTCTAGTAGCTTTTATCAACTACTTACGTATAACTTATGCATTATTTAAAAGGAACTTTAATGTACGGTAGTACTTAAACGTTATAAAAGTTCTAGGAGTAATTTTAATTCTCCATTTTAATTCACAAGGATTTATAAAATTGTTTCCTTCTCTTTCTCCCCTAAAAATATAATTTTAGATTACCACAAGGAACTTTAAAACTGTTTTTATTTAGTAATGTGTGAACCTGACTGTAAATATCTACCAAATAAATATTTATAAATTCTCCATAATGCGTTTTACTTTAATCCATCCTTAAAGCATAATTGTTATTATTTTATGAAATCAAGATATTGGTTAATATATTGTTTCCTATTATATTAGTATCTACCTACATCATATTGTTTGATCACCCTAATGAAAGGGACAGAGGGCTCTCGCGAAGCTGTGCGCATTCCGGATTGGATGTAAGTTCCTTGGGTTACCATGACAACGACGTTTACTAACATGACAATCAAGCAAAGAGTAATAACCATTTAGTATTTTTATCTATGGTCTATACACAAGTATTATCCCTGCATTATATTGTAGTCTGTGAGAATTACTGTCAAAAATAGGTCGGTTTCTGTTATTTTAATTTTATCGCTACACTAAAAAGTAACAAAAACACTATTTTTTTTGTGTAATCTTAAATAATCAGTGATGCGGCCCTCGCGAATAGTGCCGTCACATAGCAAGAAATCTGTAGCTTCTATATACCAACTAACAAGTTCACCACACGATGGGAAACATATGAATTTTTGCACAGATTTCGATAAATCTATAGTGATTAACACTTTCAAGAGAAGAGGATGGAAGCAAGTGATGCCAGAAGAAGATTGGAACGTTTACTGGGCAAACACTGTGAATTGTCGAACTATATTCAGCATAGAGAGTGGGTTACGCCTTGGCGACAATCAATTGATTAACCATTTCCCAAACCACTACGAACTAGTTCGTAAAGATTTGCTCGTAAAAAACATAAAGAGATACAGAAAAGAATTGGAAAAAGACTGTAATTCCCTTGCGGAAAAAACTGAAGTAAAACTCCCGAGCGGGCAAGTCATCACTCGCTATTTATATTTAGATTTCATTCCGGTAACATTCGTGCTGCCTTCCGACTACAACATGTTTGTCGAAGAGTACCGAAAATATCCTCAAACAACCTGGATTTTGAAGCCTTGCGGCAAATCCCAAGGCGCCGGTATTTTCCTTATAAACAAACTGTCGAAACTGAAAAAATGGTCCCGGGAATCCAAGAAATACTTACAGCATCATCTCACAAGTAAAGATACTTATGTCATATCTCGCTATATAGATAATCCGCTTCTTATCGGAGGGAAGAAATTCGATTTAAGGATTTACGTCCTCGTTACGTCGTTCCGCCCTTTAAAAGCTTACATGTTTCGGAATGGATTTTGTAGATTTTGCACAATGAAATACGACACGAGCGTCGCTGGTTGGTTTCACGAAAGGTAGGTCGACGACAGACGCGGGAGTAAAACTCATCAGTCACATTTTGGAATCCTGGGAGAAGTCCCAGGATGCAATTGGCATTTTCTGTGACCTCTCAAAAGCGTTTGACTGCGTTGACCATAATACACTGATCTGTAAATTATACCACTACGGAATTCGTGGACAAGCTGCTGATCTTGTTCTTTCCTATCTGTCAAAGCGCCAGCAAAAAGTAAACGTTAACGGGGCGACGTCTTCGGGGTCTCTAGTTAAGATGGGCGTGCCTCAAGGCTCAATTCTTGGCCCTTTCCTATTTCTAGTTTATATTAATGACCTTCCTTACATGATGGCTAACTTGTCGGATATCATTTTATTCGCTGATGACACTTCCCTTATTTTTAAAATAGATAGAAAAGATACGGATGTCTTACATGTTAACGATAGTCTGGCTGTTCTCTCGAAATGGTTTGCAGCTAATAATCTTTTACTTAATGCGAACAAAACTAAATGTCTTAAGTTTTCATTACCAAATGTAACTCAAGTGGGTCTGAATTTAGAACTTGATGGCAAAAGACTAGATGCTGTTACGGAAACTGTATTTCTAGGAATTACTTTAGATTCAAAATTACAATGGGGCGCACACATTAGAGCTCTCTCAAGTAGATTAAGTTCAGCTGCGTATGCAGTAAGAAAAATAAGGCAGTTGACAGATATAGCCACAGCTAGGTTAGTATACTTTGCTTATTTCCACAGTATTATGTCTTATGGTGTTCTGCTGTGGGGATCGGCAGCTGACGTAGATTCAATTTTCATTTTACAGAAGAGGGCAATCCGCGCAATCTATAAAATGGGTCCTCGCGAGTCTCTTAGAAACAAATTCAAAGAAATTGATATACTAACTCTGCCTTCTCTTTATATTTTAGAAAGTATTTTGTATGTTCGCAAAAACTTAGGACTCTTCAAAATAAGAAGCGATTTCCATAATATAAATACACGTAGTAAAAATGAAATTGTGTTACCTAAATTTAGATTAACTAAAACTAGCAAGTCATTTCTTGTAAACAGCATCCGTTTTTATAACAAGTTGCCAAAACCGGTTACAGAACTTAGCGATGGAAAGTTCAAAACCCTCATCAAACGTGTCCTTATCAAAAAAGCATATTATAAGATTAAAGACTACGTTGAAGACAAGCTAGTCTGGCAATAATTCCTTCTGCACATGTGGCTTCCCTGGCTTCTCATTAACGGCATAACTATGTAAATGTCTATTAACTGCTCTCAAATTACGATGTTTAATTTTATTTAATTATTATTAATTTTTTTTACATACTTTTTGACATAATTTCTTTATTATTTGACATTATATACTTTTTGACATAATTTCTTTATTAATTGACATTATATACAGACTCTTGAAATTTTTCACCTCTTTATTAGTGGTTTTAATGAGAATCATAACACTTGGTTTTAGTAGGTTTTTATTATTATTTTTCTTTTTTTATTATCTATCCTTTTGATAGATTCTTATTTTGTAAATGTGAGGACTTTGTAGGCCTTATAGACTTTAGATCTGTAGACCATTTTCTATTTTATCAAGTACTTGGTACTTGTTGACAGGCCTGCGCTGTCCTCCCATACCTACTGTAATCTGGAAACATTGTAAAAGCCAATTATTTTTAAAAAGAGTAACCATGGAGTTTCTTGCCGGTTCTTCTCCATAGGAAACGACCAATTGGAACCGTGCACCTAGCTTCTGACGTTTCATAAGTGCCCATGTAGGTTTATGTGAAATAAAACATTTTGATTTTGATTTTGATTTTGCTGAGCTCGACAACATGTATGTACACCTAACGAACGTCAGCGTGCAAAAACACGGTGGCGACTACAATAGTGAGCACGGGGGGAAGCTGGGCATACATAATTTAAAGCTCTATTTGGAAGGAACACGGGGTCGGAAAGTGACCGACCGATTGTTTGAGAGCATACAGTGGTTGATAGTGCACTCGTTAAAGGCTGTGGCGCACGTTATGTCGAATGACCGCCATTGCTTCGAGTGTTACGGTTACGACATAATCATAGACCATAACTTAAAGCCGTGGCTTATAGAGGTGAACGCCTCCCCATCGATGACGGCCACGACGGTTAACGACAGGATACTCAAGTACAAGCTCCTGGATAATCTTTTATCGGTAGTTCTACCTCCGGGTGGAATCCCGGATTCACGCTGGAACAAAACGCCCACCGCTGAGGCTTTAGGGGATTTTCAAATACTCATCGACGAAGATTCTATGTACAAGGGAGAGATGGATTTACGTTTTGAGAGAGGACGACGCAAAAACTAAAATATATTTCAAATATTATGTTATGTGCATTCAATCTGAATTGGTTGTTGAATAAAATTGTTAAAATGGGTTTGATTTTTTATTAAATTTTATAATACAAGATTTTAGAAAATTGTTACAAAACTATGGTCTGACACGATGGTACTTGTTGTAGCGCGAATTAGCGTCTTCTTTTTCTATGAGTTCTTCATCAATCAATAGTTCGAAGTCTCCGAGCGCTTCAGCAGTGGGGATCTTGTTCCACCTCGCGTCAGGAATCCCATCAGGCGGTACAACCACAGACACAATGTTATCTATTAATTTGTATTTCAATATTCTATCATTATGTGTCGTCGACTGTAGTGACGGTGAAGCATTCACCTCTACAAGCCAAGGCTTGAGAGTATTGTCTATTATAATATCGTATCCGTAACATTCAAAGGAGTGGCGATCGTTAGCCATCACGGGGGCGACCGCTTTCAAAGAGTGTACAATAAGCCACTGCATTTCCGCAAACAATCTATCGGTTACAGAGCGCCCCCTTGTACCTTCCAAATATAGGCGGAAATTCTGTATACTCATTTTCCCGCCGTGCAAACTATTGTAATCACCACCGTGCTTCTGTACGCTGACGTTAGTCAGGTGCACGTACATGTTATCGAGCTCAGTAACACTCGTGTCATATTTCACTGTACAGAATCTACAGAAACCATGTTGGAATAAATACGCTTTTAGAGGGCGGAATGAGGTCACCAGAACGTACAGTCGTAGGTCGAATTTCTTACCGCCAATTAGGAGCGGGTTGTCGATGTAACGCGATATTACGTATGATTCTTTACTGGTCAATTGAGGATGAAATGTCGTTTTCGCTTCACGAGACCACTTTTTAAGTTTCGATAGTTTATTTATAAGAAATATTCCTGCCCCCTGTGACTTTCCGCACGGTTTCATAATCCATGTGCTCTGAGGGGACTTTCTATATTCTTCAACAAACATGTTGTAGTCGGCAGGCAGTACGTACGTTACTGGTATAAAATCTAAATGTAAATAGCGGGTAATCACTTGTCCGTTAGGTAATGCAACGTCTGTTTTTTCGGCCAAGGGATTACCTTCTCTTTCAAGCTCCTTTCTATATCTCTTAATGTTTTTTACTAATAAATCTTTACGCGACAGTTCGTAATGGTTTGGGAAGTGATTTATCATTTGGTTGTCGTTCATTCGGTAGCCGCTCTCGATGCTGAAAACTGATCGGCAATTTTGTGTGAAGGACCAGTAGAAGTTCCATTCATCGTCGGGCCCCACTTGGGTCCAGCCGCGACGCTCGAAGTTGCTCATTATGACAGACTTCTCCAAGTCGGTACAATACGTCACTCTACCTTTCTCCATAACTGGCGGTGGAACTTTACCGTAAACTGCGGGTGATACTTTTTTCGGTTCTTGTGTCATTACGCACTAAAAAATCTAAATTGAAGACATTGTTACAAAAATAAAAATATAGTCACAACAAAAATAAAATAAAACATACGCCAATGGTTTTGATTTGCCACTTGTCAATTTTGTTTTTATTTATTTTTTTGCGTAGCTTATAACACCACGGTGAAAAATTTAAAAAGTTTATATACGTGTTGTGGTAGAGTAATTAATTTTCAACGTCGATGTTAATAATCTGAAGGGATGTGGGAGGATGTGAGCCAAGCTTTTAACAGCAAATTAAAAATATGAACATTGATTGATGGGCAGGCGATCAATTAATATTTTTATAGTGGGGCCGGGCTCGCTCGGCGCACTCCCCTAGCGACAAGATAAAAAAAGAATAAAAGACATTGTGTCTTCAGTTTACCATCCAATTTTAGTGGAGGCGGCTTCAATTCCCCGAGGAAATTCGCTCAATATTTTCTTTTCTTTTGTTTGTTTGTATCATTTTCTAAACTACGCCGCGTTAATCTGTCTTTTCATATCGTAGATGTGAACTTTTTGTGACATCACAGGAACAGCGGAAAATCATAGAATTACTTATCATTTATTTTTGGGGAACTAAAACTGAACCCTGTGTAATATATTTGGTACACATCGTTTATTATTTAGATCCCATCTAAACCCAAAGTTGACGGAACGAAAATACCTACCTGTTTTTCTCCTTCTGCCGAATAAGCTTGGATAAACAAAGGAAAACTGCGATATGGTCTATATTTGCTATTGCTTACGTCCTATTTGTTTATCTTGTTCTGAAATATTTTGCCGTGATAGGCCCCTGGTTGGGATATGGGCGGCTATTCGACAGCGCTACGCAATATACAAAGTTCGTTCTGAGCGTAAACCGATGTTTTTAGCTGGCTACGTGTACGGTGAAGGCGAAAAGAAATATTTGACAGGGTTTTTATATATTTACTAGCAGCGTCCAGCGGTTTCACCCGCGTAAGTTTCGTTCCCGTGGGAATATCGAGATAAAAATATCCTTTGTTAATCCAGGAAATGGTCTATCTACCTATGTGGCAATTTTCATCTAAATCTGTTCAACGGCTTACGCGTGATTGAGTAACGAACATCCAAACATCTTCACAAACTTTCACATTTATACAGGGTTATTGGTAAAACATTAACAACCTCTTAAGAGGTCATTGTACTCATCATAATGAACAACTTTTGCTATGGGACCAAACCTGAAATTGCGAAAAAAAAATCTGCTATTCCCTTCATTTATGTTCGCATAACTCGTCAAAATGTAGGGAACAGCTGATTTTTTTTTGCGATTTCAGGTTTGTTCCCATAGTAAAAGTTATTCATAATGATGAGTACAATGACCTCTTAAGAGGTTGTTAATGTTTTACCAATAACCCTGTATAATATTAGTATCATGTTTGCTCGTACATTGCATACGGTTTCAACTACAAACGGGTAACAAATTAATAGCTGTAGATTTATTTGATTACTAGCTTCCGCCCGCGACTCCGTCCGCGCGGATGTCGGTCTTTGCGTGGATGGTTTATTTCTCCATTTTGAGTAACTCTGACAATGACATCTTATAAATATGTATCTATTGGACCCAAATACGGCTAAGCCTATAATAATTAAGGAGATCCCTCTATTGAGCTACTGCTGTTGAGCTCGCGTTCTGTAGTAAGTATTTTTTTCATAGTAATTCCGACCTTGATAAGTAGCATGTAGCAGTAAATTACTGACAATGACGAAAAGTTTGCAATAATAAAAAAGTGATCGTGACAATGCGACAGAAAGTTAATTGAGAGCTTCAGCATACACAACATTGTTAGTGAGCTCGTCCGGAATATGAACATGAAGATTTCTTGGACTGCTCACATGGGAAAGAGCTTCGTAAAGTTGCCCGCGTGAAAAACAACTCGCGGTAAGATCTACGCCAGCAACTCCTAGGGTCTGACCTTGAGCCTTATTTATTGTCATGGCGTAACACAAAGCTACAGGAAACTGTATTCTCTTAAATTGAAATGGAAAATTATCCACTACGGGTAATGCAACGCGTGTTCGCGGTTCTACAGAACAACGTCTATGAATAAAACCGAAAAATAAGATATTTTTTTTCTACGTAATTTTCCAGGATAAAAAGTATCCTATTTTATGCCCAGGATAATAAGGTATAATTATACCAAGTTTCATCGAAATCGAACCGTTAGTTTTCACGTGATGCCTGCATATACAGACAGACAGACAGACAGACAGACAGACAGACAAAAAATTTTTTAATCACTTATTTGGGTTTGGTATCGATCCAGCAACACCCCCCGCTATTTATTTTTTCAATATTTTCAATGTACAGAATTGACCCTTCTACAGATTTATTATATGTATAGATTATTATTATGTTCTAAAAGGTTAACCCTCGGGCCGCGGGGCCGTGGTTATCATTTTTACAGTTCAAAAACATGCATTGCGTTATTTACCTTGTTGAGCAATTATTATTATCAATTTAATAAACTTATCGGCAATTATATTTTAGAGCCGTTTGGGGTTAAAACCCTCGGGCCATGGGGTCCGAGTGCTCGTAGCTTGTTCAATTAAATCTCCGAACGGCTGGTTGACACTTCCCGTGACCCAAGGGCCGGCTACCTTGGCCAGAGGCTAAGATACCATACAACGTAACAATGCCGCCAGTCTCTTGGGTACAGTTAACAGCAAAAGTAGATGATCAAAATCGGAAATTCAATACTAATGAACGGAGTTCGCGTCAGAACTGTGTGGCGTCGAAGTGATTTCTGTGTGGCGTTGATGTGGCGTTGAGTGGTTTGAATCACTTCGACGCCACACAGGTCTGACGCGAACTCCGTTCATTAGTATTGAATTTCTGATTGTGATCATCTACTTTTGCTGTTGACTGTACATTACTAGTCGACAGCGATGCTGAGGAATTTTTTGACGTTGTATTTTAGTTTTTTAATAATTTTAGTTAGGTTAGGATACTATAATTTATTTAAGTAGTTTGTTCATTTATTAAGTATTAGAAGTTTATCCAGTGTACAATATCGGTATACCCATAAATAAATCTCGGATTTTCTTAGTATAAAAGAATAAGTTGAGTGAAAATAATGGTCACCAAATGAGACATTTTTTATAATGATATGAATTTTCTTGCATGAGTTTTCCTTTCGCAGACGTTTTCCATAAAATGTCTTTGAAAAAGTATGACGTAAACTTTAATATTAAATTATACTAAAATGCGGAAACAAAATATTATAAAAAGGTAGGACCTTTGGGTTGGCAAAGGCACTGTATTCAAGTACTTATCATCCATCATGGCGGGCGACACTCAATCTCTGCTCACGCCGCAAGGGAGTAAACTTGATGATGCTTTTTTATTTCTTTGATATGTTTTTCACCAAAATATGAAAAGGGAAACAAAAGAAATGTGGCCTTTTGTATTTTACCTGTATGTTTGTATACAAAATGGCGAACGCGTTTTCTAAAGCAAATTGCCTATATGGAAAATTTGTGATATAAGTAAATAAGTAGACCTTTCTGTTTTGTGGAAATACCATTCAACTTCCAGCTTCAAAGGAAGGATTATGTACTTAATATCAATTTACCCAAGCAATATACCTTTCTAACATAACATACAATAGAGGCTTGTATTGCCTGAAAGGTAAGTCAGAGTTGCGCTCTCCATCCCTGCCCCACATTTCACCAGTTATATTTAAGCCCCATGTACCAGGGGGCGAACCTATTGCTGGTTAGCACAAATCAAGGCTATTACTGAGAAATTCTAGATACCCAATAACACTATCCTCACCTGACCTCATGCTCTGCAGTAGTTATTGCGACCACTAGACCATCATCAGCCTAGCCTTTTCCCAACTATGTTGGGGTCGGCTTCCAGTCTAACCGGATGCAACTGAATACCAGTATTTTACATGGAGCGACTGCCTATCTGACCTCCACAACCCAGTTACTGGGTAATAAGATACCCCTTGGTAAGACTGATTGTCAGACTATCGGGCTACTGACGACCCGTAACCATGTCAAAGATCCACGAATGACAGCCGGGACCAATGGATTAACGTGCGTTTCGAGGCACGGAGGGGTCTTAGTATGTGAAACGGCAAGCGTAGCTTAACCTGATCGATCGACCCGAGCGGCTGTTATTACTTAGCAACAAGGCGTTGACAATTAGTCGTTGGTATATGTGACCACTAGACCCGGACCTTTAATTTAACAGGAAATGACACAAGATGTGTCATTTCCGAATAATCAATCGATGGAGCACAAAGTAAACTGAAGGAAATTAGAACTCCTGGGATAAGCATTTGGTTCTCGGTGTTATTATTAGAACTATAGTCCGTTCGCGTTAAGAAAATAGTGAGTCATCATTGTCTCCTGGCCTAGCCGCGCCCCTCGACCAATTAGGTCGCAACAAATTAGAAAGCTCCGTTGTGAAAACACCTTTACCCTGCAGTTGTACTGATGGCTCACTACTTTCTAACGCAAACGGACTATAAGAAAATTATCTTGCATGAACCTAACAGCCCCTAAACAGCCTTCTTACCTAAACAGCTTTTTTTTTATTAGCCTTTAATGTCCCATTGCTGGGCAAAGGGCTCCCTACTCCCCTTCCACTTCTTTTTGTCCAGAGCTGCTAAGTACAGCAAGGAGCAACGAGGGCTGCTTCTTTATTAAAGGAGTCCAGCTCATCCCGCCATCTCCGTCTGGTCCTGCCGCGATGTCGTTTGCCACTTAGCGGGACCCACTGGGTCGTAAGTTAGGCCCATTGATCGTCTGACATGCGGCAGATGTGTCCAGCCCAATTTCATTTAAGCGTGGCAGCTTCCCGAGTGACATTAGTTATTTTAGGGATGGAACGGATTGTTGTATTCTTAACCCGGTCCACAAGTTGAATACCTAGAATACTCCGTTCCATAGCTCTCTGGCAAACCTCTGTTGAATTGTCAAAGACCATATTTGAGAACCATAGCTTTTATTTCAATTAAACCAGGGAGTGGGCCGGACACTTCTCACAATTATTGCACCCGGAGAGATAGGCAAGGATCGTCATTCACTGGACGCCTGAGGCAGGACATCGCCGTCGAGGTACACCAAAGCGAAGGTGGCGTGACGATCTAATATCATTTGCAGGGCCAACATGGCCAGAGATCGCATAAGACAGGGCAGTTTGGAAGAAAAAAGGGGAGGCCTTTGCCCAGCAGTGGGGCACAAAATAGGATAACAAAATAAAAACCAGTTACGGGCACTTTTGAATTCATGGAGTCGGTCAGTCACAAAGATGAAACTAGTTGACCATTTCAAAGCGTAATAGGTCTCTATGGAGAAAAACGGTCAAGAAACTCCACAGACTCTTTTAAATCAAAATATTGGTTCCATCATCGGTGTTACCGGTTCTTTCTGTTTAATACCAGTATTTTACATGGAGCGACTGCCTATCTGACCTCCACAACCCGGTTATTGGGTAATACGATACCGCTTGGTAAGACTGGTTATCAGACTTCCGGGCTTGTAAATAGTTTATCATGGGGGTTTTTTTTAATGAACAAATTTACGGTTTTCGGATTTTTTCCTTTACTGTACTACATTACCTTGCTTCTTGAAAAATTTCATGATTCTAGGTCAACGGGAAGTACCCTATACATTTTGATTCTCTTGAGAGTATCGAAAAGTACATTTTTTGCTGCATAAACGGCCGTATCTTTTTTTACGTTAACTTAGAAATTTGATTTTATCACAGATTCAAGGGACCGCAGACCTGAGTATATGGTTATAATTTCAACTCGATACCTCCACGCGTTCCTGAGATAAAGGGTCTTGACAGACAGACAGACGGCCAACAAAGTGATCGTATAAGGGTCCCGTTTTTTCCTTGTGAGGTACGGAACCCTAAAAATAAAAGCTTAAGAAACCACGCCAATACAAAAACTATTTCTCTCGCTCTTTTTGTGGCGTGGCTATTATTTATCCCACTTGCCACACTGTCCCCAACTCCCCATGTCACACGAACGCAATCACAAGATCAGCATCAGAGGGCCTGACAGCTCTGTAACGAAGGAGAACCTCCTTGTAAATCTTCCTTATGTAAATGTTCCAACAATTTCGTATTTTCGTATTCTCATTCAGTTTCTATAAAACTACAGGGAATACATAAAAGCGTCTGAATTTGTTTCGCGTATCGTGTGTGGAGTTTTCAATTTATTTTGTAGCACCTTTTTTAATAACAATGTTGATTCTGGAATTTTATTGAAACAGCCTATGTATGTATGTAGTCGTTTTTTTTTTCATTATGGATTTTTTTATATCCTACCCTGGTTACATTTTGATTACAAGACTTATCGTATTTTAAAATAAATTTCATTTTAGACTACACAATAACAAAAATTAATTAAAATATGGCTCATTATTGAATGTTTTATTTAATTCTGTTTAAATTATCTGTAGGTAAGTACCTAAAAAGGCCACTTTGGAGAATCATAAAAGAATAACATTATGAATTATAATATGACGAAGACAGTCCGTGTTTTATTTTTTTCGCTACACTACGTAGATACAATCAAAGAGATTGGAATTGGATTTGGATTGGATTGATTGGTATTTTAGCACAGACAAAAAAAAATAACTGAAAAATGCTTTACCAATGGGATTTGATACGATTAACTTAACAGTTAACTGTCCATTATGTTATCCTTTTATGATTCTGCCAAAATTGCCTTTTTAGGCCCCCTGTTTCATTACTCTTTCATCTATTTCGAAGGCCGACTTTGGAAACAAACTGGACTTAGAAACTGTGTATAATTGCCAATTTAAGTTTGAAGTGCTTCCTTAAATGTTTTCACACTTTGTTGAAAAAAGCAACTTAATAGTCCAACGACGACCCTGTTTTGTTAACGGTTTTTTTTTTAATTCGGCAATTTATTGTCGAACTTAAGCAATAAATCTTGTCTAGTTACACAGATTTTTCTGTATTATTATTTTCAAATATATTTAATTATGTGAGCGCAGCCTTACACCATAGGCATTTCAAATTGTCTATTCATTTCTTTATTCGCAAGTTGTAAAAATGTGAATAAACCTTATCATTATGATAAAAATTGACGGTGATGAACCGCCAACTCAATTAACACGGTAGGAACTTTTTTTACGAAACCAAAAAACAGAAAGATTTCATTAAAATTATTTCTTGAAATATTTCAGTAAAATACTTCGTTAGTCTTCGAAATAAAATAAAATAATAAACTCCAACATAATTACAACGCAAAAAAACCCGAACCTCATGAAATACCTACGTTAACGAACCAAAACTTACATAAAAGGAGTTCTATTCAGTTTTTCTCCCAGGTAAGCTTTCACGTCTCATTCATTACGAAGTCTACAAAAAGTCCGGTATAATCTCAAATCCTTGACCTCGGTGAAATAATAAATACATTTCCATCTTTTTCTCCTTTTTTCTAAAGGTGGAGTGGAACGAAAGTCTTTACAAATTGGGGCAATGTCTAATGGAACGTGGGAACTGTAGAGGGTCCTCGTGATTGCGAGGCAGCAAATGGAGTGTTGTTTCATTCGCTTGTCTGCACTTTCACGCATGCAAATAAAAGGTACGAACGCGTTTTTTTTATATTTTGCATACATTTTTTATTACGTCACGCTTTTCCCCTTTGCAAACGTGACGTTCTGGCGTTCTATTTGCATCTTCCAGATTCATGCACCGTTTCATACAATCGTTACGCATATTTTTGTTTTTATTTTTTTCAAAATCCATCATTATTATTTTCATGCACCATTTTGTTTTTTTAATTCATAATCATAATCAGCCTGTAATGTTTCCACTACTGGGACACAGGCCTCCTCTCAGTGAGAGGGAGTGGACTGTAATCCACCATGCGGGCCCAGTGCGAGTTGGTGGATGTCACATGTCTTCGAATTTTTGGTTCTAGGACATACCGGTTTCCACACGATGTTTTCCTTCACCGTTTTGAGAGCAGTGGTGATGAAATAATTTACACAAAGTAAAGTGCCTGTCTGGGTTCGAACCTACGACCTACAACTCGTAAGTCGTGTCCGTAACCACTGGGCCACCACTCTGCCGTCTTAACGAAAAGTGCAATAACTAGGTTAAACCTGATTTCGAGAAAAACGCGGTTAAAGATTTTTTTTGGTTTGTTTGTATCTCCATCACCATATTATGCTTAGTATTAAAACCGGCTTCGTCATGGATACGTGAGAAGTGTCTAAAAAGAATATTTAGATCTAATTCTGCAGATTCTAATTATGTACTATCCACGCCAAAAGTCCATAGGCGAGTTTACAAACTAATTGTTTAACGTTTAGTTTGACTTACGACCTTCTTTTAATGAGTAATTTGACACACACACCCGCATATTACTCGAATAATCACACTTTTGAATATAGTTCCGTGTCATGTTCGTCTTGTTCACATAATTCGTAAAACTTTATGAGTATACCCACAGAAATCTAAATAAATAAATTAGGTATGGAAGACAGATGCAGGTAACTTACGGCTCATTCACCGCGACTAATAGAATGTTGTTCGTTCTTGGTTGGTTTTTGATATTGTGGATTAGTGACGTGTGTTTAATCTATTATAATAGCTGTGTAATAGTTCATTTTGAAATGTAAGCTTTGAGATGAAAGCGGATATTATCGCGCAGCGTAAAAGTGGACTTAATATTATATCACAAATATTTGATGAAACCGGACTGACTGTGAGTATTATGATTTAATTATTTTATCTAACATTTCGCTAGTTAAAGTAGGTATAACATGTGATCCTAGTAATTATTTTTTAATCGTATTTACCATAAGGTCTAAATAGAAGAAAAATATATATATTTCCATAACTTTATTTATTTACTTTTGGAATGATGAAACATTAAGTATAATTATAATATAATTACTTTTCAACACACTTGCTCGTAAAGTGGCTCTTATTGAACCGCTTTTAGGTCCATAATGCAGTGTATTAAAAACGCGTGCTTTTTCTTTACTTTAATCCACATGTGCTTTATTTCCACAGATAACTATTTACTAGTCGGAGATGCGCGCTTTTTTTAATGTCATCAATTCACTTTTTTTTTTAATAGTCTGTATTGTCCTTGGTCCCAAAATTAACTAATATTTATTTACCTTAAGGTGAATGCGCAGGGACCTCGGACAATTACCTCGGACCTCGGACCTCGGACCTCGGACCTCGGACCTCGGACCTCGGACAACCTAAGAAAATTTGAATATCGCGGTCTACCGCGAAATTCAAATTTTTTTTGCAATTTTTTGCAATTTTCAGGTCAGTGTCAGGTTTGTATCTTGATCAAAATATGATTTGCGACTCTAACAGGTACCTACATCTTTACAGAATTATAATCATTCGAATCATTAATACATCTTTCTTATGGAAAAGTTCTTAGGGAAAAAATCTAGCTAGAAAGTTTCTATTCTAATGACTATAAATCTGTAAATACATATACAGAGCGTTAGGTTAAACGAGGGACATACTTTGAGGGGAGTTAGTACTCATGAAAATGAGCAACTTTTACTATGGGGCCGAACCTGAAATCGCAAAAAAAAGTCAGCTGTTCAGTACATTTTGACGAGCTATGCGAACATAAATGTAGGAAACGGCTGATTTCGCGATTTCAGGGTTAATCCCATATTAAAAGTTGTTCATTTTCATGAGTACTAACTCCTCTCAAAGTATGTCCCTCGTTTAACCTAACGCTCTGTATATGTATTTACAGATTTATAGTCATTAGAATAGAATCTTTCTAGTTAGATTTTTTCCCTAAGAACTTTTCCATAAGAAAGATGTATTAATGATTCGAATGATTATAATTCTGTAAAGATGTAGGTACCTGTTAGAGTCGCAAATCATATTTTGATCAAGATACAAACCTGACACTGACCTGAAAATTGCAAAAAATTGCAAAAAAAATTTGATCAACATGATCAACATGCAACCTGATACTGACCTGCAAATTACAAAAAACGTAAGAAAATTTTAATTATCCATCTAAAATTGTCCGTGGTCCCTACCCGAAACCAAACGGAAAAGACCCTGACTGGCGTTCTATCATTGCGGATTCTCGCTGAACTAATGTAGGTAATATTTCTCTATGCCAATAGTACTTTCTAATTCCATACTAACTAAACTACAATTGTTTTTTTTTTTACAATTGTTTTTACATGCTCTGTGGTCAGTGCTTTTATTTACACTTGCGCGCGCATTGCTAGTGCTGGCTATGCGGAAAGACAAAACCAGCGCGCCATTTTCCATACAAGTTAATATTTAACAATACAAGTCTGTTTTTTTCCTCGCAAGTGTGTTGAAAAACGTCGTATGAAACGCGTGTGCATTGATCATTAGACTCTCGGCTTTCTTATCGCACTCGCCTGCGGCTCGCGCGAATAATACCGCCTCGAGCATAATGATCAACATAGCACACATGTATCATAATGTACTATTGTAACATTTGTATTTTCATAATAATTTTGTTTCAAAATAGTAATATTATTTTATAATTTTGCTAGTAGCCTAACTTAAGTATTCCATTTTTGTTTTAGAGAAATTATCTACTGTGAGTCGGAGGGTCAAAGGAAGAGGGTTAGCCTTCACTTACCAGTCGAAAGCGTAGTGAAAGGCCCCAGCTGGTCAGTGAATATAAAACAAGTGGTTTAAACCAACGAGATATTTTGCCAAATTATTCGACACGTCTTCACGAAGCGTTCGCCGTGCAAACGAAACCCAGCTCAAAAACTATATTTGATTGGAAATCATAAACAAGAACGTTTATATTTTGCGATAAGATACAGCGATGATAGATACAGTGATGGGAAGGATGGAATGAGAGATCTGATGAACTGTTGAAGTTGCATTCATGGAAATATGCAGATATTATTATGTTTAAATAATAGAGGATCCCTGCGCCAGGTTTTACTTGATAGAATTGATAATAATGGGGGTTATTCGAAGTATTAAGTTATAAATTACAAATTGATTTTAGTAATTGTAATAAAACTGCTGCACTCCGGTATAAGTATTTATTCAGATGCTACAATATGTTAGGGTTTCAGACAACTCGTATTAGAATATTTTACTCTAATCTAGGTACTTAGGCCTAGGTACTTTACATAGATACTACTACCCAATGCAAAAGACGAATTGTGCGTCCGACCTCGACGAGCTCCAAAGGAACAAGAACGTTTTAAAAAGCGTCGCCCGCCATTACGGCACACTGACAGCTTTTCCACAGATAATCACAAATTCAACCGTCAGTGTTGCGAGCACATTTAGTCGATTGCAATAAATAATCGATTACAAAAATAAAATTAAATCTAATTCGCAAAAAATCGTATCAAATAGTTATTAGTCATATTGGAACCTAACACTCGTCCATCCTGACAACGTGTATGTCCTCATACACGCTCTCAGGTAAGGACCAAAACCTAACACTCGGATAAGTACATTATTATAATTAGGCTACAAGCAACAATGACTATATACTATAGAACTAACTATAAACACATGTAAAACTTATATAAAAAAAAATCAAATGAGAAAAAAAACAGAACATTAACTCGTATATTTTGGAGCCCCATACAATTCCCAGTCTTCCAACTTTTGGAATTCCCCCTTAAGTCTCCAACTTTTGGAGTCCTCCAACTTTTGGAGTTCCCTATGCTTGTCCAACTTTTGGAATTCCCCTTTAAGTCTCCAACTTTTGGAGTCCTCCAACTTTTGGAGTTCCCTATGCTTTTCCAACTTTTGGAATTCCCCTTTAAGTCTCCAACTTTTGGAGTCCTCCAACTTTTGGAGTTCCCTATGCTTTTCCAACTTTTGGAATTCCCCCTTAAGTCTCCAACTTTTGGAGTCCTCCAACTTTTGGAGTTCCCTATGCTTTTCCAACTTTTGGAATTCCCCCTTAAGTCTCCAACTTTTGGAGTCCTCCAACTTTTGGAGTTCCCTATGCTTTTCCAACTTTTGGAATTCCCCCTTAAGTCTCCAACTTTTGGAGTCCTCCAACTTTTGGAGTTCCCTATGCTTTTCCAACTTTTGGAATTCCCCCTTAAGTCTCCAACTTTTGGAGTCCTCCAACTTTTGGAGTTCCCTATGCTTTTCCAACTTTTGAAATTCTCCCTTAAGTCTCCAACTTTTGGAGTTCCTCATATGGCTCCAACTTTTGGAGTTCTCTAGGTTCCTCAATACAACAGGTACACATCAAAATGGTAAGTAGATTAATTATTATCGATTCTAATAACAATCATAGCACAAAACAATTTTCAAAAATAATACACGTCTTCTTAAATATCATACTTTATAGATCAAACAACTCGTATTGCATTTGCTTCATTTGAAACCATATTTAACCAACATAGTGTAAATACAATAAGATTCCTTTAGAAAAATATACTAGAATTACATAATATAATTAATCACTTGAAGTTTTATTAATTTCGTCATCATCAGTACTGCTTTCGTAAAGCTCTAAAGCAGCTACATGAACCCATGGTAACATCCGATTAGCGGCTACTACCGTCTTACGTTTATTCTTTGTGGTACTTAATCCGGGAATTGCAGCTAACTCGTATCGATCATTACCGAGCGACGCAACTACGCGATATGGACCTACGTAAGCCGGATTGAGCTTTTTGCTTTTGCCGTCATTACTAAATGAAGTTTTCGTAATTTTGACCAAGTCTCCTATTGCGTACGTACGAGCCGGACGTCTATTTTTGTCATAACGATGTTTTTGTTTCGTCTGTTCCTCATCGATTCTATCCTTTACCTGCTCGCGTATTGTGACAAGATCAGTTGTGTCCCTAGTAGTTTGACGTATTTCATTTAAACGTGGATCTATTTCACTACTCATGTGAGTACCGAACATCACATCCGCTGGGGTTCTTCCCGTTGTTTTTTGTACGGTGTTATTTAAACCCCACTTAATTTTACCCACTTTGGTGTCCCAGACCTTTTCGTCGTCCCCGAGATTCTGCGCCGTCAAGGAATTCAGAATAGTACGGTTATACCGTTCCACTTGTCCGTTTGATTGTGGACTAGCGACCGCATTCAACACATGCTTGATACCCTTTTCGGTACAAAATCTTTTAAACGCATGAGAGGTGAAACACGTACCGCGATCGCTAATTATGCGATCGGGTGGTCTAAAAACGTCAAAAATGTCTAACAATACATTTATAGCGGTCAGGGTTTTCGTATTTCTCACCGGTTTTATGAAGACAAATTTAGTGAAAGCGTCTACTACCACTAACAAGTAAGAGTTACCTTTCTTAGATTTCACGAAGGGACCCAGGTGGTCGATGTGGAGCGTATGAAACGGGATTTCTATCTTGGGTATAGGGTGCAATAAGCCTTCGGACCTGTTTGAACTTGTTTTGGAGTATGCACATTCGAGACACGCATTCACGTATTTTTTTACGAATGTTCTCATACGAGGAAACCAATAAGTCCCCCTAATACGATCTATAGTCTTTTCAACGCCAAGATGACCAATGTCATCGTGATTAAGACGACACAACTGCCACCTAGCTCCCTTTGGGACTACCCAACGAAGTTTGTCAAGGTCACCATCGACACGCTTGTATAGCCCATTATCTTTAATAACGTAGTTATCCTTTATATATTTTAGCCCCTCTGGATCTAATTTTGTGTGCAAAATGTCACGTATCCTATTCAACTCTGAGTCACCCAACTGAAGGGTAAGCAACCAATCATCACTGTTTAACAACATAACTGTAGGATATGTATCCACTTCACTAGACTGATTCCGAGTTTGGGGATTTCTGGATAAAGCGTCAACATGCGACATCTTGACACCAGGCCGGTATTCAATCACGCATTCGAACTCCTGCATCATGAGCCACCACCTCGCGATTCGGGGAATTAAATCGCGTTTGGTAAAAGTAGTTCGTAGTGCTCCGCAGTCTGATACGATTTTAAACTTCTGCCCTAACAAATACACCCTAAATTTTTTTAGAGAACAGATAACCGCCAATGTTTCTAACTCATAAGAGTGGAAGTTTTTCTCTTCCGGAGAAGTTTGGCGGCTGTAAAAAGCCACGGGATTGAACGACTTTGAGCCAAACGAACGCTGCAAGAGAATTCCACCGATTCCAACACGGCTAGCGTCAGTATGCAGCTCAGTTTCGGCAGACGGGTCATAGATTGCCAGCACAGGTCTTGAGACGAGTTTTTCTTTAAGGGAATTGAATGCCTGCTCTTGCTCGCACGACCACAACCAAGCAACGTCTTTCTTTAGCAGTTTACTAAGAGGGTGCGCTACCTGAGCAAAATCCTGAATAAATTTGCGAAAGTAGCTAGCTAACCCTAAGAACTGACGCACACCGTGCTGATTCGAGGGACGAGGAAAATCTGTTACCGACTGTATCTTTTTCATACCAGGCCTAACGCCCGCGGAGCTAATTTCGTACCCTAGATAATCTAACTTATCCTTCAGAAATTCGCATTTGGTTAAGTTAAGCGTTAAGTTGGCTTCCTCAAGCAACCTTAATATGTGCTCTAACTTAACCAAACAGTCATCTACGTTTGTTCCATAAATAAGGAGATCATCCAAATATGCTGTAGCTTCATTAAACCGCGCAGAACCCAAAACTTTGTTCATCATGCGCTGAAAGACTGCTGGCGCATTTGCTAAGCCGAACGGCATACGATTAAATTCGTATTGACCGTCCGGCGTTACAAAGGAAGTCAGCGGTTTTGAATTCTCGGCGATAGGCACTTGGTAATAGCCTGATGCTAAATCTAGAGAGATAAAACAAGCTTGTCCGGACAACCTAGCAATTTCATCATCTATTATTGGCATGGGGTAACGTTCTTTTACCGTTATAGAATTGAGCATCCTATAATCAATGCATAACCGCAGCTTGCCATCCTTTTTGCGAATCAATACAATAGGACTTGCGTACTCGGATGCAGACTCTCTGATGATCCCGGCGCCGAGCATGTCATCTACCATTTCGCGAACCTTTTGACGCTCGCTGTGGGCCAAACGATATGGACGGTAAACAACCGGTGTTTTGCTGTTAACCTCGATGCTCATCTCTACGACATTGGTGCAGCCTAGTTCTTCGAGTGAAGAAGCAAAACAATGCCTGTATTTTTGCAATAGATCGAATAGCCTTGACCTGTCAGAATTAGTTATAGACTCTCCTACGCGAATCTGACTAATATCAAGACCATTAGAGAGTTTCGAAGAGTCTAACGCTTCTGGTACAATGACTCTATTAACGACCTTAACGACTACTGCTCGGCCTAGGTTCGACCCTAAGGGTAATGAAAATTCTGAATTAAGAGGTGTTAAATCGACAGCTGTTCTCCCATGTTTGACTAAGTGTAATCCACCCGCTACTACACACTGCTGATGCGGTTTACCTAACAACTTGCCATGTAATATAATGTACCCCTCGCAACGAGGCTCTACTGAAACTCTTACCGAAGCTCTTCCATATAACATCACGCTGTTGAGCACACTAACTTTGACCACATTATCCCTGTCTATATGATTTTGTGAAAATGGCAATTCATCATCAACGTTCATAAATTGCAAATCAGTGGCAGTTTTATGCACAACAACGTGAGGCTGTTCTGTGAAAGTTTGACCAACTAAAACAGGTACATCTAAGTATTTGTCGCTCACCACGCGGCAAGTAACGTTAGCGAGTACGTTGTCCACGGAAAGTTCGACGTTAACTTTTCCTACCGATTTTACTAATTCGTTACCAAAGCCTTTCAGAACTGTCTGTACGCGATCATGGTGAAGTCCTAGTTCCACTGCAAGAGACTCGGTAATCAACGAAACTTCGCTACCAAAATCTACGAAAGACTTTACATTCCGACCATTAATTTTTATTGTTTTATTGAATTTAGAATTTGGTTTAGATGCTGAAATAAGCAAAGTTTTGCTTGGATCCTTAGCTTTGTTTGTGTCAGAATTGGAATAACATTTATCAGCACTATGGCCAACTTTATTACACTTGGTACACGTTATGAGAGGCTTTGGACATCTAGAGAATATATGTCCCTTTTCTTTGCAATTAAAACAATGAAAACTTGAGGAACCATTAGATTTGGTTGTTGGCTTAGCATTTGCTAAGTCTGAATCGTTCCCTGATCTGAATCGAGAATTAGCTACGCGTTCGCCTACATTATTATCTTTGCTGCTCATCAGATACTGCAATAATTGATCGGGATGACTGCACCTTAGTGCCAAAGCCGCAGATTTTAATGACTTATCACCAATACCGTAAATAATACAGTCAACCGCGCGTTTACCGAAAATATCACACTGATTTAAGAGGGCTAGTTTATCATAAAAATAGTTTTCAATGGGTTCATTGTATCTACTTCTTCGCTTCAGCATCTCTTCTAGGGCTTGGCCATAATTTTGTTCGAATGGGAATGCACTCAATAACTTTTCTTGCCACTCAGGCCACGTAAACAAAATAGAATTTAAACTTTCGTACCAGGTTTTGGCCAATCCCTGAAGTTTTTGCATCGCGTGATGAATAGTTGTTCTCTCGTCCCATCCATAAACAGAAGCACACTCGTTAACTTTCTTAAGCCATACGTCAATGCGCTGGTTTTTCAATGAAGGGTTAAACTCTGCTAAAATATTTTTAGAATCACCACCACGGTTCATCGTAGAAGTTGTTGATGGCTGGGACGCGAGTTGTTTAATAGAACTTAACAAATGAGCTATATCCTTAACACTAAAGGAAACGCTACTAGATCTAACAGGTTGTTCCGCATTATTGGAAACATTATCATAATTTTTGCGGTTATTCGTACGATGACGATTTGACCTAGCATAGTTTTCGCGATGTACGGAAGATTCACGAGAATATGGACTATATCGGCGCTTTGACAATAAACGATTACGTGCTCTGCTCACCTCGTTTTCCAAAACTCTGAGGCGCTCCCGGTCTCGTTCCAGCTCCTTCTCGCGTAGACTCAACGAAGTAGGTGTCCGGCAAAGACTGCGACCTCGACTTCGACTTCGAAGACGCCTCGCACTGCCGCCGCTACCCGCTCTTGACCTGGCTTCATCTGCATGGCGACTTCGACGACGCCTCGCACTGCCACCGCTACCCGCTCTTGACCTGGCTTCAGCTGCATGGCGACTTCGACTTCGAAGGCGCCCCTGACTGCTTCGCCTAGCACTGCCATTGTCTCGCACTGACGATCGTGCTTCGGCTGCATGGCGCGATGTACCTCTTATTGGCGTTGATAAGCGCCGCAAGGTAGTCGCTTGATCGCGTGGCATGGTCCCAATCCATAAAACAGAAATAAAACTGGGTTTAGATCATTATACACCAAACTAACTGTGCTATAAATTAATAAAAAAAATGTGGTAGGGTATTTCGAAAATATCTCAGAAACGGTGCGTCTGAGGTCAAAAATAACGAAATTTTCCCCCCTTTTATATACCCCGGGAAGTGGATGAGCATCGTAAATCCACAAAAAAAAATGAAAAATAGTTTCCTGATATGGCCTACCCTCATATATAACTATTGTCAAATCAGGTACTTTTAACGGTATTTGATTGTTACAAATCTAATAAAATCGATTATCACTGGGATAAAACACGTGTAATAAAAACAAATCAATTATAGGCGTGTACTTACCACTTCTGAACTGTAATAAAACTGCTGCACTCCGGTATAAGTATTTATTCAGATGCTACAATATGTTAGGGTTTCAGACAACTCGTATTAGAATATTTTACTCTAATCTAGGTACTTAGGCCTAGGTACTTTACATAGATACTACTACCCAATGCAAAAGACGAATTGTGCGTCCGACCTCGACGAGCTCCAAAGGAACAAGAACGTTTTAAAAAGCGTCGCCCGCCATTACGGCACACTGACAGCTTTTCCACAGATAATCACAAATTCAACCGTCAGTGTTGCGAGCACATTTAGTCGATTGCAATAAATAATCGATTACAAAAATAAAATTAAATCTAATTCGCAAAAAATCGTATCAAATAGTTATTAGTCATATTGGAACCTAACATAATATTAAAATAATATTGTGGCATATCCGTAATAAGGATTATTTTGAGGTTTAGTTTCAATCTTCTTTTCATAGTGAAAATGAATACTTAAGCTATAACCACAATAAGTCCTAATAAGTACGATTTGTTAACTTTGATGTTTGAGATAGTGCACTGACAGTATAAAAAACGTAGTACCACTGAGTAATTAAATTGTATTGTGATATATTGTGAAGGATTCCGCATTTTTTTTTATTTACGTGCCTAGATTTGCTAGTCGTGGTTTGTTGGAGTGACGGTAGTAATTATAGCACAATATTATTATATTACTAAGATACAATATTTAAAGTCTAATGATCGTAGTTCACTGATTACCTGCTTTACTTCAATTAATTGTTCTTTAAGAGAAAATAAACTGTTTTAACTAAAAATGTATTTCTAAAATTATAACGAATAAACATTTTAAAATCACTTCAGTATACCTAAAACATTTTTATTTTTATTTTGAATTCCATATAACTTAAGCTTATCAATATAATAATAAAAATATTATAATTATTACATTATTATTCTCGTTTATTAATCTATCGAATAATAAAAAAAACGAGACAGATAATAGTTGAAAAAAAAAAAAGTCTCATCACGAGATTTGAACCCAGACCTCCGCGTTTGCTAATCCAATACGTAAAGTCACTAGCTATATGTGCTCGCTGTGATGAAGTCAATTTAGCAATCGTATGAACCCACCAAGGTCATATGATTACGTACCCTGTATGTAAAAGCGACGATATATTTTTGTTTCGTTCGGTCACTTACACACACAGATGTAGGTACGGGCCTGTGGCGCACTGTGGTCTTCACAGCAAAAACGCTCTTATCGCGCTTAAGGAGTTCTGTTGCATACTGTACTTATCTCAATTTGGGGCAAAACACGAATTATTGCACTTTTCGTAAGGACGGCAGCACTCTCAGTTTTTTTAATTGCTTGATTGTATCTGGTAAAACACCGAAATCATCTGACATTTTTAATCGGTATCGAAAATGTTGATCCACAAAAAGTAGGTATAGTCACGTCTGTTAGAAGAAATTGTTGTATCCGATATTGGAACTCTGCCCAATCAAAGCCGATAAGCTCGTCCCGCGATCACACAATATACCCAATACAGAAATGCTGGCCGAGACAGGTGCATTCATCCCTTCGTTAGAAAATGTCTTGTCTTTTTGTATCGATAAAACCTTCTAAGGAGGTATAATAAGTAAATTACAGTCTCTTACTGGTATATTAAATCAAAGGAAACCCCGTGATTAAAGGGTGGAGGAAAGGAACGTGACACTTATGCCAAGTAAAAGCCCGATAAACGGGGAATCCTCAATACATTAGGGCAATTTAAAACCACCCGTTTCAAAAGGAACTATTTTTGTTTCACTTTATATCCAGGAATACTTCGACAGAATATTCCGTTCCCCTTTTGTGTTGATTGCAGTGTAAATTATAGATTCGTATGCGACACAAAGGAGTTCAAAGTCTTTATTTTTACAGTTTCAAAGTTTATTATTGAGTCAGTTATTTTTAGATTACGTCGAAAGATGTGCAGCTATGATTATTTTAGTTAGTTTATTAGATAACCATTCAGATTATGTGACCATTTATCATTTCTAGGTAGGAACAAAGTAAAAAATAAAACCAATCAATCAACTTATAACAACTGAAATAAGGTCACTTTTTGAACGTCAAAATTACATAATTATGACAGCCACCAAAACGCTCTCCACCACTTCCTAGAGCTTTAGCTGGTATGAAAAAGTGGCGTAACATACTCCCAACAATATCCACCGAGCAATGTCCTAAACCATCGAAACATTAATACAACATAAATTAAGATACCAATTAATTGAGAGTAAATATTATATTACATACCCAAAGCTATATCCTATTGGACAAACATCGGCAAACTTTGAGCGATCCCAATTACCGGTGCGACTCGATACAGAATCGATTAAAATATCGTTCAATTACCAATCGAGTTCCCTGCGGAAATAGATGCTACTCAATAATTGACACCCCTTGGATACTATGTTTCGGTTTATTTTTATGTCGCCTAATTGGATTACGCGTATTGATTTCGGCCTATCTGCAATCGGATATTCGGCTGTTCTGAAATCTGGATGTCAATTTGATATCTTTATAATGTTTATGAAAATTGAGAATAAATACGTAGTTTGTAATTTGAGCGGCTATACTTCTGAATAGCTATATAATTTTGAGAGCAGATATGAGGGAGCAGAAATGCCGTATCTGTGGGCCCTCAACTTTGATAAAGAAGTTCTTTTTCTTTGAAGTTTTTAAAGTTATTTACTGAACTTTGATTTCAAAGACCAATCTTTTTTAAACTATGTAAACAAATGATGATGTGATGTGGTCAGCTGGACCCGCGGGTCCAGAAGCGACCCGGTTCAGCTGACCGAAGACTTACTAAAGTAGTTTAGGAATCGAAGTCACTTCCAACTTTTTAAAGGCTGCTGCTTAGATAGCCTTTTAAAAAACTTACAATTCAAACATTATTCAGAACATGGTTGCTCTGAACAATGTTTGAATTGTAAGTTTTTACTATTTTTACTTAATACAACTCAGCGAAACCGTCGTTTGTCTTATTTATTATGTTTTTGCTCATAGAAGTGAATAATTGTATCCTTTTTGAGCGAAATAAATTGTCTTAAGCCATAATAATATTAATTGTTATGAATCCATCTAATTTAATAACTTGCTTTCTCCAATGTTAGAGTGTCTAAAATAATATTTTTCCTTACGTCTGTTCAAAATATTTCAATGAGCATGCATAATATATGTATGTAGATAGGTACTCTAAGTAGCGCGGTAAAGTTATAAAAGGTTTTACGAGGCTCTAAAAGGACAAGAAATCTGTCATTACTTTTACATTTCTGCATTTAGTTTACATATTATGTGGGAAGGTAAGTAAGTATGCTTCAATTTAGCACCTCTCGCCTCACTGCCGTAAAACAAAGACAACCGGGGTGCATGCATTATATTATTTAGTATACGGGTGTTACGAAATTAGTTTTTTACAACTTGACGTGGTTTAGAACGGGTAAGTGCCTCGTGCCACCTGAACAGATTAAATCGTTAACTATCAAAAGATAAATTAGTTTTCTCGACCATCTGGACTTGGAGCTATCAAGCTAGACAGCTTACGTTCGATTTTTATTGCAAACTAATCTTATTTTTATAAAGAAACACGTTGCCATCAGCAGTTTTTTGTTTTGAGATTTGGCATTTTTGTGTTATCTTGTACAACGTGTACAACTGAATTATCTTTTTACTTAAAACTTTTTTTTATGAGCTTGCAGCTAAGCTAAACTTTTTAGTTATGAGCTTTGAAGATAGAATCAGATATTTTTCTAATATCTATTCCGAATAGCGGAACATAAGCGAATTCCAATTTGATTGATGTGGCGCACGGAATAAAATAAATTAAAACCAAACCTCTCTCGTGTGTCCTGTGAAGCCTAACATATGATGGCCAAGAACGGTGACAGAGCCATTTATCACGTAAGGCATGAACTATTCAAGCGTAACGTGAAACCATCAAGTGTCGAGCTTCACTTCAGAATGATTGACGCTCAATTGAATATCTCTGCCTGCCGCGCAATACGAACAGAGATACTCAACGTTTTATGTTCCCTTTTCAAAGCAGAATTTTCAGCTAAAATGGCCAAAAGTCTCGCCAATTTGCTACCTTTTATCTTTATTGTTGCTTAAAGCCTAGACTCCATGCGTAACTGTAATAAGAACGCGCCCACAAAAGATTTTCATTAAGAAAATTCATCAACGCAAACGTAAACGCGGCCTCCACACCCGCACTCAACATTTATGAAAACGCACGGAAGTGTACTAAAAATAAAACTTTATGTCGCACCCGACGAGTTTTATGTCTGTAAATGGAGAATTTCATAATACAGTGTATAGTGAGTGAATAAGGGCAGGATCGTGACGGTTAACTCTGTTTGTAAAGTTATTACCGAACGCCAACGAACAGACTCCGGAGTTCGCTCGGGTGAGCGATAAAAGCAATTTTTGCAGATAAACTCGTATTGTGTTTCAAATTGTTTTGTGAATTTACTCAAGCCGTGTTATAGTTGCGTGTTTATGGAATAAAGTCAAGTACTATGTTAAATGAAAATGTTTTAGTTTATTGTAAACTGCTCGAGCGATAACATAACACCGCGAGCTTTAGAAAGAGATTTTTACACTAGGTTGGTATAAGTGAAATAGTCGACGCTCAACAAAAACTAGTTGTGCCTGCTGCGCTTAATGCTGATTGAAATCGTCAAGCATAATCAGCCTAGAATCTTCGGGAACAGGCCCTTTCATTGACAGGGAGTGGGCCACCACGCGGGCCCAGTGCGGGTTGGTAGATGTCACATGTCTTCAAATTGTTGGTTCTAGGACATGCCGGTTTCCTCACAATGTTTTCCTTCACCGTTTCGAGAGCAGTGGTATTGAAATTAAATAGCTACACAAAGTAAAGTTCCTGACTTGGTTCAAACTCACGACCTGCAACTTGTAAGTAGGGGCCGATACCACTGAGCCACCACTGCTCCAAATTCTTATAGATCTTTAGAGGTAGAAATTAGAGGTCTTTTTATAACAACTTTAATCTGCGTTCGCGATTTATTTGCCAAAAATGCAAACAAATATAAATTAATGGAAAAATAACTTTAATTCCTACACATTAAAGTTCAGCTTGACTTGGACTTGTCTGTGTGGTGCCGGACTTAAAGAATTGCACCACCCCTTACTTCCCGTGGGTGTCGTAAAAGGCGACTAAGGGTCTTACCGGAGAATGGGCAGCAGCGTTCTCTATTTATTCCACCATCATACCATACTGCGATCGCCAACCCGCCTGCCAAGCGTGGCGATTATGGCAAACCCCCCCCCCAAAATTGGGGGAGGCCTATGTCCAGCAGTGGACGTCTATCGGCTGAAACGACGACGAAAGTTCAGCTTACGCTACAACTTCTAGTCACTAGTGCCAGTCACTCTGAAATCAACTTAATTGTCATTGAAGTAAAGTTGATATTTGTTTAACTTTAAATAGGGTGGGGGTGTGCAGCACTGCGCACTTTCACTATAGGTACATAATTAATTTTAACATCAAATGCAACAAACCCAAAGTATAGTTAAAGAAGAAGCTGATGGTTCCATACAAAACTTCACCCTCTATTTAACCAATTTAGAGGAGAAATTTTCAAAAAATCTTCTTTAGTCATCATCTGCCTAGCCTTTTCCCAAATATGTTGGGGTCGGCTTCCAGTATAACCGGATGCAGCTGAATACCAGTATTTTACATGGAGCGACTGCCTATCTGACCTCCACAACCCAGTTACTGGGTAATACGATACCCCTTGGTAAGACTGGTTGTCAGACTTTCGGGCTTCTGACTACCCGTAACGACTGTCAAAGATCCACGAATGACAGCCGGGACCAACGGCTTAACGTGCTTTCCGAGGCACGGAGGGGTCACCCGTCACGGTATGTAAAGATGGTCACCCATCCACAGACCAACCGCGGCAAGCGTAGCTTAACCTGATCTGCGGCTGTTATTATTTAGCCACGGGCCCAAAAAATCTTCTTTAGTGCTCACCTTAATTATTTAAGACTCTTGTGCAAAATAAGTACTTTTAGACCCAGTGGTTTAGGCTGTGCGATATCTGTCACTCAATTCTCTGATTCCACTGCTCCTTATTAGATATCCACTTCTCTCTCCTTCAAACAGTAGCACCAACCAAGTACAAAAGAAACACAAACTTGATACATGCCCACTTTGAGCATACGCCGAGCACAGTCCACAAATTGCGACCACTAATCGTACTGGCTTGTATATCTGCAACCAAATTGCATTTGGCGCCGCAGCACGTGCAACATGAATTACGAACAGACTGACTGCAAACCGGTTTATGACGGTAGAAATTGGCGAATTGGTTGCAGATATGTATTACTATGTATTGGCAGCTGTGGGTTTTTGGGGTTATGTTTTATGTAATAAGCGCATTACCGAAGAAAAGCACACATAAAGGTCCATTCTTGCCGGGTCAGCGGGTTTGTCCGAAAGGGTTACCGCTGGCCCGGAACATAAAGGGCTAAGGAACGAACACGGGTGGGTTTTAGTCAGTAAGAGTCTGACACTCCCTTCCGCTCCACCCAGAGCGGGAGGAGTCATTTGATGATTTCCCATCCGCAAAAAAAAAAAAAAGGTCCATTCTTTTATCTGCCTAGCCTTTTCCCCAACTTTGTTAGGGTCGGGTTACAGTCTAACCGGATGCAGCTGAGTACTAGTATTTTTCATGGAGAGACTTACGAATCTTACTCGGGAGTAGGGAGAGACTGCCTGTTTAACCTATACAACTCAGTTACTGGGTCTGGTTCATTATTTTATTTATTTTATTTAGTAACTTCATGATTTATTTCATCTTTGAACATGTTTTGTTTGCGTGATTTTCTTAACACAATATTGACGATAGATAACCAATAAAGTTTGGTCAATGCATAGTTTTAAGGTTTATGCAGAGATTAAAACAGAAGATGAACTAGCAGGGGATCGAGGAGGGGGGAGTGGAGGGGTTTAGGGGATCAGACCGGAATAAATAAAAAAAAAAGATGACTTCCTTTTCTTTCCAATCGGCTTTACTAAAACAACAACTTAGTAAAAATATTATTACAGCACAATTCAAAACAAAAGGGTGAAATATTTAAATTGCATTTATTATACGTAGATACCCTCGCCAAGTCAATGATTACTTTGGCTAACTTCGTTACTTAAATAATTCAAAGAGTTGACGTTTTATCGGAAGTTTTATTGAGTTACCTCAACTAAACCGGTTGTCGTCATTTATCAGCCGGCTCAGTTCCAAAAGGTCGTTTAATTTTGAAATTTTCAAGTTGTTCTCAAGTTAAAGGAAAACATAATAAAGTACACAAACCAGCCTATCGTCCCACGAGTCGTAAATGATGACAATAGGAAAGGGCTATTGTTGAATTATTAAGTGAAGGAAACAATGGCACAGCTCCTGTAACTATATAATACTTATATCCAACCCCCCTTATTTATGGCTAAGGACATTTCGGTAGCACTAGTAATTCTGCTTACCCCTTTACGGATCATTAGCTTGATGTTATGTTAGCCCAAAATACCAATAAAGCGGAGTGAAAGGTGCCCACAGTAATACAAATATTTCACCGAAACGTTTTGACTCCACGCGCCGTAGTGTAAGCGCGTACTTATGGCTACACTACATCTGCTACGAATGCCTACGGCGTAGCGGTTGCTACGCGGCAAATGTAGTTACATGACGTAATTGCCATGCGTTGTGTAGTGTAACATTCATTATGAACATTTCGTTTTAACTTGATTCATTCATTTTTTTTATGTTCACGTTGTGCGGAGCTCGTAATATCGTCGCTTGTAGCTCGTAAACGTATTTCGTAGTATTTTAAATGGCCGTAATTAAATTGGGTGGGAAATTTATTGCACTAGCCATTAACCTCGGTTTCGCTCATGTGACCGCCTGGCTTGAACTGAAATATTTTTGCTTGTAGATTATAATTAATGTAAGCCTATTCGGTTTTAGGGTTCCTTTTTAAATTTCAATTAAACAATTGAGAACTTTTCTTTGTGTTTTTTTTATTTACCTCCGTGGTTGGGGTGGTTTTATGGTTTATTTCCTTTTTAAGAATTCTGACAGCCTTCTACATTGCCAATTCTTTCTCTGTGTTTGCATACAATATTAAGAGCGGCCGTGGCGTGGATCATGAATTTGTTATTGAAACACTCGGTAAGAAAATATGCGAAGTCTAACAAAGGTGTGTTCAATATTTAATTTCTTTCTTTGAGCGAGTTAGATTTGACTGTATCTTCTATTTTACAAGCTTATATTTAGTTGCATTTGTTTGCTAGATGGACCGACGACGTAAAGAACGTGGCTGGGTCAGAGTGGATGTAGAAGGCGCATTACAGCGTGTTGTGGCGCCGCCTGGGAGAGGCCTATTTCCAGCAGTGGACCTTTAGGCTGGGTTGATTGATTTGTTGAATAATTGTTTATTCGCATAAATTGACAATTGGCTAAACTTTGGTACCATTTATGTTATTTCACACCCACTTCTCTGTTCATCCGCGACGGAAGCGGCGCGGGCGCGGATGATCCGCGTCACGTAGCGGTACTTAGAGATTTTACAGTAACAAAACATGTGACTGGAGGTCAACGTGTATTGACCCTCCGCCGCAGGAGTGCACCAAATACAGCGGACGGCCTACGTAATAAAATATAATGCATAAGCACTACGTAGCCTATAATAGAATAGAATACTCTTTATTATGTACACCATATAAATTACAGACATATATATCTAGAAACTGTACAAAGGGTGACACAATGGGCGGTCTTATCGCTAAAAGCGATCTTTTAAAGACAACCTTTGGATGGATTAAAAAGGGAAAGGACAGACAAATACTGTAGGTAGTCTGTGGTGTACCATTTATATACATAAAGTATATTATACTAATAAAATAATGAAATATATAATGTTCCCACTGCTGGGACACAGGGTCTCCTCTCTTCTAAAGGGAGTGGGCTTCATAATCTACCACACGGGCCCAGTACGGGCTGGTAGATGTCACAGGTTTTCGTATCCTCGGTTCTAGGACATGCCGGTTTCCCTACGATGTTTTCCTTTACCGTTCAGAAATGTAATATGAAATAATTATCCAATATAATATTCCACGTATACTGATAACCAGTAAACAACCACAGTCGCAATTTATAGTTGCAGTACACTCATAAATTTAACCGCTTTCTGCTCCAAAGAGCTCATTAAACCCTCTCCCGACTCGTGATACTAAGTAGTTCCTAGGGCATATTAAACGTGAACTTTGATAACAGTTTGAAAGTTCGGAAATGCTATAAGTTAGCTTCAACGACCGGTGAAGATTAAGCTCAAGAATGTTCTGGAAAACTATTAACAGATTTTAGTTATTACAGCTTGATGTTAAGCTGAGAAGGAAATTGCTTTGTTAAGTTTTAATGGGCTTAAACCGGAATCATAATCATTATTAATTTTATTGACAGAAATTTCGTTTTGGAAGAACCAAAAACCACTGCCCGACTCTAACCTCATGATGGCAACCACCGAACCAAACGAGGCAGAACTCGTCAATAAATTGGATACCTGATAAATTGAATCCGAAAAAATGGAAAGTTACAGTAGGATTCTCCCTTCCCAATCACTGAAACAGTTCCCAGTCACAACAACCTATGAATAGCGGATTTGATTCCCGTGATCACGTACCAGCAATAGAGAGGCACATCCCTAGTCATAGCTCCCGACTTGCAGTACATTCGTAATTTGTAGGCTAGGGACGACGCCTTCAATTGAGTGCAATTTCCGCCAATTCCCCTTTACCGTTCACCGTTGGAATGATGGAACATGTAGTTTAGGGCTGTCATAGAAATATTGATGAAAAGGTGTGCGCGAGGCAGTTCATTTCCTTACTGGTTTTGGATAAGTAAAGTTGGATTTTTGGCCATTTTGGTAAGAATAAACTGTAACTAAGTGCCTTGTAAAATAAAAGGTAGTTTAACTTAGGAATTTTAACTTTACGGGCCCATTTGGCATTTTAGCATTATAAGTAAATAGGAACGTGAAGATATAGTTTTTTCGTAAGAAATTAATCAAGTACCGCAGCCTATCGTTGCGTCTAGTCGCCGAGTTGTCGCAATTGGATGTCGCATATCGTGTGCGCCATGTCTAACAGTATCCAAGAGCAACAACCAGTTTCTGAAAAACCCTAATTAACACAAAAATTGGTGTACATACTGTCAAAAGCATGTAAACATTCAATCAAATCATTTGAAATGAGTTTGACAATCTGTTACCAAGTTTTTATGTTGATTAGCCTTTCAAAGCCGGGTCTAAGCCTATTTAATAGCTTCGCACAATTAGCGTTGCGTGGATAGACTAGGGGAGTCGCACGCTCTCGCTACTTGCCGTAGCGACTAGACGCAGCGATAAAACGCACAGTTTATGCTGGCACAATTTTTTTTTATTTTCCAAAGGCCTAGGATTACCAACAACTGAAAGCACAGAGCTTCTCGTATCTCCTTTGTTGGAATACAATAAAGTCTTATATAATTGAAACTCTTCACTGCGCCAGTAGGTGGTCATACAATATTTTCTCTCTCAAACATAATCCTATTTGAACCGTAACAGCTCGCTGTTTTCGCTTTAAAGATTTTCTTGAACGTGTGCTATAATATTGAGTTTATCTATATACTGTAAATAGAATGAAGCTAGTCGAGCCAGCTGACAGTTTTACACATTGATGTGCCTCCGGAAAACATACAGCATTGTTTATGAAGAAGCAGTGTATACTTAGCCTTATTTGCGCGGTCAATAGCACGGATACTTTAGTTTAACTTAAGAATACTAGGTGGCGTCACTATCGCCGACGTTGTATTTACTCTGTGCCAGCTAGGACGCGGGAACCGCTGTCACTTTCCGAATTCATAGCGTTGTGTACTTTCGCCGCGTGCGGTCGAAATCCAAAATTATTTGGTTAATCGTTTAACATTTAAAAAAAGTTATTTAGCATAGTGTTAGACAATTTAGTAGTGAATTTATTATTGGATGTATTTTCAATCTTAACCTTTAAATAACCGGTTTTTTTTTCGTGATGAATCCCGCGCCGAGTGACGAACCCGATGAGGCCACCGCCGGAGCCAATCGGTCGATCGTTTCGAACTCGCCGACTTCCGAGAGGGATCAGGGGCAAGAAAAGGAGAACTCTTCGTGCGCTAGTAGTTCATCGGACAGCGAAGCCGAACGAGAGGAACCTCCACGCAAGAAACATAAGCGGGATTCACAGGTAACGGTCGATCCTCGGATCGACGCGTTATACAACCAGGTCAGTTTTCTTACAAACTTTATAATGCACCAACAATATGTACCGCAGACTACTGTAAATCCAAGTGACGTGACCGAACAAGCAGATATTATCAACAATGATTTTTTAACTAATCCATCAACAGAAACGCCTAGGTCGTTGGATTTGGGCGCCTGTAAAACTAGTTTTGATGATAAAAAAATTCTTAAATCAGCTGATGAAAAACGGTTACGTCAGTTAATAAGTTTGCAGCATTTTAATACCCCTACGTGGCAACATATCCGTTATAAGAAAGCGTTGTTAGAAATGCTCGCGTTTCCGGGCTTTTGCAATTTAAAAATTAATGATGAACTGTGTTGTCTGAACAAAGGAAAAGATTTCTTGGCCTCAACGGAGGAAATCATGGCTGCAACTACCAACGCCTTGTTACATCAAAGGGAACTATTGCAATCCGGTTTACAGGGCATCCTTAATTGGGCTCACAATAACCCTGCCGAGTTAAAACCCGATAACCTCTTTAATAAATTTTCTGAAACATTCGGTAATGAGTCATCGTCGTATAAATTATCTGAACAAACCTTACAAATAATTTGCGGTAAAAGGGCCGAATGTATTGAGACTAGACGTAAAAAAATAATTCTGGAAATTCCTGATAAAAGTATTCAAGCTGCGCTTAGTAATATACCCCCCAGTGAAGAATTTTTATTTGACAAGACTAAACTTACGTCTCTTATCCAGTCCCTCGGAGGGCCTCATTTCTGGTTATCGCCACCACAAGCTCACAAAACTAAGGACCAACTCAAAACAAAATACAAGGAACCGACACCGTCTACCTCCAAATACAGACCCCAGACACAAAATATTAAAAATAATAATTTTCGGGATACATACAAAAAACAACAAACGAAACAAACATACAAAGGGAAAAGCGACGGTTACAAACAAACTAAAAATTATTCGTTTCGAAACAAAGACGGAAAAAAGTGACTATCCAACACATTTCAGGGGAGGTTGTTTAACTTTATTCAAAAACCATTGGCAAGCACTTGGTGCGAACAAATTCATAATTTCAGCAATTTCGGGGTTTCGGATACCCCTTTACAAAAAACCCCCTCTGTTAATGCCAACAAGAAGGATCATGACACAATATGCAACCAAGCCATCCCCTGGAATGTCTCAGATAATCAAAGATCTATTGGATCAAGGTGTTTTGCAGCTAGTTTCCAAGAAAACGCCCAGTTTTATCTCCAAGCTTTTTCTGCGGAAGAAAAGCGACGGATCGATGCGCCCAATTTTCGATCTTCGAGAATTGAACAAGTTCGTCAAAACGAAACATTTTCGTTTGATTTCTCACACCTCAGTCCCAGATTTTCTTCAACCTGGAGATTGGATGATAAAAATAGATATATCCCAGGCTTATTTTCACCTACGGGCAGCAAAATCTCACCGGCCTTTCTTAAGAATCAGTTACAAAGACCAGTTATACGAGATGACATGTTTACCGTTCGGGCTGGCTTCAGCGCCGCACCTATTCTCCTCTGTAACATGCTGGGTCGCGGAGACCTTGCGTGCGAAGGGATGTCGAGTGCTAGTCTATCTAGACGACTTCCTTCTGGTCAACCAAGACCAATCCAAGTTATGTCTTCAGGCTGCGGAAGCCGTGAGGCACTTGGAACATCTGGGCTGGCAAATCAACCGCCAAAAATCTGCCTTGATACCAACTCAGGATTTAGAATACCTTGGCATACGTTGGCAAACAGCTGTAAATACAATGTCCCTACCAATAAAAAAGAGACAAAGCATAAACTATACACTAGACCGGTCGTTGTTGAGAAGTCACATCAACCTCCGGGAACTGCAAAGTCTGCTGGGTCAGTTAAACTTCGCCAACTTTGTTGTTTCCCGAGGAAGACTACACTGTCGGAAGATGCAAATCTTCCTGCGACACTTCAACAAAACACGACCACGTCAAAAACAGCTGCTGCCTCATGTTGTGTATCAAGAGATAATGTGGTGGCGCGGAGCCACAAGTCACACATTGCCAATACACAAAAAGCCTGCTACCCATTTTCTTGCGACAGACGCTTCGGATTGGGGTTGGGGCGCCCACATAGATGGGAATCTAATGTCAGGTGCATGGGCAACGCACCAAAGAAGATGGCACTGCAACAAAAAGGAGCTATATGCAGTAATAGCGGCAATCAAAATGAATGCGAAGACGTTGCAAAGGTCGCACGTACTGATCCAATCAGACAATCGAACCCTGATTGCATATATCCGGAAGGAGGGAGGAACCAGATCGTTAGGGTTACTAGCCCTAACCTTCAAACTATTAAGCCTTACGGACAAGTTCAACATAACTCTATCAGCCCATTATCTACCGGGGAGATACAATATAATAGCGGACAGGCTTTCACGAGGAAAACCACCCGTGGAATGGCATCTTCTACCTCAAGCAACAGCGGAAGTCTTTCGGAAGTGGGGGCTTCCACAGATAGACTTGTTTGCGACACAAGAAACCGCGGTAGTAAAAAACTACGTATCTCTAGACTGCAGAGATCGATCGGCAAACTATATAGATGCATTCAGCAGACCATGGAACCATGGGCTAGCGTGGGTGTTTCCTCCTCCCAGCTTGCTGCCCAGAGTTCTGGCACACCTGAACAATGCAACGGGGATTTACTTGGTTGTGGCTCCAGAGTGGCCTCGGGCTTTCTGGCTTCAAGACCTGAAATCCAGAGCTCTGGACCATCCACACGAACTTCTGAACCTGTCAGAGACCATGATAGATGTAACAACATCACAGCCTCCCCCACAGGTACAGACATTGACCCTGAAAGTTTGGAAAATTGGGGGTGGGGTGCCCAAATAAAAGACTGGTCCACAGAGGAAAAAGAACTACTAAAGAAGAGCTGGCGGCGCTCAACTTTGTCAACCTATTTGTCACCACTTAGACGGTGGTTGAGATGGTGCTCCAACTCTCAAGTAAACCCAAAATGTCCTCAACCTGCTGACGTCGCTAAATTTTTAATGTTTCTCTATCTAAAAGAGAATTTGTCCTATAGTACTATCCTTGTCCACAAATCGGCAGTCTTAACTTTTTGTGGCCCTCATGTGGAACAGCAAACCTTTTCTAATTTTGTTATAAAACACGCCCTTAAGGCAATAGGAGTAGCCAAACCGAAAGAAGTACGGCCATCGTTCACGTGGGATCCACGTATCGTACTAAATTGGCTGTCATCAAATGCACCCAAAGACACGTTGTTCGATTTAGCACGTAGAACAGCCACAGTTTTATTGCTGGCATCAGGCCGTAGAGTTCACGACCTGACTTTGCTGAAAATCTCAAATGACAGCTTTTTTGATGATGGCGATAATATATATTTAATACCTGCATTTGGATCTAAGACCGATACACACTATTATCGACAGTCCGCATGGAAACTTTTACAACATAATGATAAAAACATATGCCCTGTCACTTTAGTTAGGCTTTTAATAGAAAAAACGGTAACAAAGAGATCTGAAGTTAACAATTTGAACAATCTTTTTATCACTGTATCAAGTAACACAAAAGCTGCGTCACGCACTGTAATTGGGAACTGGGTACGCACAGTTCTCAGAGATAGTGGCATTCATGCATCTCCGGGAAGCTGTAGGTCAGCAGTAGCTTCCTTAAACTGGTTAGATAAGCAACCAATTGACGATATTTTATCACGAGGTAATTGGAAATCAGCCAATACCTTCTTTAATCATTACTGTCGCGAAATAGAACTCCATAAAGACAGTCGTAATTCGTTTTTCAGTACATTTACTCCTACTTAAATTACAAAGAATGTCTTGAATATTTTGTAAGCAATTTTAATCAATCATCGGTAATACATTCCTCCAGAATTTGATTAAATCGTATAACATCTTAATCGTGATTATCGTTACCTTTATCTGATATTTTTTATTAGAATTAAAAAACATTATTGTAACAATATAAAATAAATAAGAGTATATAAATAAATCATTACATGTGTATTTAATTAATTCTCAGAATAAACATTTGATAATCATCATAGCGTTGTGTTTTTACCTATAATTAATATTTCACCAGCAGATAACAAACACGTCTTCATAAACAATGCTGTATGTTTTCCGGAGGCACATCAATATAGCGGTTTTACATAAAAATAAAACCGATATTATGTGCCGAGAGGGAAAACATACAGCATTGTAGGAAGTTCTTCCTGGTGAAGACTATGAATTCGGAAAGTGACAGCGGTTCCCGCGTCCTAGCTGGCACAGAGTAAATACAACGTCGGCGATAGTGACGCCACCTAGTATTCTTAAGTTAAACTAAAGTATCCGTGCTATTGACCGCGCAAATAAGGCTAAGTATACACTGCTTCTTCATAAACAATGCTGTATGTTTTCCCTCTCGGCACATAATATCGGTTTTATTTTTATGTAAAACCGCTATATTATTACCGACATTAAACCAGAAACGGTAAAGGTAGACGCTGAACTTTGCTTATTACTTAGGTAGGTACCTACTAGAAATGCGTGAACGACGAAAAGTGTGTGTGAGCAATGAACATTGTGGTAGAATCGTAGTGACATTATACTTCTAGGTCGATTAACTTTCCAAGTAAAAAAAACAGAAATGAGCTCTGCCTATGTAATAATAATGAAAAGACAGTGTATCAAAAAACTCCTGCGCCTTCTTTACTAGGAAACATTAAAAAACAAATTGCTACATAGTGAACTCAAAAAAACGGTAAAAGTAATTTAAAAATAATAAAAAACAAATACTTACCTTAGATTGAGCTACTTATTTATTTACGTTGAACATTTGTGTGTGTGAAACGTGTGTGAAAGCTGATATTATTTCGCTATTTCAGGATTTTCAGGTAGTCCCATAGTTAAAGTTGTGCTTAATGATGACTACAATGACCTCTTAAGAGGTTGTTAATGTTTTACCAATAACCCTGTATAAAGTAATAGAACTATATTACTTATCTTATTTTTTTTTTTTCATACAAGATTATTTCAAACAAGGGAATTTTAAGCCTTTAAAAAGAAACAAACTTATAGAATAATATTCTATCTTGAGTTTAGCGCATTCAATTCAGAAAATAACTAGCATCCAACAAAGGTCGACCAACGTTAATCAGACACAAATCTACATAGTTTTAAGTAAGATTCATGACAGGGCAATTTTCTAGAAAACCCAGCCAATAGTTCGAAACGCAGGTGAGCAAAAGAAGTTAGTCACCTCTTACCAAACTCATAAATCACAGTGACTATAAAAAGATGAAAAGACTTTTTTTTTTTGTGCCGATTCTACATAATAGTACCAACATTCTTGTTGAGCGATCTCGCCGCAATGTGATTAATAACTTCGGTAGTGACGAAGCGCTTCGCGGATTTTTCAATCGAAGTTAGCTCGCACTCTAAGCTCAGGGCAAAAACGTGACATTAAAATATGCAGGAGGCCGGTCCAGGCATCCTATCGATCGAAAAATACAGTGGCGTTCCCTGGCTACTGCTGGCATCCCTAACTTTTTTACACTACTATTTTTTTCGTCCATTCTCTGGTGGCTGAAAAGTTTTGGCCTGTTTTGTGGCGGTATGTTTTACTAATGTGCTTTAGACGCTCGGTTTAGCTGAGTTAATTTATTTTTAAGGCAAGCACACCTGTGCTCTGAATGTTAATTATTTAACTTTTTATGATAGATTTGAAACTAAAATCTGTTGTATTTTATTTTGACTCATTATATTTAGCCGATTGGAGTCAGGACAACTACACTCGTCCATTCGTGATTCTTTACATTTTGTTGACTTTCAAAATGGTTATATTTTGCTATCCAAATAACATAGAGGTACGACGATTAGTGAAAAGTGTAAAGAATTACGAATAGAAAAATGTAATTGTCCGAACCCAAATCAGCCAAAAAATGGGAAAAATGAGATAGAACTTTTTTAGTCACGTGAGAGACGATATTACTTTATAGTTTTAACATTTTGGGGTAAAATTGACGTTTAAACATCAAAAATGTTTGGTTAAACAGTCACTAATCCACTACTTAACTTTAAGCAACAATTATGAATAAAGGGGTAGATTTCTATTATTTACCAGTTTTCTTTAACTTTTGGTGAACCAACACAAAAGCCTACATACCCTGCAGATTCCTTCGCATATATATTAAGCTCTCACAAAGGAAGGTAGCCCTAAACAATGTCAAACAACAGCCAAATGCTTTCAAATATTAAAAAATACGGTACGGATCTCAAAGCTTCGCTGTACTTGTTACAATTTACTCTGGGTTCCAACTAAGCGTTCCTTTAAGTCGTAGAGTGTACTACATAAGTAATGTGCACGTACCGGTACCACAAAATACATAGGTTTTCTTCAGAAGGCCAGCTTCATACAACGAGCCAAAACAGACGTACACATAGGCCTCATCCTAACCGAAAGGGACTGTTGCGCGAGTATGCAATCATCGCGCTAGTTTATATGAGTAACTAGTTTCTGCTCGCGTCTGCGCTCGCGTGGGTGCCGGTTATTTACCCACGGGAACTTGCTTCCGGGACGTAGCCTATGTTACTTTTTATAACATCAGCTATCTGCCAGTGAAAGTCCCGTCAAAATCGGTCCATTGGAACAGACAGACAAAATTTTCAACAATTGTTTCTTTGTCTTATTTAAGTACAGTACATACTTTCATATATTTCATAAAAAGCTGCTATATTGACATTATTAAAAACAGACACTTCAATTTAATTTATTTTTAGTATAAATGACATACTCGCACGATCGACAAAGTCGCGTATGTACGTCATTATTCAGGTAAACGATCGCATTATCGCATATTCCCGCGACAGTCGCTTTCAGTTAGGACGCAGAGATAGAGGCGCACGTACGGTGACATCAAACAAATGCCAGTCGGGAGTGCACTTGCACTCACTGTTCGTACCTACACACGTGTATATGTCTATGTGTGCGTGTGTTTTCACTCTTTGTATGGAGTCGATCTTCTGAATCTATTTTGTGGCAGTACCTTGCGATATGCGACAGGTAAAAGTATGCAGCATGCATTAGGAGGCGCGACGCGGTGTAAAGCGCTGTCGTACATATTAGTCGGTAAGGCTAAGTTTAGATGACGAGCGCTTTATGCACTGCAAAGACGCCATCGTCTTTTCAAAGCAACGCATGTTTTATTGAACTGTTACCATTAACAGTCCAATAAAACATGCGTTGCTTTGAACTTCTTATAGGCTGCTGTACAGTAGTCTCTTGTAGATTCTACTAGACGTATTTAGAAATTAATTTTAAACTTTCTTCTTTACCAGAGTCGTCAGCGATATGTGGAGGAATTTTGCGACGCCATATTTTAGTTTTTAATAGTTTTAGTTAGGTTAGGTTATTATATTTTTAGTTTAATATTCTGTTAGTTAATTTGGGGCTGATTTTTCAATCATCTGATAACCTTATCCGAGGAATAATTTTGACACTTATTTCATACAAAAACTGTCAAACATCAATTTTATTCGTCGAATAAAAGTTCAAAATCAGCCCTCAGTATAAGAAGTTTATCCATTGTATTCTATTTTTATCATCTTTTATAAATAAACTGAAGAAGAACGTTATTTAAGTTGCAATTTTCACCAGATAAATTTTCTCAAATCATTATTTCTTTTTATCATCAATATGAATGCATTAAAGATTGTTAGCTAGTATTCATATTACCAAAGTACTGAAGTTTGGAAATAAATTACTATTACTGTCACTACCCATACTATTACTATATATTTATTGTTATCTTTCAACGAAACTTCCTTACCACGCTCTTGTATACTACCGGCTTTGTGTTGAGCACATGTTATCTGAACGTAGCCTTAAGGTGAGAGCACATTTATAGCAGTGCGACGTCGCCGTCCTTCCAAGTTTACAGCACTTTTTGCTCCGTGGTCCGCCATAATCCGATTTTCTTTCATCCTTTACCGTCACTCATTCCAGTGATCTGCTATCTCTTTTTTACTCAGTAAAAAACTAAGAAATATTATAACATACAGTAATCTCACGCCTGCTTCCCATGGGGATAGGCAGAAACTTCACAACGAAATCTGCTACGATTCTCAAACTCCTTTATAACATAACACATTTATGATAACATAGTATTTGAGTAAGGGCTGATTTTTCAACGACAGATAACTTTTATTCGAGGAATGAAATTGACGTCTGACAGTTTTTGTGTGGAACAACTGTCAGAAATTCCAAATTATTCCTCAGATAAAATTATCTGGCGTTTGAAAAATCTGCCCCAAATTGTGTATTTTATTTATTCACGTTAATAATAAAACTCTTGAAAGGTTCAATCAAAATGTGACGTGTAAAGCCTTTATTCATGATATAACATTGAATTTGCTTTTCCATTTCGCGTATTATTTTGATCCCACATTATCCTCTGAGTGCAAATTTTAATGTTTTCAGCGTCACGTACTTGTCGTGTTTCTGCACTTAATCATAATTTTACGGTATTTACTTTCTTTTGATCATCTGCTTAGCTTTTTCCCAACTATGTTGGGATCGGCATCCAGTCTAACCAGATTCAGCTGAATACCAGTATTTTACATGGAACGACAGCCTATTTGACCTGCACAACTCAGTTACTGTGTATTACGATACCCCTTGATAAAACTGGTTGTCAGACTTTCGGGCTTCCACTACCCGTAACGATTGTCAAAGACAACAGTTTAACGTGCTTTCCGAGTCACGGAGAGGTCTCGGTATATGAACATGGTCACCCATCCACAGACCAATCGCGGCAAGCGTAGCTTAACCCGATCGATCGACCTGTGCGACCTGAGCCACGGGCCCCTCTATATATTTTCTTTTGATGTGCTTTCATTTTCATTTCAGATGTGTTTACGCTACTTATGAAAAAAATTGTAAAGGCATTTTCCGTTGCGGGGAAAATAAATAAATACACACTCACCCTGGTGGTTATTTTGTATTAGCTTTGATATTTTTTTACGTCTGTAGTTTTTTTTTTTTTTGAAGAGAAAACTTCTTTAGGCGCTTGGGGATTTCTTGAGATGGGAAAAACAATTGAACGCGCAACACTGTTACCGACACCGCGCTACATTTGGATGTATTCAGCTGTCCTCGGGATGTACTCGGTTTTAAATCCGATATGTCAGTGAGTGATGGCAAAGTGTTCTGTTTGTGTTTTGTTTTCACTTCTGTTTTTAGGGTTCCCTAGCCAAATGGCAAAAACGGAACCCTTATAGACTCGTCATGTCTCTGTCTGTCTGTCCGTCTGTCTGTCTGTCTGTCTGTCTGTCCGTCCGTATGTCACAGCCACTTTTCTCCGAAACTATAAGAACTATACTGTTGAAACTTGGTAAGTAAATGTATTCTGTGAACCGCATTAAGATTTTCACACCAAAATAGAAAAAAAAAAACAATAAATTTTAGGGATCCCCATACTTGGAACCGAAACTCAAATTTTTTTTTCATCAAACCCATACGTGTGGGGTATCTATGGGTAGGTCTTCAAAAATGATATTGAGGTTTCTAATATCATTTTTTTTCTAAACTGAATAGTTTGCGAGAGAGACACTTCCAAAGTGGTAAAATGTGTGTGTGTGGGACACACACACACATTTTACCACTTTATGTGCTTTATGTGTTTCACTTTATGTGTTTTACCGCTTTATGTGCTTTATGTGTGTGTAACTTCTAAAATAAGAGAATGATAAAACTAAAAAAAATATATAATGTACATTACCATGTAAACTACCACCGAAAATTGGTTTGAATGAGATCTAGGAAGTAGTTTTTTTTTAATACGTCATAAATCGTAAACCGCAATTTAACATTCATTCAATCAACTCAAAAATAAAAAATAACATTTAATTTCATAAACATAAACCTTATGCATAAACCCGGATGTTACGGAACCCTCGGTGCGCGAGTCCGACTCGCTCTTGCCCGGTTTTTTAGTTTTACGAGTGGATTAGGTAATACTTATCACTAACATAATTAACACTGTTATTGAACAGTGAATCTAGCAACTGTCCTAGATTGTCAGTTTCTAGTGTCGGGAATATAATCATCTTCCTACCCTTTTCCCAACTATGTTGGGGTCGGCTTCCAGTCTAACCGGATGCAGCTGAATACCAGTATTTTACATGGAGCGACTGCCTATATGACCTCCACAACCCAGTTACTGGGTAATACGATACCCCTTGGTAAGTCTGGTTGTCAGACTTTCGGGCTTCTGACTACTCGTAACGACTGTCAAAGATCCATGAATGACAGCCGGGACCAACGGCTTAACGTGCTTTCCGAGGCACGGAACATAATCAAAATAAAAATATTTTAGTTCACCTAACCCTACATGGTCACTTATGAAACGTCAGAAACTAGCGCACGGTTCCAATTGGTCGTTTCTTATGGAGAAGAGCCGCCAAGAAAATCCACGGTTACCTACTATTATAAAAATAATTGGATTTACAATGTTTTCACGCTACGCTGTTAATAGGCATGGGAGGACAGTGTAGGCCTGTCAAGGAGTACCAAGTATTTAATAATAGTATAATTAACCTATATTTTAATAACTGGATAAGATATAACATTTTTTTTTAACAAATTATACCTTAACAAATCACATTTTCTAAAGACAGCTACAATACGTCCTTACAATGTTAACAAAAAATATTGCACCTTTCCACATTTAACACGAGTTATTATAATAAATAAAACACATTCACAGTAACACTATCACATAATTCACTTTTTACAAAACCGCCCATGGATGTCATTAACCCATTCATTGCGGACCTCAAATGGCGCTATTACGCACGATGTGGCCATTGTAGCTCGTGAGCGCACATCATTATAAGCTCCGAGCGTAGTGATTCACTGGTCAATTTTAAATAATATCCGCCTATAGCCGACTGTCGCATCCAGCATGGCAAGGATAATAATAACTTTTATTTTTAGATACTTGACAACCGGTATACTGCCAAAAAACAAAAGTAGGTTTTAATGGTGTGCGCAAACTGGGCCAAGACTGTTTGTGTAGGTATATTATGACTCCAGTCTCTTAAGGCCGATTCCTATAATTAACGGACCGCTATTGGTTAAAATTAAGAGTTGTAACTTTACCAATATTGAAGCAAAGTCCCATAGCTCTGCACAATAGACCCTTTGTTGGGCAATAAAAAATAAACTTAGTAAGCAAAACGATTCGGTTTTGTGTACTAAAGGTACCGAGCAGTAGTAATAGTTGCCAAAATGTAACAATACTGAAAACCCTGTTTTGCCACTGTAAAACAAAACTGTTTTGTGTTTAGTGTGAACACTGTCTTACATTATTTGACAGTACTGGCCGGAAAACAAAAGCACTCTTTTAAACCCGCATCAAATCTACTTACCGAAACCACATACAAAGCCTCTACACGTACCATATAATTTAAAAAAAGGAACTTCGTAAATTCCCAAAGAGTACGTGGGGCGTCAAATTATAAAGTTGCGAGCAAAGCCAAGTTCTGGCGGGCGCGTAGATATAAACTTGTAGAACATTAACCGGCCGGAAGTTCTTCACTATTTAGCATATAGAATGGCCCGACGGTGTTATTTTTCCACCACAAACTTTAAAATGCAAATCGCAACGTATGCACGGCGGCTTCTTTGACGTACCCACTAATTTTACACTCTCTCGTGGCACCTTTATGAGATCGCAACATGTGATAGGGGCTTAACTGTGTTTAATAACATAGATAGTAGCAGTATTTGATCTTAAACTTATAGTAGGTACATTCATTTTAAATAGAACTAGTTTTTGCCGGGGCTTCACCCTCGTGGACGTCGGAAAATATCCCACGGGCGTTCCCGTGGGATATTTTCCGACGTCCACAACACATAACACATAAGTTACTTTTAATCCTGGTAGTACGTTTACTACCAGGATTAAAAGTAACTTATGTGTTATTCCAGATTATAAACTCTCTGTGTGCCAAATTTCATCTAAATCTGTTCAGTCGTTTTTGCGCCAATCCGGAACATACATCCAGACAAACAAACGGACAAAAAAGCTTGGTTACTATCTTATTAAACAGAGTGGCGATTAGGTAATCACATTAAATAGTACAGCGGTTGTAACAGTTAGTTATTAGTCTGTTAAAATAATAAAATAAACAATTTTACTTATAAAAGAAAACTGAACTTTTCAAACAAAATAAGCAGCTTAAAAATTGGCACGATATGAACCACCCTTGATAATATTATGGCACTAGACACGCGCGTGCTATCAACAATTCAACACAAACTTTATGGTACTATTACCAAATAACCACAAATTAAGTTTTTAGATACTCCAAACGAAAAAAGGTCCCATGGCTAGAATCTTATTTGATAATAATTATTTTAATTGTGTGTGTTTAAATGCGTAATGAATAATATAATAATAAATTAATGTAATAAATAATTTTAAATACGTGGTTTCTAACCTAATCGCCACACTGTATGAATAGATGAACAAAGAACATTAAGATTACAACAACACAAATTCACAATACAATTTCCTAGTTCTCAAATAAAATAAGTAGATATCTTACATTTGTCACTGGATGCAACTTTGAACTGGTTTTGATGACTACAACTTTACTATTAGTGCCAATTCTCCTTAGTACCTTTCTCTTGATTCGTTGTCGCTCGCTGCAATTTTCTAGAACATTTGAATTTTATTGGTAACAACCTCGTATCGCTATTGTGAACGTTTCAGAAACGATCAGAAAGTTATCGGGATCTACAAGGCGAACTTATTCTTATTTAGATAGATACACTCACTATAAACTTGTTTTTACTTGTATTTAGTTTTTACTGCGCGACTATGAGTTGAAGGTTCCTCCTTTTCTATCAACTCTTCGTCAATCAATAAGTCAAAGTTACCCAAAGCTTCAGCATTCGGTATTTTATTCCAACGAACGTCCGGCACACCATCTGGAGGAAGAACTACTGATAACATGTTATCTATTAATTTATACTTCAATATCCTATCATTCACCGTCGTCGACGTCAATGAAGGAGATGCATTCACTTCCACTAACCACGGCTTTAGTTGATTGTCAATTATAATGTCATAACCGTAACACTCGAAACAATGTCTGTCATTAGCCATCACAGATGAAACAGCCTTTAATGAATGCACTATCAGCCACTGCATCGCTGCAAACAGCTTCTCAGTAACCGCCCGGCCTTGCGTGCCTTCTAAATACAAACGCAGATTCTGCACCGTCATCTTCCCGCCATGAATGTTATTATAGTCACCGCCATGTTTCTGCACACTAACGTTCGTAAGATGTACGTACATATTATCCAATTCCGTAACACTTGTGTCGTACTTCACCGTGCAAAACCTACAAAAGCCGAGTTGGAACAGATAAGCCTTCAGAGGTCGGAAAGAAGTAACCAACACGTAAAGTCTGAGGTCAAACTTTTTGCCCCCTATTAGTAAGGGATTGTCTATATAACGCGAAATAACGTAACTTTCTTTAGTCAATTGCGGGTGGAAAGGCGTTTTTGCTTCACGAGACCATTTCTTTAGTTTAGATAGCTTGTTTATGAGAAAAATTCCCGTTCCTTGAGATTTTCCGCACGGTTTCATGATCCAGGTGCTTTGCGGTGATTTACGGTACTCTTCGACAAACATGTTGTAGTCGGCCGGGAGCACAAACGTAATAGGTACAAAGTCTAGATGAACGTACCGAGTTACCACTTGACCTCCGTGTAAAGCGACCTCGGCTTTCTCCGCCAAAGGGTTGCCTTCCCTTTCGAGCTCCTTTCTGTAGCGCTTTATATTTTTCACGAGCAAGTCTTTTCGCGACAGTTCGTAGTGGTTCGGAAAGTGATTTATTATTTGGTTGTCATTCATCCGGTATCCGCTCTCGACGCTGAATAAGTTCCGGCACGTCTGCGTGGAGGCCCAGTAGAAGTTCCATTCATCGTCGGGCCCAACTTGGTTCCACGCCCGCCTCTCGAAGTTGCTCATCAAAACTGACTTTTCTAAGTCCGTGCAAAAGTTAACTCGGCATCTTTCGACAGCCGGCACGTTGACTCTTCCGTAGAGGCTGTTCGCGATTTTCTTAGCGTCTTGATTCATGATTTAAATGTATTCGCGTTTATTCGGAATGTTTGTTGTACATATTGACCAAATATTCGAAGCACAGGTGCGTATCGACGGTTGTCATGGCTTTCGACAAATATCGCTCGCTATTGGCTGACATCCAATACGGCTCGTTTCGCTATGACTACGTGTAAACATTACCGCTACGTATTGATTTTTAACGAGTTTTTCGATGTCGGCACGCCGGCTTACGTGCAACTTTAGCATTCCGGGAAAATAAAGGCGATTTCTGATATTAGTTAGAAAATTCCTTACTAAGTATCTAATAATCCGACATTTGTATTATTGCGTTTAGGTTTTTCGTACAACTGTAGACACATGCCTCCGTAATTGTACCGAATTTTAACTGACATAGCTATAATTACTTGGGTAGAAAATGTTAGTAGCATTGTTTTATACAAACCGAGGCGTTTTTCGCCTAATGTTGTACCTACTTCAAAAATAAAACACGCGACATAAAATAAATAATGTGATAAGGTACTACCAAGCTAATTATCGGGTGTACTACTGGTGTATTCCGAACTCGCACTAAGCTTAACGCTCGTAAAAGACGTCGTGTAAGCACTTTCCGTGTTAATATTGTTTTGACGTTTTACGACACCCGTCGCTCATAATGCCACATTGAGCCACAAAATAAGTGGTTTGAGGAATATTATTTTATTTTCAACTGAACAATTCCCCCACTAAGTACAAACAAGACATTCATCATTCATTTCATCATTCATTTCATCATTCATCATTTTTGGCATTTTTGGAGTAAAATCTCTGAAAAAGTTATTTATGTGGAAACTGTTCAAAATGCCTAACTTTATTAATGATATATATGTAGAGTATGTAGGTAAAGGTACGATAAAAAAATGAGTTTAGAAAGAAATGGATAGAGAGAAGATACTTTACGTTAAAATAAAATCAGCAAAGCTAAAGCCGGTCCACGTTTGCCGCATGTCGAATGAGGCAATGGCCACATCTATCACCGCGTGGGTCCTAGAAAACGTCAGGCGACGTCGAGGCAGACCCAGGAGAAGATGGCGGAATGACCATGATGCCTACAGACAGTACTGGTCCACACTAGCTCAATACAGAGAGGACTGGAAAGGAGAAGGGGAGACCTTTGTCCTGCACAACATAGGACAACATAGGCTAGAAATAATAATAATTTATATACAGGATGTCCTGTAAGTCAACCTCAAGCCGGAATCGGGTAATAGGCCAAGTCATAATAGTTATCAGAAAAATAAAAAAATAAATACTTTGGATTTTTTTTTTTGCGCCAAACTCGCATAGTAGGTATATTTTTTTAGTAGAGCCAGGCAAAGTTTGGCAAAGTATTAATTTTGAATATTTGGTTGGGCAAAAAGTGACATTTAAATGCCAATAATTTTTAAATACACAACCTAGATTTTTTTAAATATTTTTCTGATAACTATTGTAATTTGGCCTATTACCCGATTCCGGCTAAACGTCGACTTACGGGACACCCTGTACAAGTAGTTAAATTTTTTCTCTTTGGGTACAATTAACTGAAACTGTGATCCAAAGAAGGTCTAGTCAAGGTATTGTATTCAAGATCTACTTCAACCTTCTTAAAAAAAAAACTCTGCTTTAGTCCTTAGAATCATGCAAATATGCATCCAATAAATATGTTGGTCGCAATTTTCCTGGCCACAAACTCGGGTCGGTAATAAAACACTCATTTCTAACTCTCACATACGGCATGATTTAATAAATGTTTATTCCTTTCCCGTACGGTTTCCCTTCTGGGTTTCCGAGAAATTATCCTTGTTATGTAAACTTATACTTACGGAATAATTCAGTTAAACAGTTTGTTAGTTTTCCGTTGCAATTATTTATATGAGAAAAAAATAGACGGAAGGAAGTACTTAATGGTATACCAACTTCCTACTTTATGTATATACGAGGTGTAAGCGATATAATAAATAAGTACATATGCATTAAAGAAATGGTCACCAATGCATCATAAGCCTATTAATTTCATAACTTTTGGTCTGAAACAAATAGGCTGATAATGCATAGGTGTTCATTTCTTGAATCTCTTCCTCTGCCTTTTCCGGTTAGATGGGAAGCTGACCTATTTTTAGTTCAGCTCCCCATATAACCAGAAAAGGCAGAGCATTTGTATTTTTTACGAGGTGCAATCCAATCACTGGACAAATCGAATATCCTCAGGGTATGCAACTGTTTTTTTTTTGCACCTGCCACGCTCAGGCGAGCTATGACAAAGACTTCGTCACATAGGACTCGCGTAACTGAGTTAAAAGTTGATAAAGGTATGGTCTGTTCCAAAAATATCTGATGAAATGGTAAACAAACCCTGTTCAGGTTAATTTTTTCAATCATCAGCATTCTTCTGCATTTAGAAGGTGTCAAATTCAAATCTCACCGCTTTTCCCAATTATAATTAATGTTTATCATTATTAAATTGTAATGAGAGGTTTTTCTTTTGAGTATTAAAAAAAAACATAGTTTCCAAGAACCCTGAAGATGGCGTTGAACTGACTACGCTACTAGGTGCCAAATCCAAAACGCTTTGAAAAAACACATTGCGTCCCGTCACATATGCTCATTGAGTGACACGTTCGTTTGCCTTCGTTTTACGATTTCAAAATTACATCCAAGTGAAATAATAAAAAAAATATGTGTCGTTCCGTTCCTTGCAGTAACTTACCAAGTTCAGCGCCATCTATCCAGCGACTAGGGAAGAGGTAAAAAAAAAAGAAAAAGAAAATCCCTCATTAAAAATGATCCACCTCAACTGTGAAATCAAATCAAAGCATTCAATTTGTAAGTGACACTACCAATTGGCATCCACAGATCCATTGATCCATTATTTTATTATTCTGATTATCAGATACTTTTTGGACAAACTACAGCTGGATACTTCTGTCTATTGCCGACTTTATACAGGCATGTTAATCTATGTTAATGGTATTTATATAAGTATTATAACATACATAGGAGTATTAATGAATGATTATCATTGATGGGTAGGTATAGGTAATCCCACACGTGTCGCACTAATTAGGTACTTAGTAAACAATATGGATAATATGGAACATTAACACTGTAGATTGATATCAGTTATCACCCAACTATTGTTAGCATCAAATGGAACGTGCAAGTGACGTAACGTGATTTCAATTATTGCTGATTAGAATAGTAGATTATTCACTAAGGGAACAAAGCAGGGCGCTATACTCAATTAAATAATGACTTCATTTCTGATTTGACAAATGACAGCGACGTCAACTTTTTTTGTCAATATGACAAAAAAACCGGGCAAGAGCGAGTCGGACTCGCGCACTGAGGGTTCCGTAACATCCGGGTTTATGCATAAGGTTTATGTTTATGAAATTACATGTTTTTATTTTTTATTTTTGAGTTGATTGAATGAATGGTAAATTGCGGTTTACGATTCATGACGTATTACAAAAAAAAAATTACTTACTAGATCTCGTTCAAACCAATTTTCGGTGGTAGTTTACATGGTAATGTACATCATATATTTTTTTTTAGTTTTATCATTCTCTTATTTTAGAAGTTACAGGGGGGGGGGGGGGGGGCACACATTTTACCACTTTGGAAGTGTCTCTCGCGCAAACTATTCAGTTTAGAAAAAAATGATATTAGTAACCACAATATAATTTTTGAAGACCTACCCATAGATACCCCACACGTATGGGTTTGATGAAAAAAAAAATGTTGAGTTTCGGTTCTAAGTATGGGGAACCCTAAAATTTATTGTTTTATTTTCTATTTTTGTGTAAAAATCTTAATGCGGTTCACAGAATACATCTACTTACTAAGTTTCAACAGTATAGTTCTTATAGTTTCGGAGAAAAGTGGCTGTGACATACGGACGGACAGACAGACAGACGGACAAACAGACATGACGAATCTATAAGGGTTCCGTTTTTGCCATTTGGCTACGGAACCCTTCGTTTTTGCCATTTGGCTACGGAACCCTAAAAGGGTTCCGTTTTTGCCATTTGGCTACGGAACCCTAAAAAGGTTGACCGCAGCTGTCATTTTGGTCAAGCAAATTAAAATTCGAAGTTTACTTTATGTTAGGTTTGCTTAAATAATATAGTTTGACAATGGCGCCGATTCTGTTGTTCACAAACTAAACTAAATTTAAGTTCAGTGCATCTTTTTCTTTCTATTTCATTAAGAAAAGGACAGAAGATACATTTTAGTTTAGTCCTGTCAAAATAATCAGCGCCTGACGTAAATTGACCTAATTTTAGTAGGCAAGTTTTTAATTACGTCTAAACTAATATGGAGTAGTGTCAGGCGCTGATTAATTTCACAGGACTAAACTAAAATTTTTCTTCTGTCCTTCTCTTAATGAATTATTAGAAAGAAAAAGATGCACCGAACTTAAATTTAGTTTAGTTTGTGAACAAGGGAATCAGCACCATGATCGAGCAAGTGTGAACAAAATTACATATAATATGTCTATAAATAAATAGGTGTTACTAACATAAGAGTATCATTTACAACAAATGATTTTGACCCTTGTATGGAAATTGTATTTCTAGTATTCTTGTCACTGAAGACTAGAGAGAAAGAGCACATTTTAAGAGCGTTTACGCCGTACGGCATTTCATACAAACTTTCAAACCCTTATTTTTCGAAATGAATGAACCGATTTTAATGTAACTTCATACGCATAAGCAGGATACAAAGGTCTAAAAAGTTAGTAGAGAACATTTTCGAAAAATAGTGTTACAGTCAAATTAGACCGATTTTAATTTTTCCATAGAAACAGAGATTTTCAGTTATCTTTTTTTAAATAAGACATTTCGAAAATGTTCTCTACTAACTTTCTAGACCTTTGTATCCTGCTTCTGCGTATGAAGTTTCATTATAATCGGTTCATTCATTTCGAAAAATAAGGACTTGAAAGTTTGTATGAAATGCGGTACGGCGTAAACGCTCTTAATATTTTTTCATACATCTTATTCATTGTTACATGGGTTGTTATTGTTGAATACGGTGTAGGATCGCAGTGGGCATACATACCCATAATTCATCATGCAAATGCTGCACTCAAATTGGAAATGCTGAATTTGTACTCAATCCAACGTGTGACGTGCGGGAATCAAACCGCGATCCGTATCACAGGCAATCTCAGTGAGTTAATCAGCCTTTCTGCCAATCAAGTCGAGAGAGATAATTAGGTAAGTCTGTTTGCTTACCTATGTACTCACTTACCTTGAGACACTCACAGGTAATCTATTTCTTTTTATATAATTGTGTTCAAACGTGTTACTTGAATACGGTAGGTAATGTACTGTAATGTAATGTGAAGTGAAAACTTCTTTTGGCGCGCTTTGCGAGCAGTGAACGAAACTGAACCGTCACGCTCTGGACGGTGACGCTGAATCGGGTATACTCCGCTCTAGTCGGTCGGTGCTGATGCTGAATCGCTTATACTCGGCTCATATACGTTTTCACTTCTATCATGTGGTCATAAGCACACACCCTCTTTTTTCTTTCATTCTCTTCCGTTTCAAGCCGAAAGTTTTCCTTAAGTACCCAATAATTATTTATGTAGCCAAAATAAAATTCATAATAAATCACTTCATTAATATTTTGCGTTACGACTTACGTGAACCGAATTTTCATCAGCAAAAAATACGCAGTATTTTGATTACTCGAACGAAATAAATTAAACAACAGCTTTTATTAAGTGTGGCTTAATTTTAATATTTCAGAGCTTTATCCTTACGAAGATTTATTGGCATGGTTATTAAACGTTGGGCTACTTAATAAACTATTGTAGAAAGAAACAAGCTGAAAACTTTTTCATTCACTGTGTAAATATTATTAAAGAACCCATAGCATGTTCTGCTGATATGTCAATGTCATTGTTTTTTCAAGTCTTCTCATCAGTACTGACAAATTATGTAAGGTCACCAAAGGAGATAAGTAACTAGGGTCGTCGGTATAGTTGAAGTTTAGCAAGAAACCGATGGATGTTATCGAATAAAATTTAATTTGATTAATAGAAAACAAATGTGAGTGGTTGACCAAAAAGGGACCTGGAGGGATTGGAAACCGTTTTTTTTTTTAATTTGTGGTTTTTTAGCTTTGTTTTGGTCTAACCAGAATATTTTTAGGTGCCGTAGTATTTTTTATGATTTTTTTTTGTGAGCTGAGGCGATTACACCGTACACACAGCGCACACTAGTTTTTGTGATGTCAGGTAAGTGTATACAATCAGTTTTATTGTTTTATTTTCCTTTTAAGGTTTTAATCAAAATAATCGAGCACAGTAGAAAATAATTGACAATAGTAATAATTTTGTTGTTTCTACACGAAACTTCAAACGCGATTCACTCGAAATCAATTTAGTTTCCCTTGAGGTCTCTTTTTGGTCAACCACTCATAAATAGTTAATTTGTCAAATTAAATTTCATTCGAAAATATCCAACGGTTTCTTACTAAACTTCAACTATATCCAACGACCGTGGTTACTTATCCCTTTTGGTGACTGTACTTTACCTAACGTCGTAAACTAGCATATTAAGGGGGATGCACTAAGGTAGCCCGCCAACTGGAAAGGTTGTATATTGATTAAAATATGATTCGCGACCGTAACAAATATGACTTTGCTGAATTGGAAGCAAATGTCATGATTATTTCATGATTTAGTCATTCGATAAGGTAAATGAACTAAGAGAGTTGTATTGACGATTTTTATTATTATATAATCCTATAAATAAATATTTGTTACGGCTGTAAATCATATTTAGATCAACATATAACCATGAGGCTGTAAGGTCAGGTAAGAAAATTTTAATTTCGCGGGCTACTCTGACGCTTTCGCCGGCGAAATATGAGTTATAAAAACGAGATATAACTGGGTTGTGGAGGTCAGATAGGCAGTCGCTCCGTGTAAAATACTGGTATTCAGCTGCATCCGGTTAGACTGGAAGCCGACCCCAACATAGTTGGGAAAAGGCTAGGCAGATGATGATGAAAGACGAGATATAAGGAATTATAAAATTTCTATAGAAAACTTATTTTTCTCATTACCCGTCTATAAATCAGTGTCCATTCAAAATACATATTTGGGAACCTAGATATTCTGTAATCCAATCGGAATATACACTACCTTATTTACAAATTATTTTGGTATTACGTTTGTATGAACTACGCATGCTCCGCTGGCCCCTTAGGGCATTATTTTATTATTAAGTAAGTATATATGGTAACAGCCAGTTTCGAGAAATTTATTTTCTGTGCCATACTACGTGACTATATTTTATCCGTAAGTGACTTTTATGTTCATTCAATACACTAGACGTAAATAAATAAAGCACAAACTAACGAAATAATTAAAATTTATCGTTCATGCGTTGCTGACGGTAACGGGTGAAATAACAAATAATTTCGTTGGAAAAGTTGCTATTTGTGCTTTTTACAACTTCACTAACTTATGGCACAGATTAATTATTATTAGTGTGCGCTACCCAAAAGGTTCATATTAATAAGGTTTGCCATTATTAAACCTATAAACACTATATTGCACTTTCATTTTAGTATTACGGTGGGTAGTGTAATTAATGTAAACTACCTGTTCTTGGAATTATGAAATTGGAATAACGATATTCAAATGAAATCCTTGGGGTCCGTGGCTCCCGTGGGGCCATCCGAGGGGCCCGTGGCTAAATAATAACAGCCTCACAGGTCGATCGATCAGGTTAAGCTACGCTTGCCGCGGTTGGACTGTGGATGGGTTCACCATCGTTACATACCGAGACCCCTCCGAGCCTCGGAAAGCACGGTAAGCCGTTGGTCCCGGCTGTCATTTGTGGAACTTTGACAGTCGTTACGGGTAGTCAGAAGCCCGAAAGTCTGACAACAGTCTTACCAAGGGTTGTGGAGGTCAGATAGGCAGCCGCTCCATGTAAAATACTGGTATTCAGCTGCATCCGGTTAGACTGGAAGCCGACCCCAACATAGTTGAGAAAAGCTCGGCAGATGATGAAATGAAATCCTTCTCTCTATTTATTAATTTCTGTTTATTTTAAAGTCTTTAGGATTTAATTGTTATTTCCATTGATCATCATCTGCCGAGCCTTTTCCCATATTATTATTTCCCCTTAATGTTGAAAGGTATTCAAAAACTCCTCGAAAAATATAATACCAAAGCTGCTAATTGCCAAACCTAGCCATTACCAGGAAACTATGAAGTGTTACATTAATAAGATATAAGGCACTAAAAGTGTATAAAAAGTACCACGGCTTGACAGCAGTGTCGAGTGCCGTAAGAGTGCCGTAGAAGGCCGTGGGCTAAGAGCTCTCCCATATAGATTAATGAATGTGGACGAAACAAAAGAGGCGTGCGCTCGGAAAATAGGGCTCCATTCTCTTAGCCTAAAAGAGATACAGCTGGTTGTAGTATGAAAGCGAGGGAAGGTTGTGGGAAAAATTCATGCCACGATATAAATAAAGATGGCATAAACGTGGCACTGATTTTGTTATACTGGTTCTGTTTTGTTGTTTTGTTATGTGAGCCTAGGAGTAAAATCTTTAATCTCACTAAAACTCGAGAACAGCTGGACCGATTTAAATAATTTTGATTTAGGAATGTATAAAAGGTGAGAAAATATGAAGAAATTTTAAGGAAAATAGTAAAAGCAACAATTTTATTATCCCATACAAACTTTTCGTATTAGCTGTCAAACAGGGTGCGTTCAGAAATTAAATAATACAGTGGTAATAACGTCACGTGCTAACCGCACTGATGAGTGAGCACCTAGACCACAGATAATGAAAAAAGCCGTATGGGTTTTTTTTCTGCAAATTTTTAGTTATTAAACTCTGTCACATTATTTAATTCTAAGGCGGTACGAAGTTCACCAGGTCAGCTAGTCAGAGAGAAAAGTGTGCTACTATTTTGCGTAAGTTTTTATTAAACTACATTAAATTGAAGCGACAAATGACTTGCGTCGTCTAAACGCTAGTTAGACGGTGCAATTTTTATTTAAGAGCGTTTACGCCGTACGGCATTTCATTCAAACCTGAAATGAAATGAATGAACCGATTTTAATGAAACTTCATACGCATAAGCAAGATACAAAGGTCTAAAAAGTTAGTAGAGAACATTTTCGAAAAATAATGTTACAGCAAAATTAGACCGATTTTAAATTTTCTATAGAGACAGAGATTTCCAGTTATCTTTTTTTTAAATAAGACATTTCGAAAATGTTCTCTACTAACTTTTTAGACCTTTCTATCCTGCTTATGCGTATGAAGTTTCATTAAAATCGCTTCATTAATTTCGAAAAATAAGGGCTTGAAAATTTGTATGAAATGCCGCACGGCGGCGTAAACGCTCTTAAGGCTTTAAATAAGGCTTAAATGTTAGAAAAACTACGCTACACTGCCCAAGCAATTCTCCAAAGTCTACGTAAAACGGTTTCCTTTCTAGGTTCATCCATGTGTCTATACCTTCAATCAGTAAACAAACCTGATTATAATCAAGCACGTATGCACGAGGTACTGGACCTTCATATACAAAAAAATCCTGAAATTCCCTGAAATACCCAGAATAACATTTCTGGGTTCACAACAAAAGTGCCTATTACAGGCAGTTTCCTGACCCCACTCGTGGTAAAAGGCTTCTCTAATATTAGACCATAGAAATAACATGTGACCCGGGCGTCAGGTAAATAAATTTTCTACCACCTACTCGGTTCCTTTCGACACATTTCGTGTAACTTCGGTAACGTTCGGCCATCGTCGGCTGGTGTATCGTGAAGGAAATAATATTTTACGCGGATAAACCGGTGAACGATAGAATTTAAAATGGGTTGCTCGGACGCGTTGCAGATTTTTATTAGTTTTTAAAATATATTGAAATATCGGTGCAAAGCGTTATTTAATTTTTTAATAAATATGCAAGGCCTTGATGGAAATATCACTCCGATATAATTGAGTAATCCAATTTGATTATTTAATGAAGGAGTTAATTAATAATATTATAATTATAGATTGGGCGTCATCGCTTACCAATGAAGTATTATTAATATTCATTTACAACCACAAATGAGTTCATTTAAAAAATTAATGGAATGTATAAATCAGATGCTATAATAAATTAATGACTATCATCAGTCTAGATTATTGGATTAATTTCAATTCAATTCGTTCGTTTTGATAAATTACTTTAGCTGCGGCGATATGTTTCATTATCATCCTGATTAATTTCTGTTCCAAATTTTTATTAGTTATATTAAAAACGTGCGCCTGATAGATATTTCTGATCAGCAAAAATGACGAACACCCATACAAACTTGCATCCCCTATCTGATCCCTTAAGGGATGAATTTTCAAAAACCCTTCCCTAATGGTCACTTTCGTAAGTTGTGCAAAACTTCATGCTTCTAGACTTTGTCAGAAAGTTGTTAGAAAGGGGATGAAAAGTATATGTACAGACGCCATCACATCAAGCTGCCACAATCTGTCAAATTTCTTTAATAGATTTTCAACTTTATCGCTAAAGTATAAGGTTCAAAATTGATTGGGAAAATTTGACAGTTTCGGGTAGCTTGATGTGCTGGCGTCTGTACCTGTAGGTAATCATAACCATTTAATTAGGAAGCTAGAGTTGTGTGTCAGAAGGGTTACTAGTTATTTACTGTATGTAAAAGTACTCGTGAATATGGTGTGTAGGTTTTATGAAGAAAAGCACAGAAGTCTTTCTGTGATAGGCAAGTAGGCATTTATTTCAAAAAGGCTTGTAAATTCGCAGTATGTTACACCTGCCATGTTTTGTCTCTGCATCACCCTAAGATTGACTGGTAGAAAATGCCTCAGGCATTAAGTCCGCCTTGGTACAGTATTTTTTTTTACTTGTGCATAAAGTCTTAATAAATAAATACATTAGGTAATGAGAACACTACTTGTCAGTTCCAAAACTAGGTTACCGTGGAGAGGAATGTGCGTTGAATAAAATATGTTCGTTGTGCGTCATTGAGTGAAGGAATTTAAGATTTTAGTACATTAGATAGATTGTTTTTGTGTCTTACGTCTGAATGAAAGCTTTTTTTCTTTCATTTTAGATCGCCCTTTAATTTTTGTCGTAATAAATCAGCTCAATCACTGCAGACATCCAAACTTCCAAATTTACTTTTCCATAACGAAAGTTTGCATAAAAATATGAAGAAAACCATAAATCTGGTGATAAATTCCTATGGTTGCATATTGTTACGAGCTTCGGGTTCGTGACAATTAAAACTGCCGATTTAATAACCAAAAAAATGACACTTTAATAATCAACACTAATTACAACTCAAACACACTAATTACAAAACACAATTGCACTACTGATCGCTTTAAGTCGCACTTGAATATCGCTTCGATGCTATCACTTCGATCGCTTTATCCAAACTGTGTCGGTCGTGGCGCGTCTCGGCCTTATATAGCGCCAAAGAGAGTTCTAGAACCTTCCATTGTAGAAACATCTAGAATGTTCGAGTACATACAGGCCCCGATCGACCAGATGTCGAAAGTTCGGGAATGTTCTAGAAAGTTCTCGCATCGAAATTTCTAGAAGGGTCTTTACTACTAGTTCCGCTACTCGATACTAGATGGCGCTAGTGGTAACTACTGTCACCATGTACCAGGCATTAATTGTGGCGCGCAACACTGCCCCCTCCTAAGACATGCTCGTCCCGAGCATTATCGGCCCCATAATAACGCGCCAGTCGATCCACGTGGACGATCTTAGGAGTACCTCTTGCACCTTTCTGTATCCGGTAGGTTACGTCATTGATCTTTGTCACAATCCGGTACGGTCCGTCCCATTTAGCTTGAAGCTTAGGAGATCTCCCTTTGCTGCGAACTGGATTGTGCAACCACACTAGTGAACCTTCGTCGAACCCTTTATTGTTCATTTTACGGTCATAACGGGTTTTCATCTTTTCAGACATTTGCTGGCCCGATTGTCTGACGTGCTCATAAATGTCATTCATTTTGTTCCGCAAGTCATTCGCATACTCGGTTATACTGCGTGGGGCATCAGGTGGTATTCCGGTGATCAGGTCTGCAGGCAGCCGTAATTCTCTTCCAAAGTTTGCGAAAGCTGGTGTCACCGATGTACTTTCGTGAACAGCGCTTCGATATGACAACAAAAACGGTTGAATGTGCTTGTCCCAATCTCGTTGCCGATTTTCCACAACTTTGGCTAGGTATCTCTCCAGTGTCTGATTAAATCGTTCCACCATTCCATCCGATTGTGGGTGGTAAGAAGTTGTTCTCGTTTTATGAGTTCCCATTACTCGGCAAGTTTCCTGAAATATTTGGGACTCGAAATTCCTTCCCTGATCGCTGTGAATCTCCAAGGGTACTCCAAAACGGCAGAAGACTTCATGAACCAGTTTATCTGCAACTGTTGAAGCTTCTTGGTTTGGAATGGCGAAGACTTCCGGCCACTTAGTGAAGTAATCCATCACAACCATGAAATACTTGTTACCGCTTTCACTTACCGGAAACGGCCCCGCAACGTCAAGGGCTATCCTCTCCCATGGTGCACCAACATTGTACAATTTCAATGCACCTCTACTACGAGTCTGAGGTCCCTTTACAGCTGCACAACTTGTACATTTGCGACACCAGTCCTCGACATCGTCCCGACAGTGGACCCAGTAAAACCGTTCTCGTATCTTCAATAGAGTCCGTTTTACTCCCAGATGGCCTCCTGAACAACCATTATGGTACAGCTGTAGAACGTCCGGTACTTGAGCTTTAGGGACAACCATTTGCAAATGACAGCTGTCTCCCCGAGCGTTTTCCCATTTACGGCACAGGACTCCATCCTGAATCACCAAACTGTCCCATTGGGCCCAATAGCTTTTTGTGATCGAACTCATTGCTGAGACGTCGCTCCACCTGGGCTTAGGAGCTCTGGCCTTCATCCACTCCAGAATCGGCTTGATGTCCGAATCTTCCTGCTGTGCACGTTGTAGGCTTTCCTTCCACTCGTTACTGAGGTCTGTCTTGAGCATCCTCACAGGTACGACTTCTTTACTTTCTTGCCTAGTACAATGCTTGCAGTCTTCAGGACAAGGTCTTCTTGACAATGCATCTGCATTGCCATGAGATTTCCCGCTGCGATGTTCGACCTCGAAGTTGTATTCCTGCAGTAGTTCAATCCATCTCGCAACTTGTCCTTCTGGATTTTTGAACTGCAATAGCCATTTCAGTGCAGCGTGGTCAGTTCGTAGGTGGAATTTCCGTCCCAGAAGATATTTGCTAAAGTGCTGCAATGACTTTACCACAGCAAGCAGTTCCCGTCTCGTAACACAATAGTTCCTTTCAGGTTTTGACAATGACTTGCTGAAGTACGCTATCACAACCTCTTGATCACCTAAACGTTGAGACAATACACCGCCAAGTCCTATGTCACTTGCGTCTGTGTCAACTATAAATTCCTTGCCCGCATCAGGGTACCCTAGAATAGGTGTTTTGCACAGACGGTCCTTTAGCTCCTGGAATGCGATGTCGCAACTGTCATCCCAGCAGAAATGTCGCTTCTCCTCGGTTAGTTTATGCAGGGGTTTGGCTATATCTGCAAAGTTCTTGACAAATCGCCGATAATAGGAGCACAAACCCAAAAATGCTCTGACCTGCGTCTTGTCTTTTGGAACTGGCCAATCTTTGACAGCGGCGATTTTCTCTGGATCCGTACGGATACCTTCTTCAGACACTACATATCCCAAAAAACTAACTTGTCGTTTGAATAGTGAGCACTTCTTCGGACTTAACTTGAGGTTGGCACTCTGGATCTTCATGAGCACGCGTTCCAGGTTTTGAAGATGTTCTTCAAACGTGCGGCCTACGATGATTATGTCATCCAAGTAGACCAAGCAGGCATCGCCAATTAGCCCAGTAAGTACAAGTTCCATCAACCTCTCAAATGTTGCCGGAGCATTGCACAATCCAAACGGCATAACTTTAAATTGCCACAGACCCTTTCCTGTCGAGAATGCAGTTTTCTCCTTGTCCTTGGGATCAATTTCGACTTGCCAGTAGCCACTTTTCAGGTCCAGCGTGCTAAACCACTTTACTCCAGTAAGCATGTCCAGCGTGTCATCAATTCTTGGCAAAGGATAGCTGTCCTTCTTTGTAACGTCGTTCAGACGACGATAGTCAACACAAAACCGCATGCTGCCGTCCTTCTTTTTTACCAGCACTACAGGTGAACACCATGGACTAGATGAAGGTTCAATAACACCATCCTTCACCATTCCCTCAATCATGGTTTCCACTTCCTTTTCACGTGCTACCGGCAATCTCCTTGGCCGCTGACGGATAGGCGATTCTGCTCCCGTGTTTATTTTGTGTTGAACTAAACCAGTCTTCCCGATGTCAGCATCGTTTGACGAGAAAACATCGGCGAACTTGAGTAACATCTTCTTCGCCTTGACCATTTCATTTTGGGACAAAGCGCTGCGGCAGTCTTCTAAAAGTGTGGTCACTTTTGTTTGTGCATCCTTGCTGAGGGTCCCAGTCGATAGATGTTGGCATCGACGCAACCAATCCACTTCCTCGCAAGTACCAACAAGAGTGCCTTTTTCTATTATCTGTTCCTGATCACAAAGGTTCAGCACACGTACCCCTGAGATGTCAGTGGCTCTGACCAAAGTCCGTGCCACTTTCCATGGAAGGTCATTGTCTACCCTTTCCACGAGTACACAACGATGAGTTTGCCCAGGATTCCGAGGAAGACTAACCGGCACAATCGTTTCCGATCTCGGCGGAAGAACAATCTTCTTAAGGCTGTACACATTCCCAGGTAACGCCCCTTCCACGAAAAGTTCCTCTTGTCCACATTTCAAAACACCTTGCTTAACGTCAATCTGGCAACAATTCTTCCTCATAAAGTCAAGGCCCAGGATGCAATCGTCCATTATATCAGCCACGATGACATTATGCAGGTAGATTCTGTTGCCTAGCGTCAATTCCATTTTCTTCTCTCCATGGACGGGTATGCGCTGACCGGTGGCTGTTACCAAATTAATGCGTTCCCGGTTGTATGCGGAGTCCCCAAGGGACCGACTTGTAAGTTGGGAACTGACAACCGTGCGAGAAGCTCCAGTGTCTATGGTCAGCTTACACGGCGTTCCGTTGACCTCGCCCTTGATGACTAGGCTGTTCCCGTCATGGGTTTGTGTGATCGAAACCCTTGGGGCTCTTTGAACATCAGCCAGCACCCGCCCCGCAGTCCTGGCTATTACTCGTTTCCCTGCTGCTGGTGCTGCGCGGTGCTGTTAGCCGCACTGCCCTCTGCAGATCGGCCGTCTTCTCTTTCTGCAGTTCGCTTAGGACAACTGGATCGAAGGTGGCCCTTTTCCCCACAGCCGTAGCACCTAGGGCTGTATCCTCTATTGCGGTCGCGAACTGTAGCCGCTGTAACCTCCCTGACGCGATGGGAACGATGATCCTGCCGCACAGCTTCCACCTCCAGTGCATGGGCCAAGGCGTCCTTAAGCGTCCCGTGGTGACCGAGCCTTACAGCAGCTCTGACCTCAAGATCGCGGATGCCGTCGATGAATGCCTGCACCAGGTTCCCATCAATAAGCGCAGGTACGGACTGGTAGGCTTTGCGAACCAGCTTCTCCACTTCAAGGGCCCACTGCTGCAGGTTTTCGTTACTGCGTTGCACGCGATCCTTGAGCTGCGCACGAAACACGTGTTCCAGGTGAGCGTCGCCATACCGAGCCTCCAATGCCTCAAGGAGCTGCTCGTAAGTCACTTCCTTACCGAGAGCTTCCAGGACAGTTAAGGCCTGGTCGCGCAGGCCTAGGGTGAGAGCAGTCATGGCCTGGCTTTTATTCCACCCGTTCGCCTTCATGACAGCCTCATGTTGGATTTTGTAGGCCGACCAGGAAGAAGTCCCGTCGAACGGTGGCACTTTGAATCCACGTAGCGAAGGTGTTGTAGCTACGGGAGCTGCGATTCTATCCTCAAGTTTAAGGTGATCCAGCGTTTTCTTCACGTCAGCCATCACGGTTAGCTTCACGTCAGCCATCACGTTGTCAACCCGATTATTTACTTGGTCGATTCGGGTTTCAGCTTCCGACAGGCGGTTGTCATGTTGAGCAACCTTATCCTTCACCTCCTGCATGTCTTTCCCGAAGGTAGCGTGAAGGTCCTTCATAAGGAGCATCTGCTCTTCCTGACGGCGCGCCTGCTCCTCCTTATCACGTTGGAGCTGTTCTTCCAACCGACGAGCCTGTTCCTCCTGTCGACGAGCCTGTTCCTCCCTGTCACGCAGCAGCTGTTCTTCCAACCGACGGGACTGCTCCTGCAGCATCATCATCAGAGCAGCAAAATCTGGCGCTGATGATGCTGGAGCAGCTGTGGACGGGCCGGCCTCCGCGGTCGGTAGCTGGCCTTCCGACCTCATTGGCGTTGTTCCACCGAATCGCCTTTGGTCCGTCTCCTGCTGACGTTGACTCCGGGTACGGATACCCTCCGTGTCGTCTTTGGGTAAAACCGGCATTTTAATCCCCTCTTCTGACACCAATTGTTACGAGCTTCGGGTTCGTGACAATTAAAACTGCCGATTTAATAACCAAAAAAATGACACTTTAATAATCAACACTAATTACAACTCAAACACACTAATTACAAAACACAATTGCACTACTGATCGCTTTAAGTCGCACTTGAATATCGCTTCGATGCTATCACTTCGATCGCTTTATCCAAACTGTGTCGGTCGTGGCGCGTCTCGGCCTTATATAGCGCCAAAGAGAGTTCTAGAACCTTCCATTGTAGAAACATCTAGAATGTTCGAGTACATACAGGCCCCGATCGACCAGATGTCGAAAGTTCGGGAATGTTCTAGAAAGTTCTCGCATCGAAATTTCTAGAAGGGTCTTTACTACTAGTTCCGCTACTCGATACTAGATGGCGCTAGTGGTAACTACTGTCACCATGTACCAGGCATTAATTGTGGCGCGCAACAATATAAATTCCCATGCTCTGTTGGGCACACCCGGAGTTCCCAGGGAAAATATAATTAGGGGGGACACTACGGATGGCCCGGGCATACAACAAATGCACATCTATCCCAAATGTTTGTAATAAACAAAATATGACGATGTAGTGTCATTATTTTTAATGGTGAGGGTGTTTCTATCGTGTATTCCCATTCTATGTGTGCATTATGTAAATGAGTGTTTGTTCGTTTGTGGCTGTGTGTGTGAGAATGTGGTATCGTGAAATGCAAGGTAGATTTCCTGGAGTTAATTAGTCTGCTAGTCGCTGACATAGCAAAATACACTAGAGAATTGCATGCGACATTGAAAAGCACAACACACCCCTTTAGATAAAAACGTTAATAAAAGTTAAGAGACGTTTAAATGTCAAAAACTGCATGGTTAAGCAAACGTGGTAAACGTTTTATTACGTGGATCCAAGCGAGACAAAATGGCTTTTGACTTGTTTCTGTAATTGCGGCATCCAACCGGTTAACTCAAAACCAACATTTATAAATATGGGGGTATAGGTTAATACTAATGTAGTAAAAAAGGAAAATTAAGTGTAACAAGTTTAGAAAAATGAGAACATTATTCCAACAAATTTATTCATAAATTATATCAGGAGGTTCGTCGAGTCTTGGCTATATCCTAAGCCATAACATAAAAAAACTCTCCAGCAATAGAAAAAAAAACACCAGCAATACCTTTTTCGCCGTTTCACGGCCCACCCTTTTCTCTTAACCAGTAAACAAAGAAAATTAATAAAGAAGACATACAATGCAACGTACAGTCACGAGCATAAGTATGTATACACTTGGCTTTATTCAAGGACGATTTTCTCCTTTAGTTCTGAATGAAATTTTATGTTATTACGAACAACGTATTTTTGAACCCATAGGTTTGTGTAAAGTGTCGTATTTCAACGTTGCATTCGTTATTTCACGAAAAAATCGCAATTGAAAGTTGCCAAGTGTTGACATATTAGTGCTCGTGAGTGTACAGTCACCAAAACAGATAAGTAACCAGAATTATATTTGAAGTTTAGCAAGAAACCGATGGATGCTTACGAATGAAATTTTTATTTGATAAATGAACTATTTGTTTTCTATTAACTAAATTAATTTTATTCGTAAACATCCATCGGTTTCTTACTGAAATTCAACTATATCCGACGACACTGTTTACTTATCTCTTTTGGTGACCGTACATCAACGGAAGCCGGTCTCTAAGGAAATTAACTTTAAGAATATTGCAGAAGTTTTAAAACTTTGCTTAAAATTTTGTAACAAACATATATGTATACTGAGATATATCTTGGCCACATTCCTTTGGTAAGTTTGTAGCGGGATGCGGGCATGGCCGCGGGAGGGCTCCAGCGAATATACAAAACTTTAATTAAAGTGCAGAACGTAACTTCAACTTTAATGAATCTAAACGCCGCACTGTGTTTATCTTCGATACTGATAACGAACTAAGTTACTGCTCAGTCGACTGTTATAACTCTTTTGTTGGAAACACAAGTTAGTGTTGTATTGTAGGGACATTACTTAGGGCTGAAAAACAACGCCAGATAATTTTATGTGACGAAAAATTTTGAAATTCTGACAGTTCTTCCATACAAAATCTGTCAAAAAAAATTATCTGTCGATTGAGAAATCAGCCCATATTATATATCAAATTGTCACACTACGTCAATTTGCCGTGTCATATAATTTGAATGAAAATAATAAAATAAATAAAAACTACCTAAACTACCTAAGTTGGTTGCATTTTTTGTAAAAAAATGCAACCAACTTAGGTAGTTTTTGGTTTAGCTTCAATAATACGTATTTTATCCAATTCGTGAACTAATACTACAAATATGTATGTAGTATACTAAAATTATAAATATACTAATATTATCTATACATATAATAAAATTGTAGAAAAGTGGTGTCTGTACAATGGAAATATATAAAAAAAAGTAGCAGGGGTTGTTATAATATCGATGCTGAACCCCAAATTGTAATTAATTTTTTTTTTGTCTGTTTGTCTGTTTGTCTGTGTGTTTGTGCACGCTAATATCAGAAACGGCTTATTCGATTTAGATGCGGTTTTCACTAATATATTGTAGTAAGCTGCACTTAACATTTAGTGTTTATTTCATGTCATTCGGTTCATAAATAAAAAAGTTATATCAATTTAAAGAATCACGGCGAATATTTGTTAAGGTATTCTATCAGAGTACGTACACGCCTCGCGCCTGCGCGTCCGTGGCTATATAAAGCTCGCCTGAGTTTGTATCGGCCTTTCTTCTCAGAGTAGTCAGATAGGAAAAGCCGATCTCATCATGCTTAAATAATATTAATCTGATCCAGCCTGTCCCATCTTGCTGCCCTCTCCCAGCGACGCCCTAAGCCGAGGTTCGTACCCCACAGGGGGTGCCCTTAGCGTGTAGTCGCTTAGTATAGTAGATAATTGCCCCTGGCTGGAGGCTTTTTTTTTTTCGGGTGGGGAAATCATCAAATGACTCCTCCCGCTCTGGGTGGAGCGGAAGGGAGTGTCAGACTCTTACTGACTAAAACACACCCATGTTCCTTCCTTAGCCTTTTTTGTTCCGGGGTAGCGGTAACCCTTTTGGACAATCCCGCTGCCCCGGCAGGCTTCGGCCCTGTCGGGCCCCTTCTCTGTTGCTGACATCTCTTTGAGGCTCGCGTGGAACATGTACGCGCCGTCCGGCACGGGCCTGGTCCTGATCGGACGGTGAGCTACCCATTACTCTTCGCCCGCAGGCCCGCGCCAACGGTGGCCGGGAGTCGTCACGCGGCTCCCGATGCCCGGAGCGTCTCCCGCGGCGGCTGGGACGGGAGGCTCTCTCCCTAAGCCGTCCCGCCACCTCCTTCGCTAGCATGACTGCTTCGCAGAAGGAGGTGACTGCGTTTCCTCCCGCCTGATGATGTGCAGGAACCTCCCAAAACTTCCGTGTCCGGTGAGGACCTGCGTCAGGTGATACGAGATACCATAGTCAAAAAAAAAAACGCTCCGCTGCCATAAGGATTCAGTTATTCGTAGCGAACGCACGTATCCTGGAGAGTATAGGCGAATAGTTGCTTTCGATTATTGCGATTCACTTGAATACTGACTGTTTGCATATTTCATTTATTTATATTTTAGGGTTTGTAGGTTAGGTTCTTTTTCTTAATTTTCTTTAAAATTTTGTAAATAAATATTGTAATTATTTGATATAGGTTAGGCGGTTCTTAACTTGAGTTTTGGGTATTTACTTATCTTAATTTTTATTTAGGGTTTGTAAATAAATATTGTAAGCATTTATTATAGGTTGGGCATTTCTTTCCCTGATTTTCGGTATACTTATCTTAATTTGTATTTAGTTTGTCGTCGTTTCAGCCGATAGACGTCCACTGCTGGACAAAGGCCTCCCCCAATTTTGGGGGGGGGGGGGGGGTTGCCATAATCGCCACGTTTGGCAAGCGGGTTCGCGATCGCAGTATGGTATGCTGGTGGAATAAATAGAGAACGCTGCTGCCCATTCTCCGGTAAGACCCTTAGTCGCCTTTTACGACACCCACGGGAAGTAAGGGGTGGTGCAATTCTTCTGATAGGGACATTCGTCTGAGTTCTCAGAGGGTTCGGACAGCAAATGCTCGGTCTCAGGAAACACAGGAAGAACGAGAAATACGTCTCACTGCCGATCGTGAAGCTCAAGCACTATCGCGTGAGTCTGAGACTTTTACTGATAGGGAAATTTGCCTGAGTTCTCAGAGGGTTCGGAGAGCAAATGCCCGGTCTGTAGACGGTATACGTAATCTATACATATAATAAATCTGTAGAAGGGTCAATTCTGTACATTGAAAATATTGAAAAAATAAATAGCGGGGGGTGTTGCTGGATCGATACCAAACCCAAATATGTGATTAAAAAATTTTTTGTCTGTCTGTCTGTCTGTCTGTCTGTCTGTCTGTCTGTATATGCAGGCATCACGTGAAAACTAACGGTTCGATTTCGATGAAACTTGGTATAATTATACCTTATTATCCTGGGCATAAAATGGGATACTTTTTATCCCGGAAAAATACGTAGAAAAAAAATCTTATTTTTCAGTTTTATTCATAGACGTTGTTCTGTAGAACCGCGAACACACGTTGCATTACCCGAAGTGGATAATTTTCCATTTCAATTTAAGAGAATACAGTTTCCTGTAGCTTTGTGTTACGCCATGACAATAAATAAGGCTCAAGGTCAGACCCTAGGAGTTGCTGGCGTAGATCTTACCGCGAGTGGTTTTTCACATGGGCAACTTTACGTAGCTCTTTCCCGTGTGAGCAGTCCAAGAAATCTTCATGTTCATATTCCGGACGAGCTCACTAACAATGTTGTGTATGCTGAAGCTTTCAATTAACTTTCTGTCGCATTGTCACGATCACTTTTTTATTATTGCAAACTTTTCGTCACTGTCAGTAATTTACTGCTACCTACATGCTACTTATCAAGGTCGGAATTACTATGAAAAAAATACTTACTACAGAACGCGAGCTCAACAGCAGTAGCTCAATAGAGGGATCTCCTTAATTATTATAGGCTTAGCCGTATTTGGGTCCAATAGATATTTATAAGATGTCATTGTCAGAGTTACTCAAAATGGAGAAATAAACCATCCACGCGAAGACCGACATCCGCGCGGACGGAGTCGCGGGCAGAAGCTAGTTCAAAATATGCTGCCCGAAAAGTCACTATTCCACGCGGACGAAGTCGCGGGCACAGCTAGTAAGTATACTAATATTATAAATATGAAAGTTTGTGAAGATGTTTGGATGTCTGTTACTCAATCACGCGTACCTAAACCGTTGAACACATTTGGATGAAAATTGGCACGTAGAGACCATTTCCCGGAACACCTACTTTTTATCCCGATATTCCCATAGGCGCTAGTGATATTATAAAACTTCCTATTATTATTGTTTATATAGCGAGCGGGGGTAAGTAGGAAACCGATATGTCCTAGAACCAAAAAATCGGAGACATGTGACATCTACCAACCCGCACTGGGCCCGCGTGGTGGATTATGGCCCACACCCTTTCACAGAGGGGACGCCTGCGGCCCAGCAGTGGGAACATTATATGCTGATTATAATTCCACTTACTTTTCGGAATGTATATTCCCATAGTATGGGCCTAAATTATTATATATGATTTAGAAAATTTACGGCTCCTTAGAGACAAACAATGTACGATTCTGTTAAGCATCTTAATATTTAATTTCTAATTTGGCAAGATAATCCGCGCGGAAAGTGTTTATTAATGCAGGTTGCATTGATAATTATTCATAATAAGCCGAATTTGTAGCTATTAGCAGTAATTAGTCATCTTGGAAGTATGGTAATTAATAACTAATTATGTAGGAAACGTAACGTCGTGTATCAGACCTGTATTACATTAATGACGTCTTATTTTCGTGGTGTACGTACTCAGGAAGTCAAGAGATACGAATACCTATTAACTATGTATATGATTCTCTCAAAAATAATTTCATTTCTGACGTTTTCCGCTTTTTTATCGAACAAACTTCTTACCTTCCATATTGTAGGTGCCTACTCGATAACTACCTAAATCGAAATTTCTGTTGATTTTCAAACCCTTACGATCGCTGGTTGGACCGAAATAGCGCTTAGCGGTAACTGACCAAAATGCATGAAGCAATTACGCATTTCACGTTGATATCATAGTGGTAAGCGGTAGATAAACAGTGTAAATCCAAAACAAACAAATGTGTGCAAATCGAACAACATCTACAATTAACTCGGTTTAACTGAATAGCTTTTCTGAATCAATACACAACTGCTTTGTTGATCGAAACGCGTCTACGGATCTGATCGTAAATCGCAAACTTGCAACTCCGTTGATATGGTTATGTGGTTGTAAATAAACAGTAAACTTGTGAATTCTGTCCCGGAACTGAACAACATAGCTGTTTCATCAAAAATCGTCGGGAAACAATGATATTGAATTTGCGGGAAACTACGTTTGTATGATTTTGTTGCGAGTTCAGGATGGCAATGTTGTATTTTTATTTTTATTTATGGGAATATATATTTAAAGCCGGTTGTAAAAATAGTTTTACGTAGCTGGAATGTTTTTGTCACGGTCAGTCCGCATTTTTTATTTTGCCTTAAAAATGCGACCTTTACTGCTTATTTGACTGTTGCAGTGGAGGTCACAGCAATTATTTGCTCGTAAACTTCAATCACAATTGTAATTATCATGATGGAGCATCATTGTTAAACAAATTTTTTGTTACTTATAATTTACTGAAAATGACAAACATTAACATTGGTCATAGAAAGTGGTAATATTGGGAAAAAAATACCTACCAACTTATATTGTCCATATATTCAAATCAAATCATTCTTAGACAGTTGTATGAAATAGCTCTAAGAAAGTAAATTGGCGTCTGGTCTGTGTCAATTCACGTAACAATTAATTTTCCTTACAGCATATTGTGTGTTTAAAAACTTTGTTGTAGGTGTTTCTCACAAGTGGAACTAAGAAGTAGGTAAGTCTAAACTTTCGAGTGCTTATGGTTTGTTCAACGATATCTCCAAACGGCGGTTGACACTTCCCGTGACCCAAGGGCTGGCTCTTACCTTAGCTAGAGGCTAAGTATTTCCGTGCATCGTGGCAATGCCGCAGGTCTCTTGGGTACATTACCAGTCCACAGCGATGTGGAGAAATTTCTTGACACAATATTTTATTTTGTTAATACTTTTAGTTAGGTTAGGATACTATATTTTAATTTTAATAGTTTGTTAGTTTATTTATCCACTATATATTATGTTTATCACCTACTTTTCTTTGACAAAAAGAAATAAAATGTAAACTCGTTTCGCATAATAAACACACACTTAACATTAATATTTAAAACTTAATAATTAAAAGGATGTGGAAAAATCCTCTTTGTATAATCTGCTTTTTAAAAGGCTTGTTATGTAAGATAGAGCAATATTATCTTTGGATAATAATATGGAGAATGTGTGAATCAACACCCGATACTTTCTTATATCGAAAGGACAGGAGACACACATAATAGGTAAAATATTAGGTAATATAATGGATCATAATTTTTGGCTCATCATTATTGCGAAACATCAGAAACGTGGGTTGTTTTGGTAATTACCTAGTTAGAAATACAACTATCGCCCTTGTTATTATTTTATTCGCTGTGCCCCGCGGTTTCACCCGTGCGAAGGGAGCCGCGCGGGGTGGTACCTGCCTACCTCGTTGGGATAGGCATGCATAGTTCACTAACGCTCGGTACTCTTCGGACGGCATCCTTTTAGAGACTTTAGTTTCGCTTAAGAGCGTTTAAGCCTTACGGTATTTCATACAAACTTTCAAGCCCTTGTTTTTAGAAATGATTGAACCGATTTTAATGAAACTTCATACGCATAAGCAGGATACAAAGGTCTAAAAAGTTAGTAGAGAACATTTTCGAAAAGTCTTATTTAAAAAAAGATAACTGGAAATCTCTGTTTCTATGGAAAATTTAAAATCGCTCTAATTTGTCTGTGAAACTATTTTTTGAAAATGTTCTCTAGTAACTTTTTAGAACTTTGTATCCTGCTTATGCGTATGAAGTTTCATTAAAATCAATTCATTCATTTCGAAAAATAAGGGCTTGAAAGTTTGTATAAAATGCCGTACGGCGTAAACGCTCTTAACGTTCTTACTGACTTTTTTCCTCTTTGCTCGGTTCCTAAGGATCGTAGCGTAATGTTAAATAGTATAGACCAGGGTGGCCAACCGGTAGATCGCGATCGACTGGTCGATCGCGACTATTAGTCCAGTCGATCGTGGCAAGGCAATAAATATTGCCAACTACAAACCTGATTTTGCTAATGATGCTCAAACGCAATGCTCACATTAATATAAATAAATAAGTAGTTACTAAGAACAAGTTTTGGTTTTATATTTTCCCTCTTAATAAAATAAAAAATACTACATATTTGTGTACTTAACTATGCTGTTTCATATAAGATTTCAAGAGGTATGTACCTAATTGGTAGATCGCACAGGGTGTCGTCAGTGAACAGTAGATCTTGGGTCTAACCAAGTTGGCAACCCCTGGTATAGACTATTTAATAGTATAAAGTTAGTATAGTTACAGTATCCTCGAAATTGGGCTTTAAAATGCAAAAAGCGTTTATGCATTTGATATCGGTTGGTAAGTCCGACTGGTAGTTTACAGATTAGCGCGATCAAAAAAAAAAAAAACTTTTCAGCTTTAATATATTCGTATAAATAGAGTTTAAAATATTATATTAGTTTAGATAGATGTCCGACTTAGGGCTGATTTTTGCAACGCCAGATAATTTTATCGGAGGAATAATTTTGAATTTTTGACAGTTCTTACATAGAAAAACTGTCAGACGGCAATTTTATTCCACGAATTAAAAATATCTGTCGATCGAAAAATCAGCCCTTACTTAACAAAAAGATGAACACTAATTTCGGAGAAAATTGTTCATTTGATTTTCTCAGTATTAAATCTGATTTCAAAATCATATAAGTACTTGGGAGATTTATACCTGAAGCTAATTATGAGAATTTTCGTTTGAATAGTAGGCAAATGAGTATCTTTCCCAACTATTCATAGCCTTTAATTCATAAACTTTCAAGCCCTTGTTTTTCGAAATGAATGAACCGATTTGAATGAAACTTCATACGCATAAGCAAGGTACAAAGGTCTAAAAAGTAATTTAAGAACATTTTCGAAATGTCTTATTTAAAAAAAGATAACTGGAAATCTCTGTCTCTATGGAAATTTTAAAATCGGTCTAATTTGGCTGTAGTTAACACAATTTTTTGAAAATGTTCTCAAGTAACTTTTTAGACCTTTGTATCCTGCTATGCATGCGTACGAAGTTTCATTCAAATCGGTTCATTCATTTCGAAAAACAAGGGCTTGAAAGTTTGTATGAAATGCCGTACGGCGTAAACGCTCATAAGCATAAGCAGTCTATACCTAATTTGGGTAGGTACTTTAGGTATATACTGATTATGGTACTGGGACACACTGGCCTTCTCCCTTTTTGAGAAGGAAAACGAAAACATCGTGAGGAAACCGTCATGTACTACAAACCAAACGTTCGAAGACATGGGACATCTATCAACCCGCACTGGACCTGTGTGGTGGATTACGGCTCAATCCTCACTATTCATAATGGGAAAGGAAATTCTTTTAATTTATTATTAGGGCTGGTTCGAGGTGGTGCGTGAAAAGCGCTCCTGATGGAAGGATTTGGGGGGGCCTTTGCCCAGCAGTGCTAAATATTAAGCTAACAAAACAATACACCCCAACTTTGTTAGTAAAAAAAATATTATGATGTTTAATTTGCTAGTCATGAAATAGATTTTAATAATTCAGTATTAAAGTTTCTTGTGAAGGAGAAGTAGGTACCAACTGTGTAGCAACAAACCTACTTATGTCACCAGCAGCATTGCTGTCTCTCGGTTTGAAACTATTATTTTCTATATACAAAAATAATAAACAGGGTTACCCATATCTGCATTTTTTTAAACTATCTAATCCTACAAAGCTTGAAAAAGTAACACCCCTATCCTCACAGTCAGTTACCCAATTCGCTAAAAAGAATATACCCATAATAATTGCCACAAAGACCGCAACACACCCGGTACAATAAAACAGAATGAAACGTTAAAATTTATACAGAAAGTTAATAGACCGCAACCTCTGGTGCGCGTCCACATGCTGGCAACATTAATTTATTGGCGCACAGAGCAGGATATTTATAGCTCAGTCTTAGCCCAACTTTCGCTGGGAGCACGCCAGTTTCACAGCACGTGATAACTTTATCCCACAACTTCTTACTACTACCGTTGTTCTCTTAGAAAAACATTTTCAGACAAAAAATGAAGCTTTGTTTGAGAAGGGCGTTGTCTTTTTGTGGGATCTGGGTATGTATTTTTAATTAAATAGCTTAAGGGTGATAAAGGAAGGTAGTTAATTAATTTGCGGTCGTATAAACATTTAAACATGAATTTCGGACACGAAAAAATAGAAACCCATTTTCTATACCATTTGAATAATTTAGGAACATAATATTTTCTTAAACAAGTATCTGCTTTTAATAATAATTTTGCCAGGATTAAATTTTAAACAAACTTTTTTCACGTCTGTTTGAAAGTTTCATACTAAATTGGGGTTTCGTATGTTTTGAGAGAACCATAAATTCAATTTGCTAGAAATTTGTTAATTTGAAATTTATTACCGGCCTACAGAATACGCAATGAGGGGTAAAACGGTTGTCTGCACAGCATATCATCTAATTTAGTAATGACAGGTTTCCGAGAGAAAGGGTTTCGAGCTGACAAGTACCTATTACCAGGAATACAGAACAAACATGTTTCCAGAAACGTAACTGTCCTATGTTAATTTTGTTCCATTGTAAAATTCTATTTGCATATCATTTTGGCCCCTCATTGCCGTTATCTGACGGGCGCCTAAAGGCCATAAACGGAACCCCTATGAAATTGTTCACTTGCTTTAAATATCTTGGGCACTTAGTCACTGAAACCTACGTGATGATGAGGACATGGACAGGGAGGGCTGTCGGTCAGAGCGAATATGATTGCCCACAGGTTTAAGCGATGTAATGTTCAAGTCAAATTAACCCATTTTAGAGCGCACTGTACTTCACTATACAATGCTGCCTGTGGGCTCAGTATACGCAAAGCCTTCAGTGCTCTACGAGTCCAATATAACAATGCGTTCAGGGCGCTGTTGGGGCTGCCGCGCTGGTGCAGTTGGCGGATGCACACGTTGACGGTTTTCATGCCGTGCTTCGCAAGCGATGCGCCGCGGCGCTCTGCAGGCTGCGCGCCAGCCTAATAGCATCCTAGCGGTTATAGAGGATAGGTTGGACTCGCGCTATGTCCAGCATTGGGTTAGTACCCATATTAAATAATAACTCTGTTTTCCTGCTATTAACACTACCATTTAAGTTCTTTTGTACTAACACTATGGATTTTTAAAAAAGTCTGAAATAAAAAGTTTCTATTTTTATTTTTTAAACGAAACCGACGAGTCACTTGTAAAATCTACAATTACTATTTTTTTTTCTGGTTACAGAGACACTTAGGAATAACATTTGTACGACTTCATCCGCGTGAAACTTGTTTTACGTTAGGTATACGTCATGATGCTTTTTATTCTGTTTTTTTTTTATTTAGCCTATACTGTCCCAGTGCTGAGCAAAGACCTCTCCCAAGTCTTTCCATGAACTCTTGCCGCGCCATTTCGTACCAGCCCACGCGGTACGAGTCCAGGTCATCAACAAAAGCAAACTTACCATTCCCAAGTACCTACAAGTTATCTTTAAGTCAACACAAAAAAGGCGAAAAACTACCGTCCTTTAAAATTATATACCTCAGCTTAACATAAAACATTATTCTGAAACCAACCGAATAAATAACTTATATTCCAGAACAAACTTTCGTATGAATATACAAACAAAGACCGAACTGACTTTACTAGGTACACATGACTTGACACAGAACATTAAAGATCACGTTAACTTCCTCTGTATGTATTATAACACACATAGTATTACGGCGTTACGGTTACTGAATCTTGGAACCCATAACTTGTTGGAGGCTGTAAAACACGCGTATATAAAACGTAACAATATAGATTTAATCGAGAAGTCAATAAATTTTTATTTGTATGGCTAGTTAGTTACTCATTGATTTTTAGTAACTAGTGTAAATAGTTGTGAAATTAATAAATTAATAGTAAATTACGATAAACTATTATGAATGCACGGTGTAGCTCGTGCAATAATGGACTAAATAAGCCACACATATTCGTGCGGTCCATGGCCCTATACGGGGCTCCGGTGTGGGCGCGTTCATTGCGGCAACGAGTCGCCCACTACATGAACGTGCCCCAGAAGGTGGTAGCCGTAAGGATTATCCAGGGCTACCACACGATCTCGGGTGAGGCGGCAAGCCTCCTTGCCGGACTGCCGCCATGGGATCTGGAGGCGATAGTCCTCGCGCGCCTGTATCAGTGGCGCGTGAAGGCACTACGCCGGGGGCAAACTCTGCTTCCGCGGCAAATCGCGTTGGAGCGGACGGATCTCCGGCGCGATCTCATGGCGCCATGGAAAGAGCGACTGTCGCAACCCAGCGCAGGGCACGCCACTATAGTGGCGATAAGACCCCTCTTTGAGGAGTGGCTAGAGAGGCGCCACGGCGCCCTCACCTACCGCCTGATGCAGGTCCTCACCTGACACGGATGTTTCGGGAGGTTCCTGCACATCATCAAGCGGGAGGAAACGCCGGGGTGTCACCATCGCCAGGATCGCCATAAGGACACGGTGGAGCACACGGTGGAGGTCTACCCCGCGTGGGCGGAGCACCGCCGTGCCCTCGCAGAGGCGATCGGCAGCGGCGGCGACCTCTCGCGTCCGGCCCTCGTGCAAGCCATGGTCCGGAGCGAGAGGGAATGGGAGGCAGTCACCTCCTTCTGCGAAGCAGTCATTCTAGCGAGGGAGGTGGCGGGACGGCTCAGGGAGAGAGCATCCCATCCCAGCCGCCGCGGGAGACGCTCCGGGCGTCGGGAGCCGCGTGACGACTCCCGGCCAACGTAGGCGCGGGCCTGCGGACGGAGAGTAATGGGTAGCTCGCTTATCAGTTCGGAACGGTGTTTCTGTGCGTGAGAACTAGACGTTGTGCGTGTAGACTAGCGTCTATCTGCTCATCACTGATACTAGCTCTGTCGGACACGAAGCCAGATGAGTCAGCGTGCTTTTTGGCCATGACCATCAGTGAGTTCGAGCTCGCGACTAGTTTACTCTTAAGTCACACTTTTAATTGTAAAAATGGACTATTTAGTCACAGAAAAACATGACTTAAGTGTGGGTTTAGGTCTCACAGTGCTATAAACATAGTTTATATACCTACTTCTTACACTGTACACTCATAGATATAAAGACACCTTTTAAACTCTATTCTATAAATATAAAAATCAACTGGCGTGCGTTTGTGCGGGCTTAGGTCAGATAGTGCTGCAATAGTACATTATGGTACATGTGTGCTATGTTGATCATTATGGTCGAGGCGGTATTACTCGATTATTCGATAAGAAAGCCGAGAGTCTAATGATCAATGCACACGCGTTTCATACGACGTTTCTCAACACACTTGCGAGGAAAAAAACAGACTTGTATTGCTAAGTATTAACTTGTATGAAAATTGACGCGCTGATTTTGTATTTCCGCGCGCCGCGCTAGCCAGCACTAGCGATGCGCGCTCAAGTGTAAATAAAAACTGTGTGCAATAAAAAAGCACTGACAAAACCGCTAAACAGCCTATTGAAAAAATATAATGAACACAAAATAATGTTTACACTGATCGTAGTGTTACGTTACAGAATTATAGCCATTAGAATAGAATCTTTAAGTTAGATTAGTTCCCTAAAAACTTTTCCATAAGAAAGATGTATTAATGATGCTAATGATTATAATTATGTAAAGACGTACCTGTTATAGTCGCAAATCATAGGTATTTTGATCAAGATACAACTTGACACTGACCTGAAAATTGCAAAAACCCTAAGAAAATTTGAATTTTGCGGTCTACCACTGCGCATTCACCTTAATTTTCCGTGGTCCCTGCGCATTCATCTTAAGGTGAATGGGTAGTTGAGACCGCGAAATTCAAATTTTCTTACGTTTTTTGCAATTTGCAGGTCAGTGTCAGGTTGTATCTTGATAAAAATATGATTCGCGACAATAACAGGTACATATTATTATTTTCAACACACTTGCTCGTAAAGTGGCTCTTATTGAACCGCTTTTAGGTCCATAATGCAGTGTATTAAAAACGCGTGCTTTTTCTTTACTTTAATCCACATGTGCTTTATTTCCACAGATAACTATTTACTAGTCGGAGATGCGCGCTTTTTTAACCTCATTAATTCACTTTTTTTTTAAATAGTCAGTATTGTCCTTGGTCCCAAAATTAACTAATAATTATTTTTTTAAGGTGAATGCGCAGGGACCACGGACAATTTTGAGGTGAATGCGCAGTGGTAGACCGCGAAATTCCAATTTTCTTAGGTTTTTTGCAATTTTCAGGTCGGTGTCATGTTGTATCTTGATCAAAATATGATTTGCGACTTTTTAGTGCTGACCATAGATACGTATATAAGAAGGTGTTGACCGTCCACCCAATTTCCTTATTTCGATCAAAACTTGCATACAGCCTAATCGATATTCGCGATAAAGGAAATAAAAAAAAATTAGAAACTGAATAACAACTCTTATAACTAACAAAAAGTATTGAAAGTGTTTGCAGAATACCCAATTTATGGAATTAATTTATCATCATTCTCAAACAAAATTTTACTAAGCCTACCTAATAAATATATACTGGGAATTCTGTAGGAAACTATTAGAAATTATCAAAAATAAAATCCAAAATAAATAATAAGTAGTTGTTCAATAAATTAAAATAATTCTAAACAGCGAGCGCATTCCGAATAAATTCAAATATAGAAACATTTCGGCGCGAAATTCAATAAATGAGGTACCATGGCCTGGCTGTTATTGACTCTGTTTAAGTGAAATGTCCAAAAAACTATTGAAATGACAATAGAAAAGCATAAATCATTATTATAAACAATGCTTATTGTATTTACTGCTTAAAATACTTAATTTTATTTAATTTCCAAGTATCGATTACATTCGTCATATTATCAATCGAAATTTAAAAAAAAAAATCGTTTGGAATAATCGGTTTCGTACATCATTGCAATAAAAAAAAAACAATAATGGTCGGCGATTTTGAACACAAATTGAGTACCTAGTGGTAATGATTAATACGTGTTATTGGACCTGTGTTTGAATATTACGTTAAGACCTAGGCATTTTCGTGTTGTGCACAATATTTTCAATAATATTTGTCACGTTTTAAATCTTACATTTAACTGTGTGTGTGAAATTTGTGAAATGTAAAATGTAAACACGCACGATTGGCGCGAAACTTCGACATTAGATATCCAAAAACTTCATTACCACTAAGTACTTATTTACCTTAAACTATGGATAAATTCGTCAAATAATTAAATGATGCTGATTGAGACGATGTTTCACAGCCCCTGTGGTGAAGTTAGGGTGTTCGAAATCTCCAATTTTTATGTTTTTTAGCCTCGACCACCACTGTCATCAAAATGGCGAGTATCGTATGACTTGAATTTATACAAGGAAAATTAATAATAGTAAACTTGTGCGCTAAATATGAACATATTATGAGGTGTTTATCCAACACTCCTAATTAACGCACATTCATTAACATTTAAGATTTGATGTGTAGCATAATTCATTTTCAAACAGGTTCGTGTGATCGGGGCGGATCGGTTTTGTCAGTACCATAGACTAATATATTTAAAATGAGAGTCGGTGCTCTTATTTACACCTGCGCGCGCATCGCTAGTGCTGCTTAGCACGGCGCGCGGAAAAACAAAACTGGCGCGCCATTTTCCAAAGAAGTTAATATTGAACAATACAAGTCTGTTTTTTTTCCTCGCAAGTGTGTTGAAAAACGTCGTATGAAACGCGTGTGCATTGATCATTAGACTCTCGGCTTTCTTATCGCACTCGCCTGCGGCTCGCGCGAATAATACCGCCTCGAGCATAATGATCAACATAGCACACATGTATCATAATGTACTATTAGAGAATTAGAATCATTAATACATCTTTCTAAGTTAGATTTCTACCATTAACACTTTTCCATAAGAGATTGGTGGTTGGTGGTAGAAATCTAACTTAGAAAGATATATTAATGATTCTAATGATTATAATTCTCTAAATATGTACCTGTTATTGTCGCGAATCATATTTTGATCAAGATACAATCTAATACTGGCCTGCAAATTGCAAAAAACGTAAGAAAATTTGAATTTCGCGGTCTGCCACTATCCATTCACCTTAAGGGTCCCCTATCAGTTTTGCGGACTATAAACAGAAAAAATCATTTTTTTTCAGCGCAAATATCTCAATATCCTTAAGTTATCTAGTTTTATTAAAAATACACAAGTATTTATCACCTACCTATCTAGTAAGTCTACGAATTTAAGTTTTAATAACTACTTAATAAAAAAATTGTTTATAAGGCATTATTTAGATATTTTACTACAATTAAATTAGTAGTCAAAACAAAAATATAAAAATTGAGTTTGGTAGATAAACACCTCAAATTTTAAAATATTTAACGCTTTTTGTTATTTTCAATAAATTCTTACGCGTAGACGATGGTTTTGCGCATGACTTTATTGGGTTTTTTCAGCGTAGTCAACATTTTTTTACATGTACTAATTCATTAAACTTAAAAAAAAATCGTACACTTACTAATATACTATATGCCTAGTATTTAGGATTTTTTTTCAGATCGTTATTTGCTACCAGTTAGCTAAAAAAGCAATCGAAAAACTTGGTGTTTCGTGATTACGTAAAAACGTGTGTTAGTTTTTTTTTTTTGAATTTATATTAAGTAGTTATCAAAACTTAATTTCGTACACTTACTAGATAGATAGGTGATAAATACTTGTGTATTTAAAAAAAAAACTAGATAACTTAAGGATATTGAGAAATTTGCGCTGAAAAAAACTGATTTTTCTGTTTTTTATCCGCGAAACTGATAGGGACCCTTAAGGTAAATAAATATTGGTTAATTTAGGGACCAAGGACAATACAGACTATTTAAAAAAAACTGTGAAATATGGCCCGCGGATTTCCTTTGGCATGAAGTCTCTTTGATGAGATTAAAAAAGCGCGCATCTCCGACTAGTAAATAGTTATCTGTGGCATTAATGCACTAGTGAAATAACATAAAGAAAAAGCACGCGTTTTTAATACACTGCATTATGGACCTAAAAGCGGTTCAATAAGAGCCACTTTACGAGCAAGTGTGTTAAAAAAGTTCTTATACAATGTGTTAGAATGACTGATACATTTTAGCAACACGATGTGTTAGAATGACTGATACATCTTAGCAACACAATGTGTTAGAATGACTGATACATTTTAGCAACACAATGTGTTAAAATGACTGATACATTTTAGCAACATGTGGGTAGGATATTCTTTAAGATACTGTAGTAGTAGTTTTCTAAGTGTATCCGGGAAATCAGAGTGGGAGAATGTCAGGTCTTTAACACATCAGAAATGTCTATGTGTCGCTGTTTTCCATAGGCAATGAAAACCACTTTCATCAGCGACTTTTATTAACGTTAGTAAACAACAGCTAGATACCTACTCTAATTACAACAATAAATAACATAACTTATCAGGTGGGACACGGGCCTGCTCTCTTCAAGAGGGAGTGGGCTGTAATATACCATGCGGACCCTGTGCCGATTGGTAGATGTCACATATCTTCGAATTTCTGGTTCAATAAATACATATCTCTATGTATGTCAATGAAGATACGTCCTCCGCCCGTCTGAAAGTTGTTGATCCGTCAAAACAAGTGACAAATCCAATTTTTGGAAGGAGTCTTACACCGTGATTAGGGACAACTGTGAAACGTGTTTATTTATTTATTTGATTGTGGCACTCCAACGACTTATTGACTACCTATTACATTTATTCGGGTACTGTAACAATTGAACTTTAAGTCTAGAGTGAATTTGTCACTTACAGGTGTGCACAGCATTTTTGTATATTTCAAGTTTTATAATTTTACATAGAGTAGGTAACATAACAATCATACAGGTTAAAAAAAAAACGTGTTTTCATTCATTCATTGTTCGAAAGTGATACGTTTTGGAAAGCGGCCGTAACTTCGGCCGTGTGATTAGGGATTAGACTCCCTGGGGTTTATAACTCGAATTTTAACCAAAATCCAAATGAATATGATACACTAGCAGAGCCCCGCGGTTTCACCTGCGTAAGTTTCGATCCAGTGGGAATAATGGGATATAAAATATCAAGTGTTAAACCTGGTTATAGGCTATGTGTGTGCTTCATACAAATTCGTTTAGTAGTTCTCACATACTTTCGCGTTTATAATATTAGTAGGAAGTAAGATAGGATAGGATCGTAAAAGAAGAACGTATTTAACCCCAAATTCTATTTTCCTCACGGAAATAAAATATTTCACGGACGAAACCCTTCGGTTAAAAGCTGGTAAGGAAATAACACACTTGCGATGGCCTGTCGGCCTGCCACCGATCGTTCATTGTAGGTGGGCGAGCGATCCGTCAATGCCACCGCGCGCTGATTTTATTTACCGAGAAAAGTAACGTGATTTGTACTACTAGTATGAACGGCACGTTTCCCGAAATTGGATTCAAACGGGAATCGAAGGAAAAGTTAAAGAAAAAAAAATGTTTGTAAAGATTTGACATAAGTAATACCTACTAGAATGTTGGGAATCCCGATATCCGTTCGAGTCTGTATGTTGAGAGATGTTTTTAACTTAGTTCCTATTTACTATAAATCTTATAGAGGACTTGAAGATTCTTGTAGTGGATATATTCAAAATCATTCAACAAAATAAACTATTCCTAAAGAACCCTAAATTACTGGATTAATAGGGCAAGCAAGCAATGAGGAGATCCGCAGGAGAACCAAGGTAACCGAGATAGCCCGAAGAATTGCCAAACTTAAGTGGCAGGGCGCATTGCTCGCAGAACAGATGGCCGATGGGGCCGAAAGGTTCTGGAGTGGAAACTGCGTACCGGAAGACGTAGCGTTGGAAGGCCTCCCACAAGGTAGTCCGACGACCTTGTGAAGGCCGCAGGAACCCGTTGGATGCGAGACGCACAGAACCGGTGGAAGTGGAGGTGCTTGGGGGAGGCCTAAGTCCAGTAGTGAACGTCTTTCGGCTGAAAAGATAATGATGATGATGATGAATAGGGCAAGGGCAATTGCCCTTGCTTTATTCATCATCATCCATCATCATCATACATTTTTTAAGACGGAATGGTTTTTCTTTCCGTCTATAATAAGTACAATAAAATCAATCTGCCTAGCCTTTTCCAAACTATATTCGGGTCAGCTTCCTGACCTGCTTCTCTGACCTCCAGAACCTAGTTACTGTGTAATACGATACCCCTTGGTTGCCAGACTTTTGGGTTTCTGATTACCCGTAACGACTGTCAAATATCCACGAATAGCAGCCGGGACGTGCTTTCCGAGGCACTTAGGGGTTTCGGTATGTAAAGATGGTCACCCATCCACGACCGACCGCGGCAAGCGTAGGTTAACCTGATCGATCAACTCGTGCGGTTATTAAAAGTCACCCATCCACGGGTCAACAAGATGAATGAACGGACTGCATTTTTTATTACGAGCGATTATGAAGAGAATCTTTCCAGAAATAAATCATTCATTCCTTTTGTTTCAAAACCCGCCATCTTCCGAGCCCAAACCTTGTATTATGAATGCGGGTACTAAGTTCAACTATCACGATTCATCATCTGCCTAGCCTTTTCCCAACTGTTTTGGGGTCGGCTTCCAGTCTAACCGGATGCAGCTGAATATTCAACTATCACGATTCTGAACCATTAAACACTGCGAAATACTGCTCACAGTGTTGTATAAACGTGTAATATTATTCTCCAACACATAATAGGTGTTGAAACGCATTCATGTCAATTATTAACGCCACATTAACTTGAATGCTGCAAACAATAAGTTGGCGGCAAAAAATTCAATGTGTTACTTAGCGCCATGATATTTTTTGTGGCGTCATCTTTCGCTTCATAAATTTTTAGAGATTATCAAAGTGCTGAGAAGGTGTCAAGGGAGTTCGTTTGCCAGTCACTTCAGGATTAAACCAAGGTTACTTACTTTTAAAGGTACATTTAGAATACTCAAGTTTCTTATTTTTTTAAGGTTTAAGACCGGTTGTGAGGAAAGTATTGAGTATGATTGTATATGGAAGGGTAGGGCAATACCTGATATATTATATATCCTATCCTAACTATAATATTATAGATGCGAAAGTAAGTTTGTTTGTTACCTTTAACATTAACAGCATTAACAAATACTGCATTATTTTTTTAGTCATCAATCCTTCTTGGAGTTGATATTCAACCTCGTTTTTAATACAGGCCATGTATTACTTTCAGTGATTTCAAATTACGAATCGTTGATACGTCAGATGGCATTTTTTTCATGGTGCTAAGCTTCACTTGAAAGAAATCTGTTGACGTGAAAACATTTTTTTTTTCTCCTTGGACTAAATGCCTAAACGACTAAATCTGATTTTTTATCTGAAAGTGTTTTTGTGTTGAAATAAGGTGCGTATTTACTATTTTTGGGTTATTCATTGTTTCATTTTTTCATGTCGCAATATTTTTAATCGCTTTCGTTCTTAACTAAGGGTTCCTCGCTAGAAGACGTTTCATTGAACGAGACGATCTATCGATTGAGAAATTTCGTCTCCACTGCTGATGGAAAACTATTTTTTTTTTTCTCGTTCTTTGGTACGTAATAATTATGGTTCTATACTCTTTTTTTTGGGTATATGAGATTCTGCTTGCTTCATGGGTTCTTATGGATAAATTTTACTCCAGGTTGAGGCCCGAACTTTCAGCAAGCCGATACACTCGGCTTTTCCCCTTAGCACCCAGACTTCCAATAAGTAATTCTGCAATTCACCGGAGCAACAGCCGATTCGTACTGACGATCAGAGCCGAGCTGAGCCGGATTCGCGGGTCGTATTCGCCAACAACGGACAGGGGCCTGTGTTAAACAGTTATTTTTGTAATTTTCTCCCATATTCTTTTGTTACCTAGTATGTTGTAGGTAGTTTAATTTTTTATTTTAACTGAAATACGGTGGGTGTGATATCTTACCTATTTTTGCGGACCGTTTTAAGCACGCGTACGGATTAAAATTGATTGCAATCACGTTTTAAATTCGTCGCGTTTTCAAATTTTAATTTTTTTGGTACAATCCCAAGGTATTCTTTTTTATATAACCTATTTTCACGTCACGGTTTCTCAGGATATTTTCGTCATCATTTTTAACCTGTTTATTTTTTATCTTTTTTTATAATCAATGTTTGGAGTTTAAAAATAAATTATACGTATTAGTTAGCGAAAAGTGTTTCTTTCCGTCTATTTTCGCTACAATAGGTACGTTGTCAGGTATACAGAAACAGACATAGGGTACCTTTCATCCCGAAAAAAAGCACTGTTCCCGAGGAAAACAACAATAACATTATTATGATAATAGATGGCGCCACGTGTCTTTCAAAACGAACTGATTGTCAAATTCTAAAATAACGCGAGCGAAGCCGCGGGCAAAGGCTAGTAATATTATAAATAAGAAAGTGTGTCTCTCTATCACCTCTTCACGCTTAAACCGCTGAACCGATTTAGATGAAATTTGGTATAGAGATAGTTTGAGTCCCGAGAAAGGACATAGGATACTTTTTATCCCGATATTCGCACGGGATTGACATTTGGGCGGGTGAAACCGCGGGACGCTGCTAGTAAAGAATTATGAAAGAAAAAGACATGTTACGCCGACCCCAAATAAATTGCGATAAGGGCAGGGGAGGTATTGAAGACCGAAGTGACCCTATCTATTAAATATGAGTTTTTTTTTATTTTACCAGTGATATCTGATCTTGGACACCACTGACTTTTTTCGAAGAACAACGTCGTCAGAAAAGCTGCAGGTGCCCAACGAATGTAATATCCAACCATGTTTTCATTTCCCACTTTTTACTAAAATCTATCACAATAAGGGTCAATATTGCTCAAAGTACAATGAACTGCCAATCGCCCACTATTTTCATTTCCCTAACAGCGCAAAAATAGTTTACCCGCGGATTTCCGTGAAAAGTTAATAATTTATTTTCCCCGACCCGGGCATTTTCCTTCCGCCTTTCACTAGCTATACAAACCCGTGCACTGGCATTTATACATAATAAATAATGACGTCATCCAATCGGGCCTTTCCGAATCATTTGCTGGATCGAATTAGGGAGGAGGAAAAAGTTTCATTGAAATATGACACCTGTTCGAACTCTCTCGAATCAAAGGGCGATGATAAAGACGGAGGTTTTCAAATAAAGGGGAATCGGTCCCTTTTTCTTACTATTTATATGTTTTTCTGTTCCGGGATTTGGGCATTATCTCCCTCCAAATATATGGTACCTGTGTGTTTATTCACGTCCTACCACCATTTATTATGTCATGCCAAGAAATTATCGTTCTTCCTCCGAAACAAATATTACTTTCTGAATGAGTTATCTTTGTTTTGTTCTGATAATAATATGAAATGTGTTTGCTGGCTTCGATATTTATATTGGATAGTTTTGCTGATGTCCGCGACTTTTTCGCAAACTAACTTCAATCCTCCGTTGTATCAGTCAGTAGTGGTGTTTTCGTTGGACCCTCTACTTAATAAAAGTATGTCAACTATTTATGGCCTTAATTTATTGTAAAATTAATTTAAATGACTAGATTTTTTATTTTTATATTATTAATAGTTTTGATTTTGGTTTTTTAGGGTTCCGTAGTTCCTACAAGGAACCCTTATAGTTTCGTCATGTGCGTCTGTCTGTCTGTCTGTCCGAGGTTTTACTAAGAGACCGTTAGTACTAGAAAGCTGTAATTTTGTAGGAGTGCGTATATCAATTACGCCAAAAAAGTGGTAAAATAAAATTTTGGAAAATATTTTTATTTAGGGTAGCTCCCCTACATGTGAAGTGGGGATAAATATTTTTTTCGTCGTCTAACCCATCGTGTGGGATATCGTTGAATAGGTCTTTTAAAATTACTTGGGTGTTGCTAAAATTATTTTTCGATTTAACGCTCCATTTACGAAATGTTAAACGTTAAAGTGCAAATTTTTGTTCCAGTAGTAGTCCGTAGTCCCCCCTCCTCTAAAACCTAAACTTCTGGCTTGAAAAATGTGGAAAAAATCACGATGATAATGAATTTCATGAACTTTAAAGGAAAACTATAGCGGTTAAGATAACTTTATTAGTTTAGCGGTAATAGTTGTTGAACTTGGGTATTGGATAATTTTGTACCAAATACAAAATCCTTAGCATTAATCCTTTAAAGTGACTAAGATGAAATAGTTGCTTGTTTATAACGGGTAAAGACTTGCATTGAAAAACAAAATATTTTTTTTTTTAATATTCAGAATAAAGAACAACAGAATCGTACTACATTGTGATAACGGGCTACTACGGAACCCTACACTGTGCGTGGCCCGACACGCACTTGGCCGGTTGTTTGTAATCTTAATTTTATGTGCCCTTACAAGGTTCATATTTTTGTACCTAGCTTAAGCGCTTTGTTAATTAAGTACATCTTTTTTACAATATTTATTGCAATAAATGAATATGAATAAGAGTGAGGGGGGCTTGTGGCTAAGTAATAACAACCGCACGGTTCGATTGATCAGGTTAAGCTATGCTTGCCGCGGTTGGTCCGTGGATGGGTGACCATCATTACATATCAACCCGGCTCCCGTTTGGTCCCGGCTGTCATTTTTTGATCTTTGACAGACGTTACGCGTCGTCAGAAGCCCGAAAATCTGACAACCATCAGTCTTACCCAGTAGCTGGGTTGTGGACGTCAGATAGGCAGATAGAAATACTGGTGTTCAGCTGCATCCGGTTAGACTGGAAGCCGACCCCAACATAGTTGGGAAAAGGCTGGCAGATAATGATGAAATGAATATTATTAACTTCTTTAAGTAAGTACTATCTACGAATAGTAGATTATATTTATTATTATTACATACTCAAGTAGGTCAAGTAAGTAAATATTATGGCCACGAAGTCCCCACTATAAATTCTTCAGTACAGTTCATGTTGTTCAAATACCTACTTAAAACTTAAAATTGGATTCAAGACAGTATCGGTTCTCCATTGCATTCAGTCTCACAATCGGTCCGCACCGTCAATCCAACAATCTGGAAGGAAATAGTTCTTCAAACTTTCCCCATTTAATTCAATCTTCGTCAGCTGTGAGTGACTATTTGCTTTTACTTTGCAGCTTAAAGTTGGCGTTTACGAAAGCGCTAGAAGTGAAAATTCGAACCGCAGAATTTCGAGCAAGTTAATCTTGTAATTTAAAAGGTCAAAAAATATTGAAACATTTAAAAAACAGCTAGCATTCTAGGATATTTTGTAGGTTCCCTCAATCATTAACAGTTTATATAAAATGGCATATATTTAATCGAACTTATAATACTTCCTCCTAAAAATATTATTGAACCCTAGTGTAATATAATGATTGCGCCTCTTTTTTGTGAACCTCAAATAATTCCAATTTAGGGTTGTAAAAATACTAAAAGATCAGTAACTGCCACCAACTAAATAAACCTCTTAAGTTGGATGTAGCGCGGTTGTTCACAGTTCTAACCTGACCCGGGGGCCTAAAAAGGCCACTTTTGCAGAATCATAAAAGGATAACATTATGAATCTTAATGGACAGTTAACTGTTAAGTTAATCGTATCAAATCCCATTGGTGAAGGATTTTTCAGTTATTTTTTTTTTGTCTGTGCTAAAATACTAATCAATCCAATCCAAATCCAATCCCAATCTCTTTGATTATACCTACTTACGTAGTGCAGCGAAACAAAGAAAAACACGGGCTGTCTTCGCCATATTGAGATTCATAATGTTATCCTTTTATGATTGTGCCAAAGTGGCGTTTTAGGCCCCTTTATCTATTATGTCATGAAGTCATTTAGGTCCTCTAGCTTAGTTACTGCGCCGAATACGGCTCGCGCGTGGGTGGTCACAGTTCCAACCAACCCCGTTTGTTCGGGGTACCCTAGCTTAGTTACTGCGACAGACTGTGGTAAAAGGCCAGTAAGCTAAAAAGGGGCTCAATGAATTTAAAAAACCGTGCATCGTTAGAAGCGCAAAAAGTTTTTAGAGGCCCATTAATATGAAAACTGTCCACCATTGGAAGGTCAATAAGTTTTTAGAGGATAAGTTAAATATGTCCCATAAAAAGGGCATGCCCAGTGGCACAATGAATGTATGCGTAGGTAGTAAAAATCAATGTTTAGTTTAGATTGTTATATCACATTAATATTATAAATTCGAAAGTTTGTGAGTGTGTGAGTGTGTGTGGGGGTGTGTTTATATGTTTGTTACTTCTTCACACTCATACGGCTAGACCAATTTAGATAAAATTCCGCGATCGAAACTTACGCGGGTGAAACCGCGGGGCGCAGCTAGTTTATTATATTACTAGCTGCGCCCCGCGGTTTCACCCGCGTAAATGTCGATCCCGTGTGAATATTAGGATAAAAAATAGCCTATATGTTAATCCAGAGTGTCAGCTACCTCCATACCAAATTTTATCTAAATTGGTCTAGCCGTGTGAGCGTGAAGAAGTAACAAACATATAAACACACCCCCACACACACTCACACACTCACAAACTCTCTACATCCGTATTTTTTTTTTTCCAAAATTGGTCCAGCCGTTTGAGCGTGAAGAAGTAACAAACATATGTTACACACCAAACTTTCGCCTTTATAAGACATGTGTGACATTTTTCTTCATCAGATTGCCTCTTTAAGTCATACCAAAATCAACGTCTCAGAAGACCACGTTATTTTTGGCCTATTTTCGAAATCTGAAAGTAGACTCCTGACCACGGGGCTCGTATCTGAAATTTTTCAAATATATTTTCGGTGTTCTCTCATCACACCGCACCTACTCAGCTATAAACATATCACAATTCTGTCGCGTTCCAAATCTTTAGAATACAGTCAACCATTAGTACCTACGAAGTTATGTCCGAATAAGCATACTCAGTACTCGTATAAAGCATACAGCGACCCAGTTCGCTATTAAAGGCTACCGAGATCCTCCTCAAAGCACCGTAGAGCGTCCTCGGACCGACGCTACAATTTATGCTCCATCCCGGATTTTGTATGGAAACGTTCGATAAAGGGTGACATTCTGGAAAACATAAATTCCGTTTAGGTTTTCCACATTTTACCCTCTCAACCGAACCAAGCGACCAGCTTTAACAATGTGGGAAGTTATGTGCTATGCGAAATATGAAAAATGGACAGCGGATTACAAGCGGTTTATATAAAAGGGTCGAGTAACTATGTTGTTGTTTTGTTTATTTCTAAATTTAACATGTTAAATGCATGTATGTTTCAATATGAACTGAGTGTGATACCAGGATCAGGTCCCTCTGTGTGGGATACCTACCAATCACACTAATATTATAAAGGCGAAAGTTTGTGAGTGTGTGTGTGAGTGTGTGTGTGTTTATATGTTTGTTACTTCTTCACGCTCAAACGGCTGGACCAATTTAAATAAAATTTTGTATGGAGGTAGTTGACACCCTGGATTAACATATAGGATACTTTTTATCCCGATATTTCTACGGGATCGACATTTACGCGGGTGAAACCGCGGGGCGCAGCTAGTATAAACTAAACCTTATGATTACCTACTGCTAAAATTTACGGCGGCATAAACAATTTGTTTTTTAAATCTTTGTTATGAAAAGGGATTTTTATCCATACGGATATGCTAACCCCACCGTATCTCATCAACAATTTAACTTTAATTGATGTAACTACATTATTATGTAACTAAGGGCTGATTTTTCAATCACCTGATAACTTTATTCGAGGAATAATTTTAAAATTTTGACAGTAATTTCATACAAAAACTGTCGTACGTCAATTTTATTCCTCGAATAAAAGTTATCTAGCCATGGAAAAATCAGCCCTAAGAAAAGAAATGAATCATCGACTAGGCTTATATTCTCCAGGACACACAACCTCTTTGTAATTGCCGATATAGGGTGTGCTAAACGTTTTGAATTAGCCCAACGAACAATTCTGTAATCAATGATTCCCTATATAATATAAAATAAAAATATTAAAATACGTATTTCTTTATTATGAAATACAGATAAAAAGACACATCATTATAGCCGTCAACTACGCATTCTGTAGGTACAGACACCACATCAAGCTACCCGTAACTGTCAAATTTTCCCAAACAACTTGGAACCTTATGCTTTAGCAATAAAGTTGAAAATCTATTAAAGAAATTTGACAGATTGTAGTAGCTTGATGTGCTGGCGTCCGTACATCAAACTAACTAACATTTCATAAAAATAATTGCTGGGAAACGACTTTTATTTTTGGTGTGTTTGCTGTTTGCGGTAGTGCGCAATTTAAAAGATGTGTCACATCATTAAAAACTTGTTTTCGTAAAAAAACGTCAAAGAGATTATTACAATGGCGGGGAGCACAAGTGACTCTCTCTCGGCTTCGTTAAGTGTCTTTTGACACCCTGTATACTTTCACGCGACCACTAAAAAAACTCACTGATTCCTACCACAACAGAACACAAACGATGACCCATGTTATAATTATTTTGTATCATAGTTATTAATTAATTTCAGCCGAGTCTCGCTACTAACAAAGAGTAATTATTTTATACGGCGCATAAACCTATTTAACATTTAGTTAATCTTCTGGCTTGCTTAATTTCGTGCCTTCAAAATCTACTTGACCTCGCCCATTCCGCTTGATACAATTACGTTTAGACCCCTTATGCTCTAATACCGGCAGAAGCGTAAAGGGAATTTGAAAATAACTTCTGCCGTCAGCTGACATAAAGCCTCCTGATTTTATGTTGCTCTGGTATCATTAAGTTTGTAAATTGTTTACGAAAGACAGAAATTCGAAGCGAGTACGATTTTTGCTGTTTTAATTTCAGCATTAAATAGGATGGTTGGTTACATTTAGGAACCGCCTTTTTGACTTCTGATAGCTAGACAAAGGCGTATAGATTATGCACTTAAGATTTATTGGTAAGAAGCCGTGTACCTTATGTGATTTCTCATCAAAAATTTCGAAGTTCCTTATAAACTTTCATGCCCTTTCTAAACCCAGTGATTTAGGCTGTGCGTTGTCTGTCAGTGACTTAATTTAGAGTAGACGGATATAGTACCTGTTCATAAATCGGTTTAAGTACCTACCTGCCTGAAAGCCTGAGAGACGAAGTTAGTTGATTACCTACCTACTTTCGTCTTCCGTCGTCTTTCACAACACAAACTCGCGTCATTTTAACATTATCGTTCATGATATTAACTCGTAACTAAACGCAAAGAAGTCGTCCCGTATTAAAACACGCGCTTCAGTACTTAATTACTAAGTGAATGGAACACTGACTCACAAGGAGACAGCTCCAATCGTTTCCATCGCGTTTGGAACACTCCATTACCCCAGTTCCCTTTTGACTATGGTAGCTTAGCTGATGCAGTAGGCAGTTAATGTTGTGCTTAAACGATATTTTTCTAGGCTTTAAATTATATTGTTCGGGGTATTGACGTCATCTTTTGACATCCTTAACACCACTGCCACTGATGCCATGCAGGGTAGTATTCTATGGGGTGCATGTTGAAAGCCTCCTCGCGGCGCACCCTGGGCAACGTCAGCACCAATTGCCCACTGGTTCTGGTGGACTCTTGGGGCTGGCGGCTAATTTTCAACACACGGGGAAAGGTCATGGTTCCAATCACCGATCATCCTGGATGGTCGGTGAAGGGAACCGGGCTATAGACGGTCATGCGTCTACTCCCCCTCTGCTTACAGAGGGAGGTGAGTGGGCGCAGACCGTCACGGGGCGGTACCCACGAGAGTGGGGCGTTGGAGGGTGTCCCATGCCCGCGCTGCGTCTGTCCGGCATCCGGCGGCAGCGTGGGGACGCCGGGGCGGCGGTTGGTTCTGCCCAACCGTCGGCCACCCCGTAACCTTGAACTCAGGACCGGGGGTCCGGGCCACTGAGGTCCGGGCCGCGAGGAAGACAACCTCTATAAAAAATTACCCCAATCCCAAGGTCGAGCGTGCCGAGGGGATGAATGGCCGGAGGGTATCCGGTCATTAGCGCGAAAAGGGACCTCACCCTTAAAAAGGAACACAAAAATGGAAAAGACAGACGGCAAAAAACTACCCCAGGGCGGTACCGGCTGCTCAGCAGTCGGAGAATCCGCCACGTTCCCTTTGGGAACGTCAAGCCCCCATTCGTATTCTGGGGGGGGCAACGAATGTCTTCCGCTTGCAATTGGCAACAAGAGCCGAAGAGGCTCCTGTCCCTTAGGGGACCAAAGAGAGGAGAAGAGAGATGCGGGCTCGGAGTCCGACGCCGCATCAGGAGGCGCGAGCACGAGAGGCTCAGGGAGCTCCTGCCGTGCCAAGGAGGTGGCCGCTGTGGCGAAGCTCAGCAAGCGGCCAAGGTGTGAGGACGGTCAGGGGCTGTCCTCCGATGAAGAGCTGGCCTCAGCTAGGAAGATCCCCACCAGTAGGCGGGGTGGGGTGCGCGAGCGAGGCAAAGGGAGGGGGCTCACTGCCCGCGAGGCGGCAGAGAGAGCGGAGGAGCCCGCAAAGGAAGGAGGGACCGCAGTCACTTCGGGACCCTCAAGCGACGAGGAGAGTGCGGCTAGTGACCCCGAGGCGGACTGCAAGCGCAGGTTTGCGGAGGTCGTGGAGGCCGCGATCCGAGACGTGGCCTTGAAGAAGCTACAAGCTTCAAAGAACAAGGCCGTAGTCTCGGCGATGGCCTCCATAATGGCGGCAGCGGAGGCGGCCAACTACACCGGCCCCTCTACTGGCGAAGTGGCCGAATTGAGGGCGGAGGTCACCCGCCTCACGGCCGCCATGGGGAAGCTCCAAGAGGAGAACGGGCGACTCCGAGCGGACCTGGCCGGCCTGAGGGCCGCCGGGGGCGCACAGGCGAAGCCGCCGTGCCAGCCCGTCCCGGTGGAGAATCAGGTCCTGAACCTGGTCCGGCAGGAGCTGGCGGCCTTCCAGGCGCGGTTCTCCGTCCTGGAGGGCATAGTCCTGCGCCCCCCCTTGGCGGGCGGGACGGCCCCGAGGCCGAAGGCGGCCTCGTACGCGGCCGCTGCGGCAGCTGCCGCCCCTAAACCCGGGCCGTCTGGCCGGGCCCAGGCGCCGGCCAATCCGGCGGCGGCCAAACCGGCGTCGGCCAAACCTGCGTCGGTCAAATCGGCGTCGGCCAAACCGGCGTCGGCCAAACCGGCGTCGGCTGGAGGAGCCCCGGCGCCAGCGCCGGCTGGCGGGGCCCCGGCGCCTACCGGCAACACCCCGGCGCAGGCCCGGAAGAGGGGCAGGCCGGCACGGGAGGCGAAGGCCCCAGAGCCAACGCCCCGCCCCCAAAACCCTCCCACTCCTCCCACGACCGACGCCGAATGGCAGGTGGTCGGGGAGAAGAAGAAGGCGGCCAAGGCGGCCAGAAAGAAGGCGCAAAGGCGGCGCCGCAAGGAGCGAGCCGTCGCGGCTAGGCTTCGCGCCCCAAAGACCGCGGCTGTAGTAATAACGCTACAGCCGGACGCGGTCAAGAGGGGCGTGACGTACCGCGACGTGCTCGCCAAAGCGAGAGAGACGGTGGACCTCCAGGAGCTGGGGATCACCGGGGGCCTCCGGCATAGGGTGACCGCCACTGGCGCCCGCATGTTGGAGATCCCCGGTGCGACGAGTGGCCCCACCGCTGACGCCCTAGCTGAGAAGCTAAGGGCGTCCCTCAATGCGGATGAGGCTCGAGTCTCCAGGCCCGTCAAGTGCGCAGACATGCGCATCTTGGGCCTGGATGACTCCGTAACGGAGGGAGAGGTGGTTGCCGCCGTTGTCAGGACGGGCGGGTGTCTGGCCGACCAGGTGAAGGCGGGCACCATACGTCCTGACTTCACGGGTATGCGTACCGTAACGGTAAGCTGCCCCGTGACGGCGGCCAGAACGATCGTGGAGGGCCGAAGGCTCCTGGTGGGCTGGGTTTCAGCGCAGGTCAAACTGCTGGAACCCAAGCCTCTGAGGTGCTTCCGATGCCTTGTGGGACACCATGTTGGCGTCCAATGCACCTCGGAGGTAGACCGCAGCTCACTATGCTTCCGCTGCGGTCAGCCCGGACACAAGGCCGGCTCCTGCAACGCCGCGCCGCACTGCATCGCATGTGCGGCTGCTGGCAAGCCGGCCGATCACCGGGCGGGGAGCAAGTCCTGCGCTCCACCCGCCGGGACCAGGAGGAAAGGCAGGCCCTCCGCCGCCGTCGCCACCACCACCGTCGCCGCCGCCGCTGCCGCCGCCACCAACGCCGCTGCTGCCGCCGCCACCACCGCCGCCGCCGCCGCCGCCACCACAACCGCCGCCGCCGCCGATGCCGCCGCCGCCATAGTGGAGGGGCCCTCACAAGGGGCCCGGGAGGGGGCTGAAATGGAGGAGTAATGGCTCCCCTACGCCTCCTCCAGGCGAACATCAACCACTGCGCCTGCGCTCAGGACCTGTTGCTCCAGAGCGTGGCGCAGTGGTCGATTAACATCGCCGTGGTCGCTGAGCCGTACTTTGTCCCGCCCAGGGATGACTGGGTGGAGGACCTGAGCGGCTCAGTGGCCATACTTTCGTCGGCCGCCGCCGGCACCCCGTCCCTCGAATGCGTCACGAAGGGACAGGGGTGCGTAGCAGCACGGTTCGGAGAGATAGTAGTAGTGGGGGTGTACTTCTCTCCGAACCGAACTCTCGCCGAGTTCCACAACTCTTTAACAGAGTTGAGTGTCGTCGTCGCCGGAAACCATCCCTTCCCCGTGCTAGTGCTCGGGGACTTCAATGCCAAGAATTTGGCCTGGGGTTCCCGTTACACGGATGTGCGGGGCAGGATGGTGGAGGACTGGGCTCTGGAAACAGGCCTGGTCGTCCTAAATCGGGGTTCTGTTCCCACGTGTGTGCGGATGCGGGGTGAGTCCGTGGTGGACATCTCGTTCGGCAGCCCCGCTCTGTCACAACGCGTCATTAACTGGCGCGTCATGGAGGGGGTGGAGACCTACTCCGACCACCGGTATATCCGGTTCGACGTCTCCGCCCAGACCTCTAGCGCGCTGGTCCAACAGGCCCCGAGTGGTCCGCGGTGGGCGCTGAAGCAGCTGGACCGGGAGCTCCTCCTGGAAGCCTCGATCGTGCAGGCCTGGGTGTCATCACCGGACAGGCCTGCCAACATCGACGATGAGGCGGAGTGGTTCCGGGAGGCCATGTCCGAGATCTGTGACGTGGCAATGCCCCGAGTCCGGCCAGGACGCGCCCGACGTCAGGTGTACTGGTGGTCGCAGGAGTTGGAGACGCTACGCAAGGCGTGCGTCGATGCGCGACACCTGTACCCCAGGCACCGCAGGCTCCGCATTCGCCCTCCGGATGCGGAAGCCACGGAGGCGGAGCTGTACGAGGGGTACAGAGCGGCGAAGACCGCCCTCCAAGAGGCTGTCCAGCGGGCCAAGGATGTGGCCCGCGAGGAGATGGTGGAGACTCTGAACAGAGATCCGTGGGGGCGCCCTTATAAAATGGTGCGGAATAAACTCCGCACCTGGGCCCCCCCGCTGACGCAGAGTCTCCGCCCCCAGCTGGTGGAGGAGGTGGTGAGCGCTCTGTTCCCTTCACGGGGGGAGCACACTCCCCCGCCCATGGCTCCGCCAATTGCGGTGCCCGAAGCGGACCACGCGGACGACGACGACATCCCTGTTGTGACCGGGGTAGAACTGAGAGCGGCGGTAGGAAGGCTGAAGGCCAAAAATACCGCCCCAGGACCCGACGGCTTGCCAGGTAAAGCCTGGGTCCTGGCCTCGAGGGCTCTCGGGCCTCGACTGGAGGCGTTCTTAAGCGCATGTTTGGAGAGAGGCCAGTTTCCACGCCGTTGGAAGACGGGGAAGCTGGTCCTCATTCGGAAGCCAGGGCGCCCTGCGGACTCTCCGTCCGCATACCGGCCCATCGTGCTGCTCGACGAGGTCGGCAAGCTCTTTGAGAGAGTGATTGCGGGCCGCCTCGTCGGGCACCTGGTGAGGACGGGGCCGGATCTTGCGGACAGCCAGTTCGGTTTCCGCAAGGGGCGCTCGACGGTGGACGCCATCATGCGCGTGAGAGCCCTCACGACGGGGGACGCGGTGTCCCGGGGTGGGGTCGTCGTGGCGGTGTCACTCGACATCGCCAACGCGTTCAACACCCTCCCCTGGAGCACCATTGTGGAGGCACTCCGGTATCACCGGGTGCCGCCCTACCTCCGTCGAATAGTCGAGGCGTATCTGACGGAAAGAGCCGTCAGCTACCCCGGTCGCGATGGGGAGTGGAACCGGCGAGAGATGTCGTGCGGTGTCCCACAGGGATCGGTCCTGGGGCCGCCTCTGTGGAACATCGGGTACGACTGGGTGCTGCGCGCCGACCTCCCTGATGGCGTCAGCGTGGTTTGCTACGCTGACGACACGCTGGTCCTGGCGCAGGGGAGGTCGCATCAGGCGGCGGCCGACGCGATGACACGCGGGGTTGCGATAGTCGTGGAGAGGATCCGGCAGTTGGGTCTCGAGGTGGCATTGCATAAGTCCGAGGCCATGTCGTTTCATGGGCCCCGGAACGCGCCGCCATCGGGATCCCAACTAACGGTAGGAGGGGTTCACATCGGCGTCGGGATGACGATGAAATACCTGGGTCTCGTCCTCGACAGCCGGTGGAACTTCGTGGAGCATTTCCGACGTTTGGCCCCCAAACTGGAACGGGCCGGGGCCGCCTTCAAGCGGCTCTTGCCCAACCTGGGGGGGCCAAACGCCTCCTGCCGGAGGCTTTACGCGGGGGTCGTGCGGTCCATGGCCATATACGGGGCCCCGGTGTGGGCGCGTTCACTGTGGCGGCGAGCCGCCCACTACCTGAACGCGCCCCAGAAGGTGGTAGCCATAAGGGCTATCCGGGGCTACCGCACGATCTCCGGCGAGGCGGCAAGCCTCCTTGCCGGACTGCCGCCATGGGATCTGGAGGCGATAGTCCTCGCGCGCCTGTATGAGTGGCGCGCGGAGGCACTACGCCGGGGGGAGGATCCGCTTCCGCGGCAAATCGCTGCGGAGCGGACGGATCTCCGGCGCGATCTCATGGCGGCATGGAAAGAGCGACTGTCGCAACCCAGCGCAGGGCACGCCGCGATAGCGGCGATAAGACCCCTCTTTGAGGAGTGGCTAGAGAGGCGCCACGGCGCCCTCACCTTTCGCCTGACGCAGGTCCTCACCGGACACGGAAGTTTCGGGAGGTTCCTGCACATCATCAGGCGAGAGGAAACGCCCGGGTGTCACCATTGCCAGGATCGCCCAGAGGACACGGTGGAGCACACGGTGGAGGTCTGCCCCGCTTGGGCGGAGCACCGCCGTGTCCTCGTAGAGGCGATTGGCAGCGACGGCGACCTCTCGCGTCCGGCCCTGGTGCAAGCCATGGTCCGGGGCGAGAGGGAGTGGGAGGCAGTCACCTCCTTCTGCGAAGCAGTCATGCTAGCGAAGGAGGTGGCGGAACGGCTCAGGGAGAGAGCCTCCCGTCCCAGCCGCCGCGGGAGACGCTCCGGGCGTCGGGAGCCGCGTGACGACTCCCGGCCACCGTAGGCGCGGGCCTGCGGGCGGAGAGTAATGGGTAGCTCACCGCCCGATCAGGACCAGGCCCGTGCCGGACGGCGCGTACGTGTTCCACGCGCGCCTCAAAGAGATGTCAGCATCGAGGAGGGGCCCCTTAGGGCCGAAGCCTGCCGGGTCAGCGGGATTGTCCGAAAGGGTTACCGCTGGCCCGGAACATAAAGGGCTAAGGAAGGAACACGGGTGGGTTTTAGTCAGTAAGAGTCTGACACTCCCTTCCGCTCCACCCAGAGCGGGAGGAGTCATTTGATGATTTCCCATCCTCAAAAAAAAAAAAAAAAAAAAAAAGGGTAGTATTCTATATTTTTAGTGGTGAAAAAAATATTTATACAATATTAGTAGAACATCTAAATCTAAATTTAATACTAAAAAGAATACAATAAAACAAAAAAGTAGGTACTTTAATTAGTTTTGGGTATTTAGGCGTTTTGTTTTGTTTTAAGGATGTACGGCCGGATTGGTTACTGATGTGCACTGATTAGTTTTAGCTAATATTTCGCTTGTACCCGTTGTAATTTTAATTCTTTGTTGTTACTTTTATCTAAGTACCACTTAAGTAGTAATAATTCTCTAAATTATGTAGTCGGTGATTTTGGTGCACTGTAAAACTCTAATGAGTTTATGTTGGCTGGCACCAACTTAAATGTATAAATTGTATGTGTACCACTGAATAAATAAATTTATTCATAAGTAGATAGGTACTTATGTCAACATCGTGTTTACCAAGCGACAAAAGTCAGTATTATTATCAAAAGACACAATAATAAAAATAGTGTTGTAGGAAGGTTTTACAAGTTAATGATCAGAGATAATAAACCTAGGTAAACTAAACAATGTCACAAGAAAAACCAATGATTAAAAAACCATTTCACGGCTTCGAGGCCCTTAGGCCACAAGTCAATCACCTCTCCTCTTTTTTGCAACTAGCAACCTCGAGCCGTCAGTCAACTGCTACAATTAATCTCTCTTAAAAGTTTCCACGTTCATGTGACATCACCCACAACTTATCTACTTAAATGTAAGCCACTTTTTATTCAGGAATGTTATCAGTAACACTGATTGGAAAGTTTTTAGTGGGCGTAGGTGGGCACTTAAAAATAAAAATATTTAAATACCTACCAACTTTAAGAACTCTGGTTTCTCACTAAAGAAAGAAACGAGCAGATTTTGCGCGCTTTATTTACCTACGTAATCATACTAATTAGACATTAGTGAATGTACAAACCCTTTTATACTCGCGACGGTACGGAGACGGTTAGCGTTTGGTGAGAGGATGTGTGTGCAAACCAATGTTGCCATTTAGGTATCTCCAAAACTACTAGTCCGATTTTGATGCGGTTTTCAGTGATGGGTTTGTTAATTATTCAGGTCGCGTGTATACCTGTACCCTAACTGCATAATACACTATCAATCTCAATCTGAATCATTTTCAAGAATATTGCTAATCTATTGCTTCATATGTTCGAAAAATGTGTCTGTTCAACAACTAAAATAAGACAATGAATGTTGTTGAACTGTCAAAATGAAGGCATTGCTACTGATAGTATGTTACACAATTATACACCGCAGTTCTCGGTAATATTTCATAATTTTTCTCCTGATAAAACTGTAGACCAATATGTACGGGTATTGCAATTAAAAACATTATGGGCCCGTGGCTAAATAATAACAGCCGCACAGGTCGATCGATCAGGTTAAGCTGCGCTTGCCGCGGTTGGTCTGTGGATGGGTGACCATCTTTACATACCGTGACCCCTCCGTGCCTCGGAAAGCACGTTAAGCCGTTGGTCCCGGCTGTCATTCGTGGATCTTTGACAGTCGTTACGGGTAGTCGGAAGCCCCAAAGCCTAGTCTTACCAAGGGGTATCGTATTACCCAGTAACTGGGTTGTGGAGGTCAGATAGGCAGTCGCTCCATGTAAAATACTGGTATTCAGCTGCATCCGGTTAGACTGGAAGCCGACCCCAACATAGTTGGGAAAAGGCTAGGCAGATGATGAATTAAAAACATTATCTTTAGATCAGTGGGAAACTTTACGAAACGAGCACCTACGCAATCAAAACGTTCAATCTTAGAAGATCTATTGGCCAGATCCATGATGGATCTAGTGACGATTGTTTTCTCATTAGGTCTATTTATAAGTAAGATAATAAGTAAAATGGATCTAATGAGAATTTTTTATTTGAAAAAAATGTATGCTACAAAAACAAATAAATATCAGGGACACAGGCGTCGCAATAGGGTTTCCGTTATGTGATGCTTTTGTCCTAAAACAAATTATGTAGATAAAAAAGTAGTAGGAAAAGTTGTAAAATAATGTCGGTAAATGTTTTTTAACTAGAAGAGGATATCCTATAGACAAAGAAATCACTCACCGAATTAAATGTTACTGATCCAGTACATTTTAATTTTGAAGTTTTGTAATTTTCACAACGCCAGAGACTAGTGCCTCTTTTATAAAGAACATGACATGCTTATGGAATCTGTAGCCCTCGCATAATAATACTTTACCACGCCCACTTTTAATAAATTTCAACTTTTCGTTCGCACTCATTTTCCGTAAATAATTATAAACTCACTAAACTACAATGTCAATATGACAGATATATTAATTTATTGCTCATATCAAAAAGACTCATCAGTCATCATGTAGGTTGCTTAAGGTCCATCATGGGTCTGGCTCATGGGTCTTTTGAAAAAAAATCTCAGTAGATCCACATCTTGAAATCAGGATTCAATGAGAAAACATTCGTCACTAGATCCATCATGGATCTGGCCAATGGATCGTCTGAGATTGAACGCATAATTTTTCTCCTGATAAAACTAGACCAATATGTACTTATGGGTATTGCAATTAAAAACATTATCTTTAGATCAGTGCGAAACTTAACGAAACAATCACCTAAGCAATAAACTCTAGCTTAAAATATTATTCATTCATTTCACTAATTGACGTCATGAATTCCTGGGTAACAGTTCAACCAAAACAGACTAACTCGCGATAAAACTAACACAAACCATCAATTTAGTCGGCAAGAGCTACCTAGTATTTATTTTTTGTTAGCATAGCTCAAATATGACTGTTATTTGTATGAATAAAGGTAAATAAATATGTTCATTGTAACTGTGAACGTCCAATTAAGCTAGACTATATGTAGAAAAACTTTACAAATGTTAGTTCAAAGGTTGACACGAACATTATATTCGTGACTTTTTTGGACTAACATTTTCGAAATTGTACAAAATAATACCTACTGTAATTGACAATTCTCTAAATTCTAAAATATTCATAGAGACTTTATTACTTTAGTCCTCATGGTTTGTTTTTCATCTATCTAGGCAATCATATTTGGCTGTCCAAATTCTTTTCGGGGATAAATTGGCAAACACTTTTTACTGCCAAAATAATATTGTTTGCCTAACTTATATTTCAAATATAATTTACATATAGAGAGAAACATTTGCCATTGGAAAAACAACTCTATGCAATAAATAATATATGTAACAAGCCTTTGTAATATCAAGTCTCAATTGGCATATTGTTATTCACAGTACGATTCGAACGATCACCAGGCCATAATATATCATGGCATTCCTCGCTGAGCAATAAACTAAATGATAATAAACCCGCTTGTCGCCGTCGCAATAAATTTCACTATTTGCTGGGAACAAAACACAGTATTACATGAAATATTACCCAATATGGGGACACACAGACAGCAATGAACATAGCGACTCGTAAAGCCCAGTTACCACAACACTCGAATCGGACTTACCGGTTTTTAAACTCAATTTTTCGAAATCAAAGTCTGCTCGCTCGAAAAATATAGCCCGTTCCTTTTTTTGCAACTTGTCTGTCCTAAATATTCTCTCTCGGAGCAAACTGAAAGAAATTAAAAAGTCTTTGAAAGTAGTTCGTCTAAAAGTTCGCCTTGTCTGACCCAAAGTCGGATTTAATGGCTCTAGAAATAAAAGTTAGGTTGAAACAGATAAATCGATTAACTACATACATAGCCGCACGTGCTAACTACATTTATATACAGGGTGAATTTTTCAAGTGGGCGTGGATGGCCAAATCCGAAAGTATGAGGAATAGCGAAAAATACTCAAAGGAGTCGCTGGCTCGATTTTGATGAAAACTAAAACTGCAACATTGGATTTTTGAAAAAACAATATTTCTAGCCAGGAATCGAACCCGTTGATTTTGATTAAAAAAACACACTGTATTATTACATCACTTGATAGTGTCCCTAATAAGGATCAAATTCTGGAAAGTAATGACATACGGCAAACTTAGGGAAAATGTTGGATCTTAATAAACTGCATCTTACTTTCAAGTATTCATACCGGCATTACCTGTACCTTGTTCAAACAAGGTAAAGGTAATATCGGTATGATCCTCAATACACCCGCAGCGCAGTCACCTTCACAACATTATGTTCTAAATTCAAATTTTGAATGCAGTACAATCCTTGAGACGTCGAATCCAGCTATGAATTGAAAACAATGGCCATCATTTTGAACAATTAATCAGTTAAGGTTTATTATGTAGGTAACATAACAAAAATAAAAAAGTATTTTGTTAAAAATGAGCTCTTTTCTTTAGTTTCCCGTATGTCATTATTTCCCAGAATTCGCTCCTTATCAGCGACACTATCGAATGGTGTAATAATACAGTGTGTGGTTTTTTTTTTCAAAATCATCGGGTTCGATTCCTGTCTAAAATATTGATTTTTTTTAAATCCAATGATGCAGTTTTAGTTTTCATTACTTTTCGCTGTTCCTCATAGTTTCGGATTTAGCCATCCAAGCCCACTTGGAAAATTCATCCTATATAAATAAAATTCAGTCCTGACTGACTGATATATCAACGCACAGCCTAAACCGCTGGTCCTAGAGACATGAAATTCGGAGGGAGTTCTTTGTATCCACTAAGAAAGGGTTTTTCGAAATTCCACCCCTATGAGGGTGGATGAGGGTGAATGGGGAGAGGGTAAAATTTCGATGCGGATGAAGTCGTGGGCAGAAGCTAGTAGGTCTATGAAACACAACAACTTGTGGTCGCGACTAAATGGTGGAATGTTCTTGAAAGGCTTCCTTACTATTAAGATAGAACCTGAGAATCAAAAGTTTGTACCAGGAAAATCCGAAGTAAAGACATGGGAAATCCGTTCCCCAATATCTTAAAATCTATGGGTTAATCCATAGTGACAGCCTGGGACATATCCTATATCAAGATAAAAGCCGAGGACAGCCCGGACCACAGCGATTACGTCCGAAACATTTATATGTAAGTACCATTTTATATCTATATATACGATCCCGTAACATAACGGTTTAGCTTGTTTTAACTCGACTATTTTCGCATAGTTTCCTTTGTTTTTTTTGCATCCATTTCAGAGTGGAACCCTAATAAAAACATGCCCTGATGCACTCGCGGGACACAACCCAATATGCAACGGAAACCCGTTAAAATCCCTCCGAGTTTTTACGAAAATGGTGTGCATACAGACTTTTAAGAATATGCAAGCTTACAGTCATACTTTTTAGGGATAGTACTTATCTTAGTTTACTGCCATGTTGTATAGGTAAGTACCTAAATGTCAAATCTTCACGGCAGAAACATAAAACTTATATTTGTCGGTCAACCTTTCTCCACTTGTGACCTAAGGCTTTAGTTATCACCATTGACCAATTTAACAAACAAAAACAAAAAAAAAACAAAAACGTTATCTGGGTTTGATTACCAAGTCGGGCAAAATGCTGTTTGAATTTTTATCTGGAATTTGTCAGTAGCAGCCTGGAGTCTGGATTTGTTCCCGCTTATTGGCAATATTACACATAACTGGCGAAATGAAGGTGTCGTGTAGCCTTACACACACATCTTTGCATAGCCTTTCTGGAAAAAAGTTGAGTGCAAAAGAAACGATTAAGTATACAGGGTTACTGGTGAAACATTAACAACCTCTTAAGAGGTTATTGTACTCATCATTATGAATAACTTTTACTATGGGCCCAAACCTGAAATCGCGGATAAAAAATCAGCTGTTCCCTACATTTGTGTTCGTGTAACTCGTCAAAATGTAGGGAACAGCTGATTTTTTTCGCGATTTCAGGTTTGGTCCCATAGTAAAAGTTGTTCATAATGAACTCATCATTACAATGACCTCCTAAGAGGTTGTTAATTTTTTACCAATAACCATGTATAATTTGCATTCGCGACATATTTGCCAAAAATATAAACAAATATGAGTTTATGGAAAAATAACTTTAATTCCTACACAATAAAGTTTAGTTTACATTACAACTTTTATATATAATTTTTCAATAGTGCTAGTCACTCTGAAATCAACTTAATTACAATTAAAATAAAGTTGATATTTGTTTAACTTAAAATAACATCAATTTGAAACACATAAGCTTCAATAGATTTTAGGTAACTATCAATACTTTGTGCCAGTTATGTACCTAACCGTTTTTGAGAAGACCATCATCAATAATGAAAGAAGAAAGAAATAAAATACATCACACAAATACACCAGACATACATCAGATAAAAACAAATAAAAAAGTTTAAATAAAAGATGATGTTTAGATGTAATAAATTAGCTGGAAAGTGTGCCTCACGGCTGCGCCAAAAAGGCCCAGTTCAGCAAAAATGCCAAACAACTAGTGCCTGACGCTGGTTTTCAACTAGACTTGTACCTGACCTTTTACTGATCAACTATATCGATAAAAGCACTCCTTGCCTTTACGTTTAAAGTTAAACATTTATAACGATAACAATACGTACGTCAAACTTTCTTCTTGTATGCATTATATGCAACTTCTGTAAGCGGAATGTAGGTCAAACTAGCGGTTCCACAAGTGAATACTAATTGCTAACTTGCAGTGAAAGCATTATCTAGACTTCTATGTGGATGGAATACGTTGAGGAACTTAATCTACTGTAAACTTATTGAAGATCGATAGCAGGTATGGAAAAGGAGTTTCCTTTCGACAGGCATCAGATACTAAGGCTCGATTACACCACAAATCGCTAAATGCGTTTAAGGGGGAAGCACTAAGGGAGCCCCCGAAATTCAAATTTTCTTACGTTTTTTGAATTTGCTGGTCAGTATTAAGTTGTACGTTGATTAAAATATGATTCGCGGTCGTAACAAATATGTATTTGCAGAGTTATAATCATTACAATCAGTAATAGGTACAACTTGTTAAGTTAGTATAATCCCCAAAATCAAAATTTCATGAAATAATCATTCTTGGGGATTACTTGGTCTTAGAGAGTTGTGTTGATGACTTTAATGATTATAATTCTGTAAATACATATTTGTTACGGCCGCGAATCGTATTTTAATCAACGGACAACTTAATACTGACCAGGAAATTGCAAAAAACGTAAAAAAAAATTGAATATCGCGGGCTACCCTGGCGCTTATTTCAAATATCACCGTTTCTGTCAATCATTTTAAGATAACAGATACTTATTGATTTTGTTTTGCTCTATTTGCATATGTCATGCTTGCGGGTCTTAATCGCTTTCATTTGACAGGTCAACAAAATCCATTGCGGTGGCTGGTAAACTAGTCGATGAGTTCCTCAAACATAATAAGCTGTGAATCGTAAATCGTTATATGAAATCAAGTGTGGCTACTTGTGCGTAAGGCAGTTAAGAGTACCTACAGATTAAAAAGCTTAACCTCAAAACACTCAACTCAGCTTATCTATGGTAAGTGGAGAAGAAGATCTCCACTCACACAGTGTCTCCCTATGTAAAATTTCTACTTTTATATCTGTATTTTTTATGGAATAGAGTATTCTTTTCTATTATACACTTACCGATATTCCTGAAACCTATAAGTTGGTCGTCAACTTCTTCTGTTTTCCCACCATACCCAATTATCAACCTTTTTCACCGTTGCTCTTATTTCTGTACCTATATACATACCCTTTAAAACATCTGTCCCTTTGGCACGGGGAGCCCAAACTCGGGCTCGGAATGTTACTTATTAAGTCATTGAGACCTCTCTCATCTAGAAAATTCCGACAATGTTTCATTTAGCGTAGTAGGAAACCAGAGCGGTGTCCACACAGTTCCTACCAGGTGCATTTTAAAGCCCAACCAACAAATATTTCATTCTCCAGTAGAGATTTACAACACCAATGGGATTTCATAGGTGATCTATAATGTACCTGAGACCGCACGGCCTCAGTAAAGATTGCAATAGTAATAATGTATCAGGCTACAATTTCCCTAAAGAGTTATACGACCTGCGCGAAAAATAATCCTTAACACGGTTTTTTTGCCAATCGGGAATTTACGCGATCAAAAGATAAAATCAGGGCAAAATCTGGTAATATTTTCCTACAGCCATTTCAATTTAGGAACCACGCTCTTGTCTGTTCATTTTTCCTAACCTAACTCTTTCTAGGTTATCTTAAAATTATTATAGATCGCCTTGAAACGTAATCTAAATTAATTAAGGTAATTCGGCTCCGCATCTAAGATGAATAGACTATGCCTATCTACTGCCTGGAAGTTTAGGAAAACACTAAGCATAATTAACGACTTACATGGTTGCTGCATGCTCTCAAAAGAGTGAAGGAAAACCTCGTGCACTAGAACCAAAAATTCCGAGACATGTGACAGCTACCAACCCACATTGGGCCCGAGTGGTGGATTACGATCCACTCCTTCTCACCGAGAGGAAGCCAGTGTCCCAGCATTGAGATCATTATAGGCTAATTATGATTATGACCTACATGATTATAAAGTAGTTTAATAATAATATCTAATCTAACTTGGATAAAAAATATTATAATGTGGCTTTTTCAATTTCAGACCAACAAGCAAATGCAGCTAACACTCATATATGAATTAAAAACACAGTCGCGACAGTGATCGATCAGTTTGCTTAAAAAAAACAGAACACGGCTCATCACGCGGGTAGACGAGATGAGTCATTAGAATTTTAATTCCGGTTGAATATATTGTAGGTCTATGTATATTATATATGTATTTTTGACAGATGTTGGTAAAATGATAGGGATAAGCGATTATGGTGGATTATTCAAAACATTAGACTCAAATGTCTAATGTAAATAATGTGTAAATTGTGGGATCAAATGTACACATCACACAATTTACACATGCCTCGTCACGTCGGCTCCGCAGCTTAATACCAGAATTGCTAAATACCAGATTCGCAAATTACCAGACTCGCAAAATACCAGATTCACCATAAACCAGATATGCAAAATACCAGAAACGCAAAATAACAGTAATGAAATAAAATTTTAATTGAAAAAATATATATTAACTAAAGTAAAGACTAACAGAATCACTAATTTAACAAACTTATTTTATTGATCTTCTTTTAATTGATCCTACCGAAAGACAAGCATATATATTAATAAAAAAAAATAAAAAAAAAAGATAAGAAGATGAAGATGGGAAGTTTAATTAATATTAGTGATTCCTTATTAAAGATTCCAATCTTTTTATGCATATTGTATAATGATCACATTTTATCCATCGAAGAAATAGTTACTAATACAGGATCACTGACCTCTATATTACAATTATAGAGGTCAGTGTACAGGATAGTCTATAAACAGAACTCAATTGTTTAGGACTGTACTTTCGGTATTTTGCGTTTCTGGTATTTTGCATATCTGGTATAAGGCGAATCTGGTGTTTTGCGAGTCTGGTAATTTGCGAATCTGGTATTTAGCGATTCTGGTACTAAGCTTCGGAGCCGTCACGTCGTGTAATATTGTCACGCCAAAACCATGCAATGTCTGAAAGCAAAGAAACAAAGTCTTATTAACCGCACTTGTTGTGAAACCGCAAGATCACACTTCTGCCCAGTATCTACTTACTTGATCACTAAACGAAACCTGTGAAAAAAAACCTTTCCAAAAATCATAAGTAATTCCAAAACATCATTATTCTTTCGCCAACCCACCTGCCAAATACAATGATTTACCGCCACAGTATGATCACCACAGTAATACCAGTTTACGCGGAAGGCCGCCGTTCAAAAGAGAATATTTACCGGCCGCTGATGATTTATACAAACTGCTGCAGTGATTTAAAGCTCCACACTACGGCCGTAGCTGGTACGTGTCACGGACGGTAAAGTGTCCGAAGGTTTATATTACACGTGTTGCTGTAACAACTGTGACGTAACATTGCGACACCTGGGACACTGGAACTTTTGAATAAAAAATGCTTATGGAATGTTGTTAGGTTTAATAAAAGTCCAGTGAGAGTGCTTTTCGTCATTGTGCTTAACGGTTCAGGAATTTACAAAGACTGCACTAGTATTACAGCACTAATACACGATATACATAACATAGCATCACGTTTTATTTCCCTGAAGGATAAGGCTATACCTATAGTACACCCACATTTCCCCAATGTAATAAGAGGGTGAGTCTATTGCCAACACATTTTTATACAACGTTATTTTTTGCATATGCGAAACCTGAATATAGTTTGTTCAGAATAAGTAACTGAATCGATTCCAATAATTTTTACCCCATGTTATATTTTGTCCCAAAAATATTTAAAAAAGGTTGAAAGTTGGACACCGAGCGTCGCTAAGTAGGTTATCCAGTCTCCACGCGGAACGGATAGGTACCTTAGTACTATTATCAATGACCACAAGAAGTGCGGCGCGAGTGGCGCGGGTGAGCATGTTTTTGAATGGACAAACAGGTAACTTAACAAGCTTATAACTTTGTGATTTTTCATGGTACAGTTTTGAAATTTTGTACATATATTGATTACATAAAAATACTAGACACGTGTTCCGTGTCGTATACCTACACATTGACATTAATTAATTTTATATAAAAAAAAGACAATTGCTTACTTTGTAAAGTATTATATTATTTTAATTATTGTGAATGTGAAGAAAAAGTGGGTCATTTTATTCGTTTTTTTTATTATTCTCACTGTTCTGCTCTGTTCTGTTAGTTGTCATGGTCTGGCAATTTGAGTAATTTAAGTGGCCAAATGTCCTTTCTTTGGTATAGTTCGTCGAATTGTTGAGCTCCTTAAGTATTGAGTTGAGCTGCACGATTTCTGATAAACGCGTGGACTGACTGGACAGGTTCTCTCAATTTGTGTTGTCCTTTCCTCAAAAGACCATCTCAGACATCTGTCAGGTTATATGAAGATCTACATGGTCTTCATATAACCCGACAGAGATTATGTCTGGACTTTAAAAGAGACTGTGACCTCTGAGTTTGTTGCGGCCTTTCTTCTCAGAGTAGTCAGCTAAGAAACGCCGACCTCATCTAGTTTTAAAAAAATATGATTGAAATGTAAAAGTGTTTCTGCAAACCTGAAGAAATTCTAGATGAAAAAGCCCAATAACACTTTGCTTGACCTGGAAATCGTACTTAGGACCTCGTGGTTAGCAGAAGCGCTTGCAACCACTACGCTAACTGGACAGTCAGACCAACGAGGCAGTGTGTGTGTGTATGTTGTTAAAATAATTCACAAATCAGATCTCGAGAATGTTTCACTACAAGCTAAACCGACACTGAATACAAAATTAATTTCAAATTAAAATCACAACTACAGTCTTGTGCATAAGGGCCATAACACACTTCACTTACACAAAGCTCGATTACCAAACGATAATACTCATTAGATCCCGTTCGCATAACCGTGTGTCAACACAGCTTTACATTTATAGAATATCCCGACTATTCCCGATTGTTCCCGACTATTTCGGCCATTACGAACAAAAGTGAAGTACGCCCTCGGGCCTACGTATTATTGCCGTTTCTATTCCCAAAACTCTCATTTATAGGCCTGTTTGCTAACAATTAGTATGTTATGTATTCCGAGAATCGAGATACGTATTACAGTCATTTGCGTGTAGGCAATCCCTAGGCTAGTTTTAATGTCCTGTTTTTAGTTTAAATGTTGTATGATAAGGTTCATGATTATAATTTCAACTTTTATGTGCTTTAAGCAGTGATGGCCCAGTGGTAACGGCCGCGAATTACGAGTTGTAGGTCGTGGGTTCGAGTCCAAGCAGGCACTTTACTTTTTGTAAAATAATACACCACCGCAAACAGATATTTTCTCTCAAATCAGTGCAGGATAACATCGTGAGGTGAGAAAAATTCGAAGACATGTGACATCCGGCAACCCGCACTGGGCCCGCGTGGTGGATTATGGCCCACTCTGTCTCACAGAGAAGAGGCTTATGTTCCAGCAGTGGGAACATTATACGCTGATCATGCATGAGCTTTGTAGTTAAGTTCCTAATATATAGGTACACTGAAAAAAATAGTTTCTTTCTGTGTACGGAACTATTAATGCTGATAAAGTACATATAAGTTTTTGCCTTAAAATGATTAGAGATCCTTACTAGGTACCTACCAACAATATATCCAAGTTTTTGGCCGGTTTTTTCATATGGCTTAATATTTAGTACTATAGAACCAGCAACTTAGCTTCTAATACATTTATTGTTCTCTTCTTTTTAAATGTTTGGTGTAAATTGATGTCCTGAAACACAGGTTTTCCATAAACCTAGATCAGGCAGGTCTACATTACAGTTAGAATTTAATTTACCTCGATTGTAATTAATGTAAATCCTATTTTTACTTTACTTTATTCTTGAATAAAATTTTATTATTTTATTTTAACTGTAGTTGAACATAACGTTACATAGCCGTCTGCCCGTCGTCCCTATCCACAAACAACGCAAAACTAAAAACTAAACCGACACAGAAACACAGAAATACGATAACAGCAATTTAAAAACAGCGCAGGAAAATAAAGAACTGTTTACATTCGCGGACTAACGTATAAAAGTGGCTAGCGCGCCGCAAGCTGGTCGCAAAACAAATGCTATCGGCTCCAAAACCGGTGTAAGTGCAACCGCAGAGTGTCTACACCGTAATACTGCACTCAAGTTAAGCGGCAAAAGTTAGGGAGTGTGGGACGCGCAGCTAATAAACGCTTCCTAGGACAGCATTGTGTTGCAGCTTCGGAACTTTAATAAGGGACTTGTATGGAACTAGTCAAGTTTTGAAGCGGCAATTGTTCAACAGTGAATAAGGCGCGTATTGTCGAAGAGAGGTTATGAGGTTATCTGTTGCACAGTCTGTTGACGAGAATATCGATGAGATTTTTTAGCTTAGTTAGAGCCGTTTAAAGTTTTTGAGGTGCCTCATTGTCGCTTCATGTAAAATACTGGCATTTTTTTTTGCGTATGGGAGAATCATCAAATGACCCCTCCCGCTCTGGGTGGAGCGGAAGGGAGTGTGAGACTCTTACTGACTAAAACCCACCCGTGTTCTTTCCTTAGCCATTTATGTTCCGGGCCAGCGGTAACCCTTTCGGAAAATCCCGCTACACTGGAACACTGGAAGCCGACCAAAACATAGTTGGGAAAGGGCTAGGCAGATGATGATGATGAGAGCCGATTAGATTTATTTACTATAAATGTACACCTCATTTTACGTTTTTCAAGACACTATTATTCTAAAGATACTTACTGTGGCGTAACGGGTGATGCGGCGTAGGGGTCGCTACGGCGTAGCGGTTCTACGGTGTAGAGATAACGCTACGCTTGCTACGCAAAGCTATTCCAACATTGATTTTCAGACTCATGTTTTTGTTTCATATTGACGTTATAAAAAGTAGCAATCACTCCCATGACAAGTAAATTATTGTGTTATAGTTATTTATTAACTAATTATGTTATCATCGTCAATGGTCTTGACCTAATCCGAAATTATTTGGGCGCAGCATGTCATCCTTCTCCAGACATCATTATTTTACGAACCTTTATCTAAATTATGTTACAGGTAATAAAAGCAATAAAAAAAGAAATCATTTGAAAAAAAAATCTAACCGCTATAATGCTATTTTAAAATATTATTTTAAATTCCATCGTTCTAAATGTACCAAAGTTATTTCAAATGTGCCACGACCCAAACCTACCAACATTTGAGAAGTAACGTCATTATCGTGGGGCTCTCAACGTCTAAAATGTCTTTCTGATTGCCTCCTGCGAGTGGACGCTGTGACATTTATGTGGGACAAGGAGCTATGTAAAGTGTCCAGTCTAATAGCTTTCGCAAAACTCATCATACGGACCCAGAGTTTCTCAAACTGAGAGTCAAACATCGTTTTTGTTGTTGGTACTATGTTTGTAACGGAACCTCACCTCCACCTCTTCAAGTTTTTAAGGCCAGGACTCTCAGAATCGACCTATTTTTGATTCAACATTAAACAATCAAATATTCTTTGTTTTGACCTGATAAAAATATATGTTGTAGTTCTATTAACATTCTTGATTATTCTACGGTTCAAAACACGATATTTACAACTTCACTCGATCATAAAAAATCGCAAACATATCGAAAACAAGGAAGTTTTTGATCGTTTTTCAAGTATTACTTGAAGTAGATCAAACTTTTTCTTACAAAAAATATGTCAAAAAATAGGCAATGATGTATAGAAGAAAATTCTGCGGCTAATTTTTCTCAAAACAGATTTTTATTGTTTTAACAAGATATAATATAACAAGGCGGCCCGCGCGCATCGCTTCAGTAGCCTGCCAGGCGTCACCCAGGTAGGACCTGTGTCGCTTTTCCTGGCTCGCTGCGTTCCCCCGCTAATCGATCGAAATATACGTTCACAGACTGAAATATAATGCAGTATTGTTATTTTCCGTGTTTGTGTATTCGTTTTAAAAATCAGTCTGTAAATATTGTTGTAGGTTCTAGTATTAATAATTAAACTAGATATTAGTTTGTAATAGGTATATTATATAGTGATAATTAAGATTAAATTATGGGGAATAAAAACAGAAGGAAGAAAAAATGTCCAGCATTGAACTGCGGGAGCTTAAAAAAAAAGTAAGTTTGATTATTATTTTTCTACGTATTTATGACTACTTACCTACTTATTTGTAAAAGTCGACGGGACAGAACAATATTGTAGTTGTTTATGTAATTAGGTACCTACTTGCTTTCGTCACAGTACTAGCAGTAGCAGGTAGGTACAGACGCCAGCACATCAAGATATCCGAAACTGTCAAATTTTTCCAATCAACTTTGAACCTTATGCTTTAGCGTTAAAGTTCAAAATCTATTAAAGAAATTTGACAGATTGTAGTAGCTTGATGTGCTGGCGTACCATAAATTTACAATAAAATTATAGTAATATCAAAGTAAATAGTACTAGTTGATATTTTAGTTTTTAATATTTCAGTTTATAGACAAAACAGTAGCACAACTACAGCAAAGATAATAATTTTTGCTAATAAAACTTTTTATCTTTGCAGTTCATCGATACCAAGATCTAAAGGCGTATTTACAAAAAAAAACCGGGCAAGAGCGAGTCGGACTCGCGTACCGAGGGTTCCGTAACATCCGGGTTTATGCGTAAGGTTTATGTTTATGAAATTAAGTTTTTTTTTATTTTTTATATTTGAGTTGATTGAATGAAAGGTAAATTACGGTTTACGATTTATGACGTATTAAAAAAAAAACTACTTAGTAGATCTCGTCAAACCAATTTTCGGTGGAACTTAACATCATATATTTTTTTAGTTTTATCATTCTCTTATTTTAGAAGTTACAGGGGGGGGGGACATTTTACCATTTTGGAAGTGTCTCTCGCGCAAACTATACAGTTTAGAAAAAAATTATATTAGAAACCTCAATATCATTTTTGAAGACCTATCCATAGATACACGTATGAGTTTGATGAAAAAAAAATTGAGTTTCAGTTCTAAGTATGGGGATCCCCCAAAATTTATTGTTTTTTTTTCTATTTTTGTATGAAAATCCTAATGCGGTTCACAGAATACATCTACTTACCAAGTTTAAACAGTGTAATTGTTATAGTTTCGGAAAAAAGTGGCTATGACATACGGCAACGGAACCCTAAAAATGCACAGGCGAACGTAACTACATAATCTACAACGGGTTATTTAGTTAGAGAACGGGATTTAGAATGACGACCGACGCGACGGCAGTATTTGCTTCTCGCTCAGGCGCAATAGCTACTACTACGTGAGCGACAGACATGTACACAGTATTATCTATACAGTATTGTGACTCGGCCCTCTTCTAGAAATAATTACAGACCTACAGCCGCGCGTAAACACGCGATAGGGCTGCCCGCCTACAGTATTTTAATTACATCAACCTGCCAGCTTCTTTCTAGTTTTGTGATTGTATAGGTAAAATATTATATTTTTTATTTAAAAATATGAAATTCGTTGTGAATGAAATAGGAAGAGTTCAAAAACAATACATATTTTTGTTTTTTTTAATTAGTAGATTTAATTTTAAAAAAATTTATTGACGAATTCAAGCAACCAAAAACAGCACAATATAGTCTACAATTGCTCTTTACCATATTATTAAGTAAGTACTTGTATTTATTTCAATGAATATTTGTCACAAGTAGCACGCTTACTGCTTACAAAACGATCACACCGTCCGGCGTCCGTTCATCACTGCGGAGCATTCGAGACTGTTTGTTTACCGAGTGTAAACCGGACTCTAGGCGCGTAGGCATAACTCGCGTTCCGACCGTTTGTATGAAGATAGTATACTGTAATAGATAATATTACCGTGCCTACTGTATCTATTCTACAAATTATAATAATAATGCAAGTTTGTTGATGTTGTTGATAGTAGAGTGTACGTAGATATTTGTTACCTCCTGATTTAACGACTGACTTACTACTCGACTTACCGATCGACTTACCGACTGACTTACCGACTTACTGACTGACTTCCTGCGGGAAATTGAATTACGCGGGTAAAACAGCAGGGCAAGCTCGTCTAAAATAATTTCGATGTTTCACATCTGCTAGGCCTCTCACGACGGCTCAATTTATAGATGATCTTTTTATTATAATATACATTACATAGGTACCTACCTAATTACCTATAAAACTTAGTAATAGGATAAGCTTGCGAATGCGTCTACAGTAGGTTTTTTTTTCGCATTGATCTATCTTTCAGACACTTTGAAGCAACGGAAAGCACCAGTGGAGATGGAGCTGGAGAACGTGATCCAAAAACTCAATCGCTTATGAGTCGCTGAAGACATACTATAGAACGAGTCAACGCCGACCCAACATTCATGAAACGCATTGTTACTGGTGACGAGACGAGTTTGACATGCAAACTAGTCAACAAGCTTCGGAGTGGCGCCTTCCAACTGAACTGAAACCGAAAAAACCACGCCACGGCCAAAGTCGATCAAAAGTCAGTCATGTTGTCTGTTTTCTTTGACTATCGCGGTATTGTACACTCGGAATTCATACCGGAAGGTCAAACGTTAAATAAAGTATATTATTTGAGCGATATGCGGCGTTTGAGAGAGCAAATTAAGGCCAGATTTGTGGGAAGAAAATTGTTGGATCTTGCATCACGATAATGCGCCTTCGCACAAGGCCATCACTGTGAAAGAATTTTAGCGAACGAAGGAGAATTCGCGGCGTAAACTAAGCTCAATTCCGGAAAAAGCGTTTAAAAAATGTTTTTATGATTTGGTTATTCGTTGGTGTAAGTGTGTCGTTTCTGAAGGATCATACTTTGAAGGGGATAAAATAAATTTGGATGAATACCTAACTAACATTTTGTGTATTATTTGATCTCGGTACTTCTTTGACAGAGCAGTATTTTAGAATTTTTTATTTCTAATAACGAATTTATTATCCTGTGCATTGTATTGTAATGAGTTTTATCAGAATTTATTTAGTCCAAAGTATATAACTAATAATAAATAACTAGGTTATGCCCGCGACTTCGTACGCGTGGACTATAAATTAGTTATTACAAGACAGACGCGTTAGACATAGGGTACTATGTGATGGATGAAAACCAAAGCTACAGAATATCGAAACTTCCATCAAAATCCCTACAGTAGTTTATTATCAGACAAAAATTCGACAAAACGGATCATTCATAAGGGTAGTGCGGAAGCGATATAACAGTCATGAAAGAAAAGATTAGGTAGCACTAGCAATTAAAAAACTGCGCACCGGACTGCGGACTCGCGCAACGAGGGTTCCGTACCATCATATATTTTTAAATTTTCATCGACGAGACCAATATTCATCAGAGAATTTTAAAATTGTGCACTGCGGTGTATAATATTGCAGTTTTATGTCAGCGCCATCTCTTGACCGATAGTGAAACTAATATAACTTTTATTGATGATTTCTGAACAAGTGAGCTATTTAGAGACTTCGTTTTATTTTTCCTGTAATCTTTACATAAACTTCTATCACATAAAATAATTTCAGATTTTTCTGTTTGCAAACTTCGGAGATAAGGGGGGGAAAGGTTTTTTTTTGCATTTTACATCAAAAGTCGAAAACAATGTGGCCCAAAAAAAAGAATAAATGATTGAGAATGTGCAAACTGTTTTCTTTCATATGATACCCCACATGCCCTAGTAGCCCCACTTCGAATTTTTCAGACTTCCTTTCAGGCCCTGTTGCAAAAACGTAATATATTTTTATTTCTTTCTTATTTGCAAAATAGTTGAGCAAACGTCATCTAAAACTATTCCAAATTTCAAGTTGATGCATTAGTAGTTCTTGAGATATCCAGCTGTGACAGACAGACAGACAGACAGACAGACTGAGTCTCACCATAAGGGTTCCGTTTTACCATTTTGGTACGGAACCCTAAAAAGAAACAATTGTTGGTAGATAATAAAATTAATTATGTTGCTATATTTATATTTCTCTAAAAACTAAACACCAGAAATATTAACATAAATTTTATACATAATATTAAAAAAATATAATATTTACAATCACAAAACTAGAAAGAAACTAAAGTAGGTTGATGAAATTAAAATACTGTAGGCGAGCAGCCCTATATTTCAAGAATAGGGCCGAGTCACAATACTGTTAGATGAAGTTACCGTGGCACGCGCAGTTCGAATGAACTCGCTGACCCCGCAGCGAGTTCATTCGAACTGCGCGTTCGCGGGACTTGCCATGCGCGGAGGGAGGTAACGCTAAATGCCTACTGCGCTCGAATATCCTGGCCTTAACGGAGATATAGTAAAGAAAATCGGCTGCAACTATGAAAACAATCTTTAATGCGGTGTAGAAAAAAGTCGAAGTTTCAAGGTTTGGCTCCCATGTCATAGGCCGCTAGGTTCAGTACCAAGTGAGCAAGGAACTAAAGCCGGTTTAATTTATGAAAAACTTTATTAATCGTTTAGGAAGTGGTAGAGCTGCAAACCTCTATAAGGTAAATAGCTGCACCCCGTGGTTTCACTCGCATAGGTTTTAATCCCATGGGAATATCGGGATAAAACTATCCTATGTCCTTTCCCGGGACTCAAACTATCTCTATACCAAATTTCATCTAAATCGGTTCAGCGGCTTAAGAGCGTTTACGCCGTCTGGCATTTGATACAAACTTTCAAGCTCTTGTTTTTCGAAATGAATGAACCGATTTTAATAAAACTTCATGCGCATAAGCAGGATACAAAGGTCTAAAAAGTTAGTAGAGAACATTTTCGAAAAATAGTGTTACAGCCAAATTAGACCGATTTTAATTTTTCCATAGAAACAGAGATTTCCAGTTATCTTTTTTTAAATAAGACATTTCGAAAATGTTCTGTACTAACTGTTTAGAGCTTTGTATCCTGCTTATGCGTATGAAGTTTCATTAAAATCGGTTCATTCATTTCGAAAAATACGGACTTGAAAGTTTGTATGAAATGCCGTACGGTGTAAACGTTCTTAAGCGTGAAGAGGTAACAGACAAACAGACAAACTTTCGCATTTATAATATTAGTATGGATTTTGATTAACAATAGGTTGATTGTTTGTCCTCGTAAAGGCCAGCGCACATTGGCGAGGTAATTAACAAAGTATAGATTCTAAAAATCAGCGACCGACCACGGAGGAAACCGCGGCGGGATACGAAGGCTTGCGGCGGTAGGCACCTGAGTCGACCTAGCATACATCGAGGTGGATATGCAGTGCAAGCGGCGGCGCACTTCGGATTTCTCCCGAGGCATACGACGGGATGCTGCCAGCATGCCGCAGCATACAATAGTGGGCCGGCGGCCGCTGGCGGCATCGCAAATCAGTGTTCGCTGGCCGGTAAATCCTCCTCGATGCCATTCCCTGCCGTCCTGCCTTTATGGGTTGTGTGCATGTTTCAATAATCCTTTTTTTCTTCATTATTCTAACTCGACCGCCACCTCCACTAAGATGACCTTCGTTACCTTCGTTACATCCAAAAAAATAATAAATTGTTTATTACCACAAAGTTCAAGTACATTGCACTGTATACAGATTAAAGATCTTAATTTAGCATTAGGTAGATAAGTACAATAGGTTGAACCCTGTCCCCTAAACTAGGCTGGGCCTGTATCATAGGGGGACAGTAGGTCGTATAGTGGTCACAATGGCGACTGCTAAGTGTAGGATTATCAGAATATTATTATGATGAATACTTTGTGTATCATTTTGTACAAAAATGCCTGCGATTTAGCATATTATTATCATAAGCCGATACACCTAGATGCTTTCTTGTCATTAAAAATATAATACATACACCAACACTTTGAGATCCACCACCTTTTTGAAGTCCTTTAAAACAGTCAAAATAATGACACACCCTAAAAAGTAAGAAACCACGTAATCTAAATAGAATTAAAAGACTCGACAAGAAAAATAAGTGAAGCCGCGATTGTACGACAACTCAGGATAAACCTTTTGTGGTTAGAGGGACCGGTGTAATACATTCTGCAAACAGGGGTGCTCTCATAATAGAACCGTTGCAAAAGTGGGATGGAAGAAAAACAAGATGAGAATGTACCGGATATCCGGCTTATTTAGTTATTTACCGTATTGTTTAGAAAATGTACTCTAAAGGACAGTTAAATATGTACAGGATAGGTACCGCTCTCGAAAGCTTTGCAATGGAGGTTGTTTTGTAAGTATTTTTCGTGCGAAGTTGTAAAGACATTCTTCGAAAGAAACTTCCCGTGCATAAAGCAGGGTGCCGCGTTGATTCTTTTAAGATTTCTTCGTGGTCTTTAAGTATGTGTGTGAAATAAACTGAGAAATGAGAATACAGGCTGAACACATGCGAGTATAAAGGATGCTTTTTGTTAGTAGGTAAGAAACTGCTACCTACCTGCATGTTCTCCGTGTGTGAAAAATTATCATACTCTTTTCTTTCGAATATGCTTTTGTGGTACCTACATACGATATTTATTCCAGGCTTAATATCAATAAAATATTATTTCCAATTCTGGTAGATATTCCAGCAATTGATAGTAGGTAGTCTTTTGTATTGTCTGAGCAATTTGCTATTTGTGTAGCCGATTCTGAAAATCTCAAGTGTACTTTAAAGCTAGGCGCACATTAGCGGCTCCTAATGAGCTTTGGCATTTTTGCAATACGGCGCGCTGCAGCCCACCGCGGCTATCCATATTACAAAAATGCGCCAAAGCACGTTAGGAATCGCGGCGGGCCGCATCGCAACGCAGGAATTGTTTAAAACTGATTCAAATTTCGAATTTGAATTTAAACTGTTTCCGCTCTTGTTCAATGAGCCGCCCGCCCAAAATAATGTGCGCGAGGCTGAACGGCACAACTCTATGCAAGCATAATAGCCTAATTCTATAGACTGTGGCGTCATCTACATCGCCACATGCGAACCACGCATCATACTGCCGTCAAGCAAAATCCTGCATCGCGCAAGCAGAGTTTACCGCGCAACTAGCATAATATATACAACGTCGCGACCACCAGACGCGACACCCGTCTGGTTGGAAGATCCTGCCTTTTTTATATGGAGAATGAGTGAACACGAACTGGGTGTACCCTGTTCCTCATACCTCTTTAAGACAATTCAGCAAACAAACCTAAAGACTTTCTACTTTTAAACAATTTCCACAACAACTATAATAGAACCAACTTCCATTAGTGACGTACCTACCTATTTTTATTAACAGTTTTAAAGGAAGCATGGGAACGATGCGGCGGACTGTGTGCTTCCCAGAAACTGTTATACGGTTATTGTTACATACGAGCTGTACGTGTCCACTGTTAATGCAGTGTAATACTCGGTGCTAATGTTCCTTCTAATGTGGCTAATGTGAAACTCCATAGAGAGCTACTTGGACCATTTAATACAAGCAAACCTTGTAAATTCTGGAGTGTTTCCGTTCGAGCAACTGTAAAATCTTGTGGCGAGTTTGTATAGAATGTAAGGAGCTTACAAAAATTTTATGTGTGTAAGTTCGATGTTAATGGTTTGGAACCTAAATCGGTGAAGCGGTTACACAAAATTTTGTAGATATATTAGAGACTAGCTTCCGCCCGCGGCTTCGCCCGCGTGGTGTGTCGATAAAAAGTAGCTTATGTCCTTCCATAGGCTTCAGATCATCCACAAAACAAACGGCTCAGCAGATTAACCGTGAAACATACATTCACACTGATAGACAAATGGACAGACAGACAGTTAGAAGTTACATTTGTTTTTATAATGTCAGGTAAGGATCAGTAGGTACGCGTACCATTATTATTGAAGAGGACTACTTGCGCGGCAAGCCCAAAAAGAGATGGTGGGATGAGCCGGACTCCTTCTTAAAGGATTGGCCAACAATCGCAGTAGACCGGGAAAAGTGGAAAGAGGGAAGGGAGGCCTGTCCTGCAGTGGGACAACACAGGCATAAAATAAAAATTACTTGATATAACGGTTTCAATGGTCGTAAACAATAAAAACTGTCAGGATTAAAATAAAGTGTAAAAGTACATAGGTAATTATCGATATTTTTCGACGGTTCTACTTACTGCAATATACTCCTGTAAACTATGTTACACGATTTATTTCGTTCAGAGAAAACATGCAGATTTTGCGAATAAGAAACACGTGAGCAAGCTACGTAGAGCTGACCGTGAGAAAAACATGGAGTGCCCAAATGTAACCCTGCTACCTTTAAAGTTTGACCTTGCGATTTATTGATCGTCATTGAAAATGCAACCTTTAATGGGAACTGCAGACGTTTAAAATTAAAGGGTAAGTTATTGGGTATTATTGGTATGCGTGGTATAAGTACATTGTCTCCCTTAGCTTCTCCAGTTAAAATTGTGGCCTTCACAATGTGCCTCCCTAGTTCAGTGACTCGCAATCTAGTACCGTTGCATAATCTCGGTGCGTCCAAGTTACGCATTAACAAAACGGGTATACCTACCTTTAATTCCAGCTTATGGGATGGCACCCCGGATAGCTCCAAAGAGTTTAGAAATTCTACGGGGTAGCTCGTACTATCATCGGATGACATGACTGTGTCGATGGAGTTGTACGTTGATGTATCGCCAGTTATTTCGTCCAAGATTTTTTTATTAATTTTTGTAACAGTCTCATTTTTTGGTGCTAATATGGTTCTTTCACACAGCCAATTTTCATCCTGGATGTTTTGTTGCAAATTTGGAAAAACTTGCGCAATAAGCGCATCTTCCGAATCCACAACATGACAAAATTGGTTGGTGAATAGAACCATACCTTCTTCGTCAGTTTCTAGTCGACCTTCACCTATCTCGAGCAGTTTCTCAGCGTACGCGCCCGACTCTACATCACTGAATAACTGGACACGCATGTTAGTGGTGAGATGCAGCTTTTGAACCTTGGGCCACACATATGATGCTTTCAGACATGCGTTAATTTCGTCTGCTGCAGTGCCTCGCTCGATGACAGGCAAAATCTGCCTAAAATCCCCAGCCAGTAAAACCACCACACCACCCATTATAGTTTGATTGCTGTGTATGTCTTGTAGACAGCGATCAAGAGCTTCAATGGCGCGTTTATGTGACATAGTGCACTCGCCCCACACGATCAGCTTGCACTGTTGCAACAGGATGCCACGGGCGCTGCTCTTACTAATGTTGCACGTTGGGGTTTCTTCGCTCGCCAGATTAAGAGGTAATTTAAAGACCGAATGTGCCGTCCGTCCACCGTTTAGTAATGTTGCAGCGATTCCAGAGGAAGCCACAGCTAATGCAATATTATGGTCCCTGCGGATTTTTGCTAGAAGCAAATTAAGCAAAAATGTTTTGCCTGTACCACCCGGAGCATCAAGGAAAAAAAGCCCGCCTTCACCACTCTCAACTTGTCGTAACATTTTGTTATAAATCTCTTTTTGCTCGGGTAGCAGACGTGGCTCAGTTTCGGACACGTGAGCGTCTAATATGGTGGTATCGTAGCTTAGCTCTCTGATCAAATCGTTTGACAGCTCTCCTCTGCGCCGTGGTGTGGGCATACCAAAATCCGACAATTTCTTTCCGGAAATTGATATTATTTTGTCCTCGATAAGCCCCAATGCCTCATTGAAACTAACATCATCGTTGACTTGATCCATTCTTTCAAATCTGCGCATGATGTCCTCTGACAACGCAGTTTTGTACTTGTCCCATAGTTGTAGAGGATTGGATAAACCGCAAGTGCATATCAATATGGCAAATAGCTCTCTTACTTGCGTCGGTGAGCGACACAGCACTGCCTCTTCGATAGTGGCGTCCCAGTGGTTGTCATCTTCCAACAACCCCATCTTCTCACACACCTGTCGAAAAGTTTCAAGTTCTTGGTCGTCAACTGTTTTTAAATCCAAGAAGTTGGTGGGACCCCTTATTACATTCAGCAGCAATCGCAAACAATAACATTCAAAGTTGCTAACGTGCACAGTGTAAATGCGGCCAAGAGCATCTCCTGCCTTTATACCCGGCCAGCCGTCGACAGGTGTTCCTTGTAAACGACGTTTCCATTCCTTCCGTGCTGCATTCCAAGTATAGTAGCGAGGTACATCAACGTAGAGTAATGTTTTTGCAAACGCGTCATTTTGGCACAAAAGGAAAAATGCAGTTAGTGTCGTTTTAGGTGGTGCTGCTAATCTCTCTCTGAAATTATTTTCAGTGAAGTAAACCCTCTCACCATTGGGTAAATGAATCGCGAGATGAGTGACTGTTGGGTGTCTCTCGTGCAGAGGCAGACCCAAGATCCGCCACGCTGCTTCGTTACTACTAACATATCGGCCGGCTCTAAATGTCTGTACCTCATCTCTCGGGTCAATGTTTACATTCCCTTGCTTGCGGATGTTAAAAATAGCCTGGTCGCTACCTTTGTTAATATATTTACATATATATTTTATCGCCTGCACCGTATTACAAAATTCTACATTTATATGGGAATTAAAAATTTTAGACAGGAGGGGAGAATATGGGACCACCCAACTATTGTCCACCAATATTTCCCGTGTTCCGCCTCGGGTTTTTAGAATCGTCGTGCGTCCACCATCCTCTGGTGCTCTGCGCCTGTACAGAGGATACCCTTTGTCATTGGTTTGAGTATCTTTTAAAAGCTTCCTCGGATATTTTTTGGTACATTTACCTTCTTTCATGCACGGCGATGAAGAATTTAGTGCACCACAGGGCCCGTGAATCATATTCTTGGTCACCGTATCATAGAGCTTTTGATCGGTTTCCGGGTTTGGTATCTCAGCACATATGACTTCGTCAATTTGGTTGGGACGCAATTTTTCCTTCAACCACAGCAGTAAGTGTACGTGAGGCAACCCTCGTTTTTGCCACTCGATCGAGTACATGAAGCACTGCATGTCACCAAATATGTTACCTTTTGTAAGTAGAGCGACCAACTTCTGTACTTTTATTTTAAATACTCTGGCTGTTAAGTCATGCCTGTCCGTTGAATTTTGACCAGGCATAAGCTCCTTGGTGATTTCTGGCCAGGCGGGGTTACATGTCATTGTAATAAATAAATCAGGCCTCCCATAATTACGCACGTATGTGAACGCATCCTGCGTGCATTCATGTAGGTATCTTGGGCTATTTACAAATGATGACGGGAGAATCACCATCTGACCCAAGTTATTTGGATTCGAATCCGCATCATTTCTTATAGCATCTTGCAAGTGAATGTAGTTTTCTGCGCGCAGTTTTTTTTGATTTAAAGAAATAAACCTTAAGCGCTCACTCTCCATCTTTACGTAAATGTCTACCAGAAACTGATGAAGGAGGAGTCTACACCTAAGCAGTAAATTAAAATCATCGCGACGGACCATCAAGTGATAGGCATAAAAATCTTTGCAGGATACCTTTTTGTTTGGCATGGGGCTTTTGGTAACTGGATTTATCTGCAGAATGTCAATACTGTACCCCTCTTGTCCTTTCCAAAAAATAATTGGGTACTCGAGAGCGTCATAATATCTGTGTGTGTCGGGAACCCTAGTGAGCATGCCATCGTGCGCCTGCACAACGATGTCCCGAGACGTAGTTTGTTCACTGCTAACTATTACGGCAGCTATTTCATTTGTGGTCGGGACATTGAACCGTCTCTCATGTTGACCACGTGGTACACGGTCTGGGTGGATTACTACTTTGAAATTAGTGTCATTGGTAATTCTGTCTCTAGCCGTTTTAAATTCATGCACCAAAATGTTGTGATCGTGTAGAACTCGTTGTAATTTTTGGACTGTGTTTCTTTCTACGCCTTGCACAAACAAAGTACGCCTATTGACTTGTGCTTCTTCATCACCCATGAAATAAACTTGTAATGATTGTGGTTGCATATTGGCCGCAGGAAGTAAAGAACCGATTCGATGGTATACTTGTCCTTGTATTGTGAAGGTCGGGCAAAATCCTGGCATTGAGACAATTTTATCTGCTCCAAAAGAAGTCATATGAAAGCACGTATTGTATTTTCTTATACTTCTCAGAAAACGGCGAGACTCATCTGTTTCATTAGAGAAAAGTTCTCTCAAAGGTTCAACTGGCTCGTCTATAGAAGGAATAGCTACTTTCCCGCCCGAACAACACATACCTGCTGCTTCTTCTTTCCACTTAAGAGCTCCGCAAAATCTACAATCCTTGCTCATCGCTTCTATTTTTATAAGTTGTGACACCAGATACTGAGCATGCTGTTGACGCCGATCTTGGGACTGCTCCGGTGTTTCAGCAGCCCGTTGAGACACCAGATAAACAGCATGCTGTTGACGCCAAACTTGGGACAGTTCTGCAGTCTCAGCAGCCCTTTGAGATGCCAGATACTCAGCGTGTTGTTCACGCCGATCTTGAGATTGTTCTGGTGTCTCAGTAGCTCTGTGTGCCACCTCACGCACCGCCTGCTCAAACCTTCGCAGCTCAGCTTGTTGAGACGTCTCGTAAAGTCGGGCAATTTTCATAGTTCGAGCTTTATTAGAGCTTTGTGAAATATTTGTCTTACGCTTACGCGTCATTATTGTAAGTATTATTTTAAAAAAATCACAAAATGGGTAGGTAGTAATTTTGTAACTAAAACAATTCCAATAGCTACAAAACAAATACGAAAAAACAAAAAAAAACGAAATCGAATCTATCTTCTTACTACTTACTACAACACAACTTAAACCTAAAACTATACGTTATTCTTAAACTAACAAAAAAAAACAATTGTAATAATCAAATGAAAACAAAAATAAACACATTTACTTAATACTTACAAATACAACCTATACCTATTTAAAAATATAATTAAATAAACAAAGAAAACAATTCTATTATGACTGTAATAATTAAATTAAAAACGAATCTATATTTCTACATAAAATACTACCTAAAAATTATAACTATGCCTACAGTAAGTTCGAAAGAAAATAAGTTCAAAAGTTCGAAGATTAGAAGTTCGTAGTAAATCGCTTTGAATCGAAAACGCAAAATGAACACAACCGTCAACGACGTCTGCTCGGCGATGGCGCGTTATTGCCTCGACCGCCCCTCTACCCCCGCATTGCGCGCCGGCCTCCGCCGTCGACTCATCAAGCGCCGCCGCGCGTATGGCGTTCTGGGCGTTCCTCTGAGGTCAATCTTATCGTGATAACTTTTAAACTATTCGTCCAAATTGCTTAGTGTAAAAGACAAAGTTAATCTACATTAAATACTGAAAGTGATAAATGTATTAATTTTCATAAGAATTAACTAAGTAGTCTAAAATGTGCATCGTAAAAAAAGTATCAAATTTAAATGTATTTATGGTTCACTATTTTGAATATAATGGCTTCCACATAAAAGGTAGATATATGCTGTCGCGGACTTTTATTTAGAACTACTTAAGACAAACAGTCCCACAGTACATTATCTTCGTGTAACTCTAACGGTTTAGGCAGCGCACGCCAAGATAGCTCTCAGAGGGCAGGAATTTTTCCGACTTACTTGATACTTATCGTTATATTATGGTCAAATCACACAAAATCTTTATAAATTATGGCCTATGTGTTATTCTGATGTATAAGCTATATTACTGTGAAGTTTCATCGAAATCCGTTCAGTAGTTTTTGCGTGAAGGAGTAACAAACATCCATCCATCCTCACAAACTTTCGCGTTTATAATATTATTATTAATATTATTAATTATTATATTATTATTAGTAGGAAGGATATATTATATAGGTAAATATTATATTGGAAATTGAAATAAAAGTTATCTTTGGTTTGATGATGACAAATTAAATAGAAAATTTGTTAAGCTAGCTTTAAGACTTCGATCTGGACACTATCCATCGGCAAAGTTTGCGTTCTTGATGAAAAAAGTCGACTCGCCAAACTGTAATAGGTACTTGTAACAAAATTGAGGACGTACAACATTTGCTGATGGATTGTGTCAAAAACACATTATATTGTAGTCTTTGGTCAAAAATAAGAAAGAAAGAGAAGAATTGGAAAGAGAACATGCATTGAACAGATTCGATATAGGTTTAGTTCAGACGATTTTGTCACACCCTAAATCGGATCTAGCAAAACAATTTTGTAGTTTAGCATTAGTGAACCCCGAATTTCCTTAGATTTAATTTTATAATTTTTAATACTCGTTTCAGTATAGTTTTTAAGATATTGTGTTAAGATACAATGGGGTTGACGTATCCTTGTGGATAAAAATCCCAAAATAATAAAGAATAAAAATAAAAAAAAGTTTTATTATACTTAGGTACAAAAATACTATCTACTAAGGGCTGATTTTTCAATAGTCTGATAACTTTTATTCTAGGAATAAAATTGACGTTTGACAGTTTTTGTATGAAATAACTGTCAAAATTTCAAAATTATTCCTCGAATAAAGTTATCAGACGATTGAAAAATCAGCCCTAAGTATAAGTAATAAACAGCAGTTTTATTATTGAATTGAAAATATCATAAGTTAATTATCCATCTACCTCACCACACGAATGTATTCAACAGTCATTGTTCCGGTATATAACCAGTAAACCAGCTTAGTGGGCAAAAGCTCCGATGAACATTATAAGCGCCCGCTTAGCAATTCGATTATAGGCCTCATCTGACAGTTTGCCGGGTATAGACAAACGGGTATAATCTGCCATATTATGTCTTTAATGTGAGAATATTTAGTATCGGCAATTATTGGAAACCAGATTTTGTTTTTGCTTTTTAACAAATAAGAAAATCATCACAGCAAAAACATTTTATAGAATAGAATAGAACAGAATAGAATAATTTATTTGAAAATTTAATTAATTAATTAGTAAATTAAATTTTTATTCTGAGAAAATCATTTCTTTATGTACCTGTACAGACGCCAGCAAATCAAGCTACCCGAAACTGTCAAATATTCCCAATCAACTTTGAACCTTAAGCTTTAACGATATAGTTGAAAATATATTCAAAAAAGAAATTTGACAGATTGTAGTAGCTTGATGTACCTACTGACGTCAGTACCTAAACATAGTAAACATTGTTCATAGAAACTCGTGAGTTCGATTCCCGTAAACAGAGCCAATAGCTTATTGTATTGTTCACCGATAGTTGTACCTACATGGTATTTGTGGCTGTAAACACGATACGAGTACACGAGAAAATCCAACAATACACATTCTTGGCATAAAATTCTCAGAACACGAATACGTAGGTAGTCGTGTGTAGAAGATATTACTTAGGATTCTTACACCCACGACTTTTGTTGAACAGACATGTTAGTTTCCCATAGTATTAGGTGGGCGGAATTACATACAATGAGTAGTCATCGCGAAGAAAAAATCAGCTGTTCCCTACATTTATGTTCGTATAAATCGTCAAAATGTAGGGAACAGCTGATTTTTTCTTCGCGATTTCTGGATTGCTCCCATAGTAAAAGTTGTTCATAATGATGAGTACAATGACCTCTTAAGAGGTTGTTGTTAATGTTTTACCAATAACCCTGTATATGTACCTATCAATGTTTATCTGTTCGTATTTTATGCGCTGCAATAACGTTAATTCGGTTGCGATAAAACTTTGCCAACTTTGCTAGCACTTGCACGAAGGTATCGCGGACGAAGTCGCGGTAATAAATGCGAAAGTGAGTTTATTTCTTTGTTACGCTTTCACGCTAAAACGTTGAAAAGCGGATGAAATTTGGCACATGGGTACACCATGGCCTGAATTAGAAAATAGGGGCAAAACCTAGTCTTAAATAAACTGCTACTAGGATTAGCCTCGTCCCCACTAGGAACATTTGTCGAGCGAAATGTGTCCCCGGAGACATCGGGCGATGTCGGGCGACGTCGGACGACATCGCCGCGACATTGTTGAAACTGTTCCTTATCACTACTCTTCATCGACTGTGCGACAAGGAACAGTTTCAACAATGTCGCGGCGATGTCGTCCGACGTCGCCCGACATCGCCCGATGTCTCCGGGGACACATGTCGCTTCTGACAAATGTTCCTAGTGAGGACGAGCCTTTAACCTTTCATGAATTACATTTATTTTACTCTTGCATGCATATATAGTTGTGAAGGGTTAAATACAATATTCTGTTCAGAACACATCGCAATATTGGTGTGGGTAGGTACAGCCATCAAAAGAGATAAGTAACCAGGGTCGTCGGATATAGTTGAAGTTTAGCAAGAAACCGATGGATGTTTTTGAATGAGATTTAACTTGATAAATGAACTGTTTGTTTCCTATTAATTCATTCGAAAACATCCATCGGTTTCTTACTAAACTTCAACTATATTCGACAACCCTGGTTACTTACCTCCTTGGTAACCGTACCTATGGATTATCCTGGTAGATTTGGTTACCGTTTGGTTTGGTTTGGTTTGGTAGGTTTGGTTTGGTTGGTTTGGTTTGGTTGGTTTGGTTTGGTTTTGGTTTGATTTGGTGGTGGCCAAATAGGTAGGCTATTTGGGTATTTAAAACCAAATCTACCAGATTATTTAAAAAAAAAATGCTTAGCGTTGCAGCTGCACATCCGAGTTTCTCCTAATGGCTAATACAAATAGCACAAGCCAGATTAGATGTGGATGGACTTACTTTTCTGCACTTAGACTCTCATTCGGACCGTTGTGTAAGGCGCACCTTATAATACACCAAAATATTTAAAATCTCTCCACTATGTCCGGTAAATCAAAATGCTTAAAATGACTTAATGAAAATAAAACGCCGACTAAGAAACCAGGCACTTCAATCTAGATAGTACCAACTAATTTCATTCTTAGAGCCATACCCTGGCGTGTGCAATAATGCAATTATGATAATATAATTCAGTCTTTTATGAATATTCAAGCAGTATGATTTCGCAAAATTGGCACCCACGGGTAAGTGTGTTTAAACCCTTGCTCATTTATATTCTATGCATCGAGCCAATTTGATTGGCTCTCTGTGAACGCTTCGATGATTGCAAATTTCAAATACAGCGAAGATTTATCTACCTCCAATATCGACGGCTAATAGCTTTGCGAAGTGACTTATCTCCGCCTTCTCCTAGTCCCTCTTGAAGTGACTGAGGAAAATGATATTTGTACAGTTTTTTCCTAACATGTCTTATTTGGTATACAATTAAGTTATGAGTGGCATCAAAAAGTGCTTCGAATTTACCATATTATTTACCACTTCGGTTAAATTAGGCTCGGTATTTCAACAACATATAATACTCTATATTCGAGGGTAGGTACTGTGGAGTCTGTGTAGTCCTACCTTTAGCAGTAGGTACTGGCTGGTCATATTTGCCGGTATGCTCCAGTCGAACGTTCAAGCAAGAGTGTCAAATATTTGAATAAGGTGTTTTTGTTTAGGTAGAAGAAGTTCTAGAAACACAGACTACTTAGAGATATCTAGAAATAAGATGAAACTGTAAAGTCAATAATATATATATTTTAAGTCAACGCTCTTTAATTAAATTTGGGAGGACCTCTATAGTACGCACTAACTAGATATTAGGCAGTAAGCAGTAATTTAATCATAATATGTAAGTAGGTTCTGAGCTGCTGTATTCCGTAATTTTTAGTTTTAACTAAAAACTGGAATATTCATTTGTAATAAGTAGGTAAATTGTTGTAATTTGTTGTAAATATTGCACTAGGATCAAGGTTTTGAGATGTTTTCCCTTTGACACTACACCCTCAGCTCATATGAATAAGCCAGGCCGTCATACTTACACGTAGTCCATATCTTGAAAATTACTGGATCGATTTTGATGAAACTTGCACTGTTGTAAGTTGAAGTAAATGTAAGCTAATACAAAAAAAATGTTCACGATCCGATTGATAGTTGCGGAGAAACGCGTGGACAAACATACATACCTCTATAAAATTTTGTATATTGTTTGGAAGCCCTAATAGATTGTCATATGTGAAATAACTAGCTGACCCGGCGAATTTCGTACTGTCTTAGAATCAATAAGAACGAATGTATGAGAAAATGAATGAGGTACTTATCTTCATTTTTTTCGTGAATTTTCCCCAGGTTTTAATAGTTATTCTGCTATTCGGGGCGGAAACAAATCAAAGATCATTAAAATCAGTCCAGCCGTTCTTGAGTTATAAACAGTGTAACTAACCCGTCTTTGTTTTATTTATACAGCAGATTTGAACCCTAGCAGAGGGGAATTCCTAATTCCTTTTGGATTACGTTCCCTTACCCCTAAAACCGCAAATTCAGTGGAACAACCATCATGAGCCTATGGAGGTTCACATCCAGATAGCGGTACGGAAACGGCCTTGTTTTATTCATAGGTACGTCTCGCAACTAAGGGTAGGCGTTTAGCATACATTTGAATGGGAATGTCTCATCCGAAAAACTGTTCCGTTTAATACGTCCCACGTGCAACGTTACAATGCTGATAGCAGCATAAAAGGTAGTATGCACTGCGAATTGTAGTGCAATTACGCGGGCTCAGGGATAATTTCAAAAAACTGGCCAAGTGCGAGTCCGACCCATTCCGTACCACAAGGCAAAAACGCCGAAAAAACACGTTTGTTGTGTGGGACCCTTAAATATTTAATTTATTCTGTTTTTAGTACGTGTTGTTATAAATTAAATTAAATTAAATTAAAATTCATTTATTTCGGACAATAGTGATCCATATTTTGTTAGTATTACAAAACTCTTATATTCTAGTGTTAGTAACATTGATGAAAAAAAAAAAATATTGCGGCAACAGAAATACATCATCTATGAAAATTTCAACTGTCTAGCTATCATGGTTCATGAGATACAGCCTGGTGACAGACGGACAGTGGAGTCTTAGTAATAGGGTCCCGTTTTTGCCCTTTGGGTACGGAACCCTAAAAAGTAGGTGATCATTTCTTTTCTTAAGTGTAGGCCAGTTTGTTGTTCCATTGACGCCTGGATTTCCTAAAGAAGTAGTCAGTGCCGTACCTATTGGATGTAAGAGCTTGCCCATTTCGTTTTCTTTTCCCTATTCCAAGTAGCGGAATGTACCCAATGACACGTTGTTCCAGGTATCTGCCTACACTAAAGTCGCGACTCTAGAGAATATCAAATAGAGCTGGACAGAAATAGACGCTAGCAACGTCACGGCGAACCAAAATTTGATATTCGGTACTTAAAAATAACAAAGAATTGGAATTTAAACACACAGTACCTACCCACAATCAGCTAGCAGAAAAGGATAGGTAATGTTCTCTATCAGCAGCAAATTTTTATTATGTTTATTTATTTATTTCTTTGGGAAAACAAACAGTTACACAAAGTTTCTTAGTTAACCTTTAACTATGGACGTTCCCTTTTTGTTACACTACTATGGACGCGCGGCCTCACAGACCGCTATCTTTAGAGGCTGGTTTTTATCTTGATGAGTAAGTATTGTATCATTTTTTGTTTTTATCCCTTAGAAGAGTTACTTTATGTAAATAAAAGATGTAATTTTAATGAAAAATGTATTTATTTTAAATTAAATCTAACGATATAACAATCAAAGGCACTTTTCAGACTTTTTAGCTTGAGATCACTTAGTAGGTCTATCATCACAAGAAAATGACTTTTTTGGTTAGTTTACTTCTTTTGCAATAAAATATAAAGAACAAAGAACATAAAAACTTAACACACTCTTCTCAAAACTAAACATAAAAATTTCGACAAGGGCCCAACTTGGTCAATTTATTGGCAGTCTTTGCATAGCGGCTTAGAGCATTGTAGGCATATTGGCTGCTTACAGCCTATACAAGTGTGGGTCGTCTTTCGTTTTATCTTTGGTGGACATAGTTTACACGTCTTACGTTTAGGAACTATATTTTCTTCACTTGGTGGCTCTTGGGATGGCATATCAGGGCCCAAAACTCGTTTCAACGTCATAACTAATTCATTTGGCAAATGAGGGTTTATAACTCGTCTTTGCATATGTGGAACCACCAGGGATCGTGCTAATTTCTTCAGAAATTTACCTCTTTCTAGTTCTGTGTCTTGGTGTTGATTGAATAAAGTGTAGGCATTAATTCTACACAAGTCCAGAACTCTATGGAAAATCACCATAGGCCACCTTCTTGTTCGGCGACTGCTCGAATAAATTGAGCATTTTTTGTCCGTTTCATCTACCCCCCCTTTGGTGGAGTTATAGAATAATATCATCTCGGGTTTCTTTGTGTGTTCATCAATGTCAGCTTCATAAAATAAACAATCATCAACATCCCCGTCGCTGTCGCACTGATCTGATTCGAAAACCAATCGTTGAATCTCGTCTTCAAAAGAAGGATCATCTAATCGCAATATTTGACTGGCTCTCTGAGTCGACGAACTCGATGTTCGTTTGCCTGCAGTCGTTGGTTGATCGTTTTTTGACATTTTAGTTTACAAAATCTAAAACAAACAAAATCCCCGTCAGCGTCAATTTATAACACAAACGTGGACGCGCGGTCTCACAGACCGCACTCAAAATATAAAGTGAAATTACTCACGCAATATTCAGCCGGCGACGTAACCTTCACTCTCAACGGTCGTTTCGCCACTAAAACCGAAGCTACTGAGGCCGGCATGCGCGTGGGTTACGCGGGAGGAGGGGGGCACGAGAATTACAAACTGCAAGCGGCCTGTGAGACCGCACGTCCACAGTTAAAATCTTAGTATCTAATGTTAGTGGTTTATGTATAACTCACAACGTTATCCACATGTTACCTAGTGAATATTTTTTATAAGAACTAAGTAGGCATGCGAGTGATTTTACATTACCTTATGTAATTAAGTTACATTACAGTTAATAAATATATTTAATTTGTAATTTTTTTTATTACATTGTTTCGAAATTTGTTAGGTGTTAATGTAAATAGGTAATAAATGTTCTCTATCAGCAGCAAATTCTTATTATATACCTATACCTAATAAGTATAGCCAGGATGGCAATCAGCGCGTGTATTTTTTCGTTAATTTTTTTCTAATAATAAGGTGCCTAGGTACTTAATCGGAAATTTCTTCAACAAAGCTTGTGGATAAAACTGTAGAAATTATACCGAGCTGAACAATGAATGCCTGGAACTCAATACATCCTCGTCGCGCCGCCGGTATTAAAATGCCTACGTTAGCAATGCAATCTATCGCAGACCGTCCGGCTCGGACCATTGGAATTTGAACGACCACCAATAAGCCAAGAGCTTTTCATGGTTTGAAAACTTTGTATTGTAAGTTTGTTTTTCTAATCCGTTTACATAAAGGTATATATACAAAGATACGTCACAACTTTATTGTATAGGTATGTGAGATTATGAAACAAAATACCTACCTATTCTAGTAGGAAATTGTAAAACTGTCTGGTCTTCATACCTACTTCATAGATATGTTGGAGAAAAAGTACCTATCTAGGTTTATACCTAAATGAAAGTCTATAGTTTTATATTAAAACTGTACTTATTTTCTAACAAATGTGGACCAAAAATATTTATTTATTATAGGACATGACCAGTAGGACAATGGGCGCCTGCACGGGTTCCATGCTCTGTGCCTGCATCAATGTGCAGTAAATATTGTTTTATTTTTGGAATTGTTATATTCTGTAGTTAACAGATAAAAAGTTTCACGAGTCTAAAAGATAAGGAAACTGAAAAATAAAGATAAGCTTTCACTAAATAACTCTGCTTTTAGATAAGAGATGGCATAGGGCTCCGAAGCTTAATACCAGAATCGCTAAATACCAGATTCGAAAATTGCCAGACTCACAAAACACCGGATTCGCCACATACCAGATATGCAAAATACCAGAAACGCAAAATACCAAACGTATAGTCCTAAACAATAATTGAGTTCTCTGTATTAGTAACAATTTCTTCGATACTTAGATAAAATGAGATCGTCAGTGGCGAAACTATAGGGTGGCATTGGGGCAAAATGGCCCCCAACTAGGGGGCCCCCGGCCCGAGAGGGCCATGAGCACAGGTGGAGCCTAACATAAGTTTATAAATTCAAACTTTTCTTGAAAATGTGCAACAAAGGTTTCGAACATTTTATACCTACCCAAAATTAAAGTAGCCAAAAATGTATTTAAATAAGCCATTTCCGCTGACGGCAAAGTGCGATCTTCTATGATGATGTGTTATCACCCTTTTTGTCATTTATGCTCCAGTTAAAAAAGTGAAGTTAAAACGCCCATTTGCATCATATACCTATTATATTTTTATTTAATTTTAAAAGCTAATAGTATTAAAATAATAATAATATGTACAAGTATATAAAAAGGAGGGGAAATAATCAAAGGGCATCAAAAAATTCATCCACATCGCTGTCAACAGGAAAAGTGCCCAAAAGACTGGCAGCATTGCCACGTTGTATGGCAATGCTGATTCTTTGCCCAAAAAATAGGCCAGCCCTCTGGTCACGTGAAGAGTCGGCCAACCGCTTGGCGATGTCTCGAAATACTATGTGGGCACTCGGGCCCCATGGCCCTAGACTTTCAAACCCAAACGGCTCAAACATATAAGTTCCAAAGAGATTGGAGTATTTACGCCGTTTGAGGTTTTCCGCTCCTGCAGCAGCCGCCCCAGCACAGCTCACCGTGCCTGGAAGATGGGATGGCGCAAGGGTGTCGACACACGTAGCATCCCACACCAAAGGCCTACCAACCTTCCAAGGCATTATGGTCATTCCGTCTGGTCTCTTCCCATCGTCGCGTGCGTTGGCACCAGCTGTTGTAGAACCCAATGGCTTGCCATTGGGTTCTAAAACAGCTGGCACCCCGGCGGTGACAAGAGCATGACGAAAGATGTCATTGATGCTGGCATGCCGTGCTATCCGGCCTGCGCTTTTACTGCAGGACAAGCCATGGCGTCCGAGGCAGTCGACACCTTCACCGCATTGGCAGCGATGCGGAGTCACGCAAGGGGCGCCCAGACGCAGACAAGTAGCGAGCCGGAAAGTGGAATCACCCAGCAAAGTGCCTATGTTGGGATCACCCGACTCATACTCACCCACAGCCAGTAGGCGGGTACGCTCAGCAGTATTGGTGGACGTATTAATAAGATTATTCCGTACCAATCTGCAGAGTGGCTCATCCCACTGCCTCTGGGAAGAAAGGTTCACGGGCCGATCTGAATCCGGGCAAGCCATTTTCCAGGCGTTCACCGCGTCGGCCAAGCACGGCACTTCAGAGTCAACCAGAGAGGGGGCTAAAATCTTCCCGATCAACTTTTCGGTGCTGTGGACAGAGTACAGAAACGCTGGTAAGCTAATACTGGTAATTTTGCACCATTGATGACAAAAGAAACACAGATGGCAAAGCGAGGTATGGACCGCGCGTTTCGTTTTATATTTAAAAGGGATCGTGTCTATGACAAGAACTGGACACTATTTAAAACTGCAAGGAATAGATGTAATCAGGCGATATGCAATGCTATACGCCGCCACATTCTAGATAGGTACTGTGAATTCTTTCTCTTCTGCCGAAATTTGGAAATTTCTTGGAACTCTTGGTAACGGCAAACCGCGACTTTTACCTAGACCGTCTTAATTTAATTGACTTAAACAATTTCAACTGTAATTTCTCCTCTGTGTCTCCACTCCACCACGGATCGTCTAACCAAGTAACAAACTCTGTCCCTAATTTCTGGTTTAACGCGTCCTCCTTTTAATCCTTTTTAGTTTCATACCAGTTGAAGCGGGAGAGATCAAAAGATCATTCTATATAATAAATCAAAAGCGGTGCGATGTGACACTATCACCCGTGCCGTGGTAAGATCGTAACTATTCTGGATGTTCACCTACCCACGATTACTCACATTGTAAAAAAATCCCTATACACCGGAATATTCCATTCCCTGTGGCTCAAAGCCTATGTTCGTCCACTACCTATGATTTATAATCCCTCTCTTCCTATCCACATCCTGACTTCCACCCCATTTATATAAGGATATAAATGGGGTGGAAGTCAGGATCATACCCTTCCCATCCTAAGTGCTCCAGGCTTGCGTCCACAAACAATTCTCCAATTTTCTTCATCGTAACTCACTCATAGGGAAGAAGGCTACTCTTCAATCTGGGTTCAGGGCAGGCCCATACACAGTACCGTTTCCACCCTCCTAAAGTTACTGTTCGATATAAGGGCAGGACTAGAGGACACCAAAGTTATTGCAATATTATTGGCCGATTTCATGAATGCCTTTAATACCGTCAATCACGACATCCTGTTAGCCATTGTGGTTTATGTTATGATCTCCTCTTACATATAGAAACGACAGCAGTCCGTTCATGGTGGATTCTTCATCATGCTGGTGTGATTTGGAAACTATCGTTCCTCAAGGCGGTATTCTTTTTCCTCTTCTGTTTTAATTTTTTATTAATCTTATAGCTTCCGAACTTCAGTGTGCTAATCATCTGTGTGCAGATGATTTGCAATTATACTGTCAAGGGAGGGTTGAAGAAATACCTGAAGCTATCGACAAACTAATAGGGACTTGAGAGTCATAAAAACCTGGTGTGATAGATTTGGTGTAGCAATAACCCTAAAAAGTGTCAGGCGATCATTATCGGTAAGTCTCGGAGTATGAGTAAGGTGGATGGATGATACAACCTTGCCACCAGTTCTCTTCATTGATACACAGTGGTCACGTACACGTAGAAGGTCATAGACCTCCGATGGCAATGATTGACCTAAGCCATGATATCTGTTTCAGTTACCCACTAGTTGTCATAATACCTGAGGCTATAAAAGGTTTTGCAATCTATTGTTCGCAACATTCCTTTTTCGGCATTGGAAGTGAACACATCTAATTAACCAACGTATTAATCAACGTATTAATTAATCAACGTATTTATCACCAAGCGCTATTTAGCCTAAGACGCGACGCGTGTTTTCAAGTTCCAACTTGTGTGTGACCTGTTATTTTGTAATGGACATTCAAGTTACAAGTATGTATTATTAATTTACTTTACTATTTTGTATTTTCAATCCACCATTTTTTTTTAAATAGAGTGCTACGCCGCAGCATTTCTTACGTATTTATTTCGGTATTTTTTTATGTTGAAGCTTTTACTTGTTTGTATCTACTTGTGCCATTGAATTATGTATAAAAATGTCGCTTGAAATCTGTAGAGATTTCAAGCAAGTGCTACGAAATATGTATTGCTACTTCAATTTAGTAGGGGAAAATATGAAATCTACGCGGTAAAGTCGCGGGAGAAGTACTAGTAAAAAAAAACTATAACGTTAGTTGAGCACAGAGAGAGGGCGCCATTCCTTGAATTTGCCACGGGCCCCAAACGGTATAGTTACGCCACTGGAGATCGTTATACAAAAAAGGTCGTGACCTAATTATAAACTGCACTGGCCACTTTTGCGTTGATAGATGACATGACATTTATTTTTGACGATGAAACCTGACGTGAATGAAAGGCATGCCGCCGCGCGCCACCAAGATCGGTGTGCAAGTAGGGATGTGACGACTTGGTTCGTCTTTAAGTGCACCCAAAGGTGGTGTTTTCTAAAAGAAACTTTTAGCGGGCGGTAATGAGTTTTTAATCCTCCTTATAAGTGCGCCGCAATTATCTTTGCCGCGCACTTTTTGAATTTGGAACATCTTAGTGTTCAGCGCCAAAGAAATCGAACGCAAATATTGTTTGAATAAAGACTGGCTAGTACGTCGGCCCATAGTCGCGACGCCGACTGGTTAAAAAAAAAATCAAATTAAAAACGCGCGAACTACAAGAACACGCGTTTTCGTAAATTTTCACGGATATTAGAAATTCATGGTTTTGTTTTGAAAAATTAGTTCTTCAAGTGACAGTGAAAGTATAGAATTAACTCCTGAAAGTATTAGAACTGACGCAAGAAATGTGATCTAAAATCCCGGAAGAAATATATGAAAGACTATGGTAATTTTATTGAATGGAGAAATGCAAGAGGCGCCAAGAATTTTTCAGAATCTATGTTTTTAGCCTACTTCCAGTACTTAGCCAAAACTAACCTTCTACTCTTTGGAGTACCTACTCAATGCTAAAATCAACAGTCAGTTCTAATAACGACGTAAAACTGGACACCTGTTCGAAATTAATAGCGTATCTGAAAAAGATGTCTGATAGATTTAAACCTTTGATTATATAAATGTCTAGATGGAGTGTCAAGTGCGCGCAAACGTGTCAAAAAGTGTCCGCCAACTGTTAGCTCACAAGTGCTTACCCGCCGTGTCGCTTTACTGTCAATACGCGATTACGCGCGCCAAGTAAAAAACAAATATCAGCGACAAAATGACGGTATGTGCTATTAAATTGCGCCGGAATTATAAAGGAAGGATAAAAAATACCAAACACACCACCTACCATCGGTAAGTAACCAAGAAACTACATATTTATTTTTTGTTTTTATGATTATCAAATCACGCCATATTTTATAAGTGTTGCCAGTTTCTATTTTTTACTCTCCCAACTTAACGTCATTTTTGTGGGTACATATATTAGTTGGTTTATGGTTACGTTTATACAATTTCGTTCGTGTACTTTTTCAAAAAACTGGCCAAGTGCGAATCGAACTCGCGTGCAAAGGGTTCCGAACTAAAACATTTTTTTTACAATGTTAATTTTTAAATCGTATATCCTCGCGTCGATCGCTTTTCCTGGTCAAGACATTTTTTTTAATGTCTTGACTTTAATTGTTATATAATTTTTATTTGAAGTTACTTTTAAAGCAGTCGGGTTTTTTATTTTTTAAATGATTTGTTTTTATAATAAATAACATAATGTTCGCGTATAACTTTTTGTTTATGAGCCCATTTTAATGATTATATTTGCTTTGGGTATATTAAATCGATTTCAAAACTGCCTAGAGTATCTAATTTAATAGCATTAATTTATTAATTCTTTCTTTACATGATTTTAAAGTCGGTGCCAAGTAAAAATTGTCGTGTAAGTATTGTTTTATTAGCTAGGTAAATAATTTACCTGGTACCGACTTCTTGTTCACATTTTAGTAATTATTAATAAGTGGGAAAATTGTAGTAGCTGGTTTCATTATTTACGCACACAGAGACGTAGACGCACAGTGTAAAACGACGCCTGCACGCACACATACCTACTTGAAAATGTTGACTCGTTTTCTTTGATACGATTGTAGGGCCACGCTCCATCTAGACATTTATATAATCAAAGATTAAAACCTAAAAAATCCAGTTTTCTCAGTCAAAAACGTGGAGACTTTCCGTAATGAGGCACCCGACAAAGTCTTTCTTGCCGTAAAAGTAAGTATCTATGTATATGGTGGATTAGTAAAGTATAACCATAGTGTTTTAAAATGCCCATTTTATTGTAACCTGTAGGTACTTCGATAGATACTTGTTATAATCACATTCGGTTTTGTTACATGTACTCCGAAAATTAAAGCCACCGCTTTAATTTTCGGAGTACCTACATGGACCTTGTCGTGGCAATGAACTTCTAAAAATAACTGTTGATGATGTCGAAAATCATTTGGATGATTTACTGTTAGTAAAGCTGACAGACACAAGAACAAAAATTGACCGATCCTTGATAATCCGAGGGGAATACAAAACTATTGTACAGAAATACCTAGACCTGCGTCCTGCTGATATGAAGACCAATCGGTTTTTCATCCGTTATCAAAATGACAAGTGCTTCAATGACAAAAAACAAAGTTTCTAACATGCCACAAGAAATCGCTACTTATTTGAAGTTACCAGATATCAAGCTGTATACAGGACATTGTTTTCGTCGTACCTACTTCTGCTACCCTTTTGGCAGATTCTGGAGCGGACTTAACTGTTCTCAAGCGACATGGAGGATGGAAGTCCAGTGCTGTAGCAGAGGGGTATATAGAAGATTCCATTGAGAACAAGACGAAAACATGTGAACGCATCCTGGAAAACATTAAATTGCAACCTTCAGTTAATCCATCCATACCACTGTCGCCGCGCCCATCTACATCCAAACAACGAGATTCACCGTCACATTTACCTCAAAATGAGCCAGATTCGGACAATTTTAATTTCAAACACGCAGAATATAAAATCTACAACAATCTCTATTCCTAATAAAACTGTAACAATAAATTATAATTGCGAAAATGTCTCAAATGTATGTTTATATAAGTTTTTAGTTGTTTTAATAGTAGACACTATTTAATTTCAATTTAGTTGTTACTCTATGTTTTATTAAAAAATAATATTACAATAAAATATGAGGCGCCTTTTATTTTGTCATAGTGGGTGATGAAAAGTAGAGTGTATCACTCTGGCGCAAAATATATTTTTGGCTCGGGCGACGTACTTTGAATCCTACGCTAGGATACTACGCTACGTTCAGGATTCTACTAAAAATCCCTCACTTCGCTCTGGATTCAAAAAAGCGCCCTGGCCGTAAAAATATTATTTTGCTCCCTTATACAATCTACTAAGTATTTTCGCGCGTACTAAGATCGAAATCAGTTTTTTTTATTAGATAACTCTGACCGGTCAAACTCTTCCCTAGAACCATATTTTACACTTATCTATGTTAGTTCAGTATACTATGACACTAATAAGCAGTATAGGTAAGTGCGTAAATCACTTTTACTGCAAAAAGTCGACTCTTTAATACAAAATAAATCTTCACATTAATACATAACTATAAACTATTTCCTTATTATTAATTAAACAGATAAAACGGTAAAATAAAATATTAAATTCTTGACCGTTATTTGAAGCTTACTAGTTTGAGATAGGCCCCTCTCCGTTTTCCGCTTATGTTTACCTCTCTTTCTATATCCGCTACATCTATCTTGCTCGCACATCCACACCACCCCCACCAGCAGGGCTAGCACGGCTAAAAAGGGGAGAGAGAAAAATCGGGGACAAAACCATCTCTTTCCCATTTTCTCTTTCCTTTCACCTAGCACGGTGACGCATAGAGACAAGTTTTTCCACGGGTATAAACTTTGTCTCCGTTAGTGTTGCTATAATAGGAAAAATTATATTCCCGGTATAACCCGAACAAATTGTGATTACATGACAACCGATACTTCTTAAATGGTTAAAGTGACAGTAATATTTAGTCTAATTATAACAGGCTTGTTTGATGTACTCTGTGCTTGTTTGTTTCTCTTCTGTCAATGTCAAATGCTTAAAATTATTTTTGTCATTTTTCATTTAAAATTCAAAGTTCACAGAATTACCTTTATCTACAATATTTACAATCATTATTATGAATGATTGTTATCATTGTTTCATAAAGCTCATTACACAAATAGCAAGCGATAAACTTATTAATTCAAAAAATTCTCCGAAATTCCTCATCGGGAATTTCAAACGGGTTGCTTGCATCCCTAATCATGCGGCGATGCAGTTTCCGCTCTTCCACTTGTTGGGCCATCGTTATTAGATAGTTTATGTAACTGCGAGACATTTTTTTTCTTTTTATTTTATTTGGAAAATATCTTGTCCTCACCCAAGATTGCATGTGAGATGTTTGTCTTCAATAAATGTCAAAAGTGGACAAATTTGTCCCCTCATATCCATGTCGTGCTAGCTCAAGAGACAAATTGGGACTTTATTCCACTCTTAACTGTCAAAAAGAGAAAAAATAATTTTGTCCCTCGTCGTCGTGCTAGCAAAGGGGAGAATTTTCGTTTTGTCTTCTGTCAAGGAGACAAAGGGTGGAGAAAACGGGTTTGTCCACCCATCGTGCTAGGCCTGCAGGTGCCTCGAGCCATCGGATATCGGAGGCGTTCGTCATTGGCGTCTTGTTTTCCGCCGCGAACAGTCAACTTTCGAAAAGTTTGATCATTTTTGAATTTCCGTTAAAATATTCTAATTAAAAAGTGGAACTAAAATTGTGTACTTACACGTAAGTTTTTACAAATAACGGTTTATAAATTAAAAGTGTGGTAATTTATCAGTAACAAAGAACTGATAAGATCGTGTACCTACACGTAAGTTTTTTCCAAATATTTTTTATTTATTTTTGTTTTTACCATTGTTTAACGGTTTTACCGTTCGATTTAAAATTTGAGCATTCTAAAGAATGCAGGTTGTCCTCTCTTATGGTGTTTTGTTTGAAATTTTAAAAGCATAATATTTGTAAATTTATTTTGCAAAAACCTTAAGGTTATGAAATATTTTCCCTGCAAATTCTTATCGTGTTTTCTTTAGGATGGATCCTGACAAAACAAATTCCGAAAAACAAGTGGGTGAGGAAGATGGTGCGGGTCCAGCATCCGCACCGCCACCGCCCGCGCCCTCGAATACTCGGCAACGGCGGGCACGAGCTCTCAGCTCGTCCAGTAGTAGCAGCTCGAGTACCTGCAGCAGCTCCTCCACGAGTTCTTCAGACTCCAGGTCCAAAAAGAGGAAGCGCTCACGCCGGCATCGCAACAAAAAAGGCAAGCGCACCCGCCGAAATTATGAGCAATTGGATAAATTGTCTCGACAGGTTAGTGATTTGCGAAAACAAATTACTTGTTATGAAAATTCCACTGACAACTTTGATGCACTTAACGGTCATTGCTCTAACGTTAATTGTGCCCCTATTGATCAGTGCCCTGCTTTAGATGGTGATATTATCGATGACAGTGTCAGTGGTATTTTATATAATGAAGTGAGTGAGTCACAACTTAGCTTTGATTTTGGCATAGAAACAAAACTCAAAGAACCAGCAGTGCCCAAGGCACCAGAAAATATCCTGAAAACCCTTCAGGATATTCAATACTTTGAGAAAAGCGAGTGGTGTGAGGTGCGGTACGCCGAGGTTCAGAAATCTTACAACCATACACCTGGCTTTGTGGATCTAGAGGTCAACGAAGAGGTCAAAGCTTATGACTCATTACGACACCTCTCTTATGCAGACAAGGCTTATGCTGCCCTAACCTTTTGCGTATTAAAACAAAGGGACGCACTCCAGAGCAGTCTGCGAGAGTTGTTGACTTGGGCCCGTGATCAGAACGAGTTGAATGTTGAAGGTATGCACCAAAAATTATTAGATTTGTTTACTAAAGGTGAGTATTCAAATGTTTCGTCTGATTTATTGCAAATGGTCTGCGGCCACCGCGCCGAAGTGATTCAAATGCGTCGGGATGGCATTACCAACATGGTGCGTGATCCTCTCGTCAAATCTGCCTTGAGAAAAGTGCCGCCTTCTAGTAGACATCTGTTTAGTCAAGAGGCTTACACCACTGCTTTGGAAAAAGCTGGAGGGGTCAAAAAAGCCTTTTTGCCCCTGAAGTCTAACAGTGGACCTGTTTCGCAAACAGGATCTTACAAGACTTCGCGCCACCCCCCGCAGGGATCGGTCATTTATCCTGGTCCCTCGCAGGGTCCTAATCATGGATGTTGCGCGCAAGTGCCTCATCATTCTCGTCAGCAAAACTATCAACCCTCGCAGGGTTGCTGTCACAATAACCGACCCTCGCAGGGTTACGGTCAGAACAACTCGGACCGTCGCACGGTTCACAACTCAAGAGGAACTTTTCGTTCCCGAGGTGGTCGTCAGGGTAACAGACCCTCGGACCAAGGTAAAGGAAGCCGAAAACGCCCAGGAAATGCCTTGGAAAACAATTCCAACAAAAAACGCAAATATTGACTCGAAGACTTTCAAAGCGGGCCGGTTAGCAGAATTCCTTTTGCGCTGGAGAAAAATGGGAGCTCCAAGATTTTTGTTGAAAATAATAAAGGGGTATCGCATACCTTTTCGACAAAAGCCCCCTCTAGTCATCCCCAACTTGGCGATGGCAAATATGTTTCACACGGAGAAATCCGCATCCATGGCTGCAATAGTCACGCAAATGAAGGAGCAGGGAGTCTTGGAGGATGCCCCGCGGTCTCCAAGCTTTCTGTCAAAAATGTTCCTTGTGCCCAAAAACGATGGCTCGAACCGGCCCATATTCAATCTAAGAGCATTAAACGAATATGTCATAACATAACCGAACCGTTCAAGCTAATAAATGTATTCAGAGTGCCAGAATTCCTGCAACTAAACGATTGGCTCTGCAAAGTGGACCTCTCGCAGGCTTACTTCAACCTGCCAATAGCTCAAGGTCACAGGCGGTTTTTGCGTCTGGTATACGACGGAGAATTACTCCAAATGACTTGTCTTCCTTTTGGCCTCAGCACAGCACCGAGAGTCTTTGCGGCGTTGACCAATTGGGTGGCTCGCACATTAAGGGAACAAGGCCTGCGGATAATCGTTTATCTGGACGATTTTCTGATTGTACACCAGGATCGACGCATTCTGCAGACTCATGTCCAAATTTTATTAGACCAGTTGCAACATCTGGGTTGGCAAGTCAATCACGAAAAGTCTGTAGTGATTCCTCAAAAGACCATAATTTTTTTTGGGGATTCATTGGGACCCGTGGACAAACATAAAGTCTTTACCAGACGAGAAAATTGTTCGACTGATGGACAAAATAACGTCAATGGCCCAGAAAGGCAAGACCTGCCTGAAAGAACTACAGAGTCTGGTTGGTCTTATGAGCTTTGCGAGTTTTGTCATACCCCAGGGCAGGCTACATTTTCGAAATCTTCTTTTATTTCTAAACTCTCTTCTCGATGCGCCCCCGATAACGGAATTTTGTCTCCCGAAAAAGGCCCACGAGGAGCTGGCATGGTGGCAGCAAAATTGTCACCTGTGCTCGCCGATCTACCTTGCGCCACCAACTCATTTTCTCACCACGGATGCGTCCGATATAGCCTGGGGTGCTCAGCTAGACGGCAAGTCGATGTCTGGAACTTGGGACAATCACGAAAAGAGCCTACATTGCAATGCCAAAGAAATGATAGCCGTCTTGAAGGTTCTCCAGATTCATGGCGATCTCATGCATCGATCCACAGTACTAGTACAGTGCGACAATCGCACGGCCGTGGCTTACCTGAGAAACGAGGGCGGAACCAGGTCTCTTCCTTTGCTGGACATAACAAGCCAAATTTTCGATCTCCTGTACAGACATCAGATACACCTGGCTCCCTTTTACATGCCCGGCAAATACAACAGCCACGCAGACCATCTGTCACGTCACCATATTCCACCAGAGTGGCATCTGCTACCAGCGTGTACAGAGAAGGTTTTCAGGAAGTTCGGAACTCCCATGATCGACCTCTTCGCATCAGAAAGAACGCATGTAGTTCACAACTATGTGTCGTTGGATCTGAACGACCATCAAGCTCTGTATCACAATGCGTTCTCCCGAGTGTGGAACTACCCACTGGCATGGGTTTTTCCTCCACCTTATCTAATTCCCAAGGTGCTCTCCCATCTCAACTGTGCGATCGGAGTTTACCTGGTAGTAGTTCCCAGATGGGATCGCGTATTCTGGCGCGCAGATCTGAAAACTCGAGCGATAGCAGCCCCTTTCACTCTCCACAAACTGAACCGCAACCTGATCGATCTAGCGACGGGCCACCCACCGCCTCGTGTTCAAGAAATGACACTGGAAGTATGGAGAGTTGGGGGTGGTCAGGGAGTTTAATGGGATGGAATGAAGCTCAGCTAGAGTTGTTACGATCTGCATGGCGGCCTTCTACCCGTAAGGTGTATAAAGTAGCTTGGAATAGGTGGCTCCATTGGTCCCGAAAGCATAACATTGATCCATGTAAGCCTACCGGCTCAATAGTAGCTAGGTTTCTTGCAGACTTACACTTGGTGTACAAATTGTCTTACAACACAGTTTTACTACATAAGTCGGTAGTTGCCACCTTATCTAATGTTGAGAACGCTGGACTGTTAAGCTCACATACACTGGTTAAAAACGTATTGAAATCTATTTCCATAAAAAATCCTGTAGCTCATAAACCTCCTATTTGGAATATAGATGTTTTGTCATCTTTCTTGGAGCAAAGAAACGTTAACGAGAACAATAGTTTTGCAACGTGTAGTCATACAGCAACACTTTTGCTCTTGTGTTCTGGAAGAAGAGTGCATGACTTGACACTATTAGCCATAGATCGAGACCACCTTACTGACTCTAACGATTCTATTGTTTTATGGCCTATCTTTGGTTCGAAAACAGATAGTGCTACGTATAGGCAGTCTGGGTGGAAATTACTTTCCAATAATAATAAGAATCTGGACCCGGTTTACTGGATACGGCAAACGATTTCGGTTTTAGATTCTAGACGCAAATTGGCCAAATGTAATAATTTGTTTGTAAACATAAGAGGTCAGAACAAGGCCGCGTCACGCACGGTAATTGCTGGATGGGTCAAGGCTGTCCTGTCAGAAGCTGGTATTTTTTCTTCGGCCGGCAGTTTACGTTCTGCAGTAGCCTCAAAAAATTGGGACAATAACTATCCTTTAGACGAGATTTTAGCCAGAGGTAATTGGCGTTCCAGCAATACCTTTTCGCGATTTTATAAACGTGAAGTTATGCCAGCTTCCGTCAGGAATAGCATTACAAGGTTGTTTAATCCAATTAATTGATAAGTACATGGGTACTACATGGAGTAGCACTCTTAGAAATCTACTAATTATCTATTTGTGCTATAAAATTATTTGATTAGTCCATTCTGTCAATGTTGTTTCTTTGATGATATTTTTCTGCTTTATTTATGTCATATTACAATATGCATTAATATTGGAACCGTAATATTTACATTCCTATGTATTTTGTCACAATATTGTATGACTATTTGCTTGATTATAATATACCTACTTACTCTGTTGTAGCCTTTAAAGATATGTTTTATTGGTATTTACCTTTTCATACAACCCGTAGTACTTATGCTTTTCCTATAGATACTCCTTACATGTGATGATAAGGAGAAATATAACATGTTTCTATTCGCACATCCCATACTTACACAATTACATACTTAGGTACCTGCTTAAACTAGTTTAAGTAGTTCAAATTCTTTTCTAAATCATCCATACCTAATCAGTAATTAGGTACATCTTTATCTAGCTACCTATATACCTATTATTGTAGCTTATGGTATTTAACTGTTTAGGTAAAATCCGCTAAGGTATACAGGGATTTTGACCGATTTACACAGCTACAAAATTCTTCACATTGGCGTCCACCCCACCAGGCGATAACAAACACGTCTCAAACTAGTAAGCTTCAAATAACGGTCAAGAATTTAATAGCAGCGTTTTACCTTACACTAAAACGCATATTAAATACTTACCTTATTTGAAGCATTTAATTTCTGCCTGGTGTTTTCGACACAATGACGAACGCCTCCGATATCCGATGGCTCGAGGCACCTGGTGGGGGTGGTGTGGATGTGCGAGCAAGATAGATGTAGCGGATATAGAAAGAGAGGTAAACATAAGCGGAAAACGGAGAGGGGCCTATCTCAAACTAGTAAGCTTCAAATAAGGTAAGTATTTAATATGCGTTTTAGTGTAAGGTAAAACGCTGCTATTAATCCAAAAATCTATTTGAATCTCGATTCTCGATTTTTTGTGAATCGATTTTTCATGCTTTGACTCGAATCGATTGAATTATCGATTTTATGAAACAGATTGCTGGCCGTCCCTGCACAGGTGTCCTTCACTAATGTCAACTAATGTCTGATGCATTGTGAAAGAAAAAGCACTCCTGTAGACGCAGTGATTATTTTTTAAATGATGTTGTTCGATCATTAGTATTACACACACGACCGTGTCAATAAAAACCTAACCCAACCTGTAGGCGTGTACATATACAGGGTGTCCGGTATAATTCAAGGTATAATTCATTTCAAGGTTATCCATTAATATGGATAACCTTGAAATGGCTTATAGCAGAACTTATGACCGTTCACAAAAAAATTCAAAAAGACTACAAATTTTCACCTTATTTTACGTTATTGTACGCTACGACCACAAATGAATGAATTCCATCGGTTTTTTGTTGGTGTATCATTGTACGCTAACTATGCCGATAGATAAGCAGTAAATAGTATGACTAGCTAATGCAATTAAAAAAAAAAGAAACTAATTTTACAGTGAATAATTTTCAAAAAAAAATTTATTGTCAAAGTTTAAACGTCAAAGTAAAAATTAATATTCCAGTCCAATTATTTTATTACGTGTGGGGTAGGTAGTAAACTAAAAAGTAAAATATAAAAACCTTTTCCAAAAAAAAATACAAAGTGAAAAATAACTTTAATTTTGGAAGTCGGTGTCAAAAAACGAAAATGCGGAACCAAACACACGCCATACACTCAAAACCGATGTTCGACATTTTCTGGCTGGCGTAACGCATAGGTACTCACATGTCTTCGATTTTTAGTTCTAGGACATGTGAGTAATTTAATTTACACTAAGTAAGGCGCCTCTCTGGGTTCGAACCTACGGCCTACAACTCGTAAGTCGAAGCCATTAGCACTGGACCACCACTACTCTGCGCCAAACCTGCACCACAGTCCATGATCAGCACCCTAATTGTGTAACACACTATCAATCGGAATATGAATCATTTTGAAGCAAATTACTGAACCATTGCTTTATAACTTCGACAAATTTGTCTGCTCAACACGTAAATATAACGCAATGAATGTTGTTGAACTGTCAAAATAAAACCCGATTCTGATAGATAATGTGTTACGCAATTGCCCCGCAGGTTACTCACCACTATCGATGACTTGTAGCCTTGTGGGTCGGGCTAGTCAGTTGCTGGTTTTCAGTTTTCGACTAATCTCGAAAGCCAAAAACAATGGTGGTGATAGGCAAAAAAATTACAATCTACTACAGCGTGACAAGCCAGCTTAACAGCGTGACTAGCCAGGAATATATTTGAAGGTATAGCAAGTTTAGAAATAAAAGTATTGCGTTTTATAATCAAAACTATTTATTTAGGTACTTATACAAAATATTGAAACAACAAAGATATACTTAATTTTATATTCGTCCTTTTATTCGTTACTTAGTTCATAATCATAACAAATATTCGTCTATCTATAACAATGACATTTATTTCTTCGCAGAGTCCAGTGACGAAACTATGATAGTTTCGATTCATTGGAGTGGATGACGTGTGGACGGATCCCACAGGGACGTAGCGTATTACTTGTTAATTAGAACCACAGACCATCTTCGGGTTCCTCTTCACTGTCGGTGACTTGCAGGTCGTCTTGTATGGCCGGGTCAGGCTGGTAAAGAAAAAAGGTTTTAAATAACTCAAAAAGGAACAACTACAATTATTATCGCCAAGAACATAATATCTCGAAATACTAGAGATCCTACCTAGGATCAAAATTTTGGTACTCCCTGAAATGCCACAACCCCCGAAATGTGTCGAGCCCGATCTATGGATGACCTTTGATTGACCCTAACCGTGACTTTAAACTTTTAACCACATAAGTAAGCGTGACAACTGACACCCTAACTATAAGGCTCGACAAGCAAGCGCGAGAGTAATGTTAACCAAACCTAATATTACAATATTTTGGCAAAGGTCAGTCAAAAGGTCATCCGTGGATCGGGTTTGACACACTTTTGGTTCACACGTAACTTTTTACCTAGGACCTCACTTTCCACCAGCATCAAAAACCGGCCAACTGCGATTCGGACCACACATAGTGAAAGGTGGCGCAGTCAGGAGAATTAATATTATTTGAATAAACAAAAATTACCATATTCTAGTTTATTTATTTCCTTACTTATTAAATAAATTTTAAATGTTTTTATAAAAACCATTTAAAAATATAAATAAGAAAATAGTAGTTCGCCGGTATCGGGAGCAGAGTCCAAGCTACCAGTGGTTAGGGCTCCAGAGACAGGAACCTCCTCACGTTGCGACCCGTATCGTTTTATTATGTTGTTTTATTATTAATTAAATCCCAGTTGCTTACCTGCCAGTTCTCTGGTGGTTCCTCCTTGAACTGTGGAGGCGGTTCCAATCCTGTGCCTCCCAACATCTGAGGCTCCATGCCCATATTGTCCAAGTTGCCCATGTTGCCAATATTGCCCATGTTGCCAATATTGCCCATGTTGCCAATATTGCCCAAGTTGCTCATGTTGCCCATATTGCCCATGTCAGGTTCCATTGGTTCCTCCTACACAAATGATTGTTTTATCATGAGGGAAATGCGAGTGCAAGTTATATGACTTCTGACTATGAACAAGTGTGTAGCACGCCTCTTTCGGCCATGGCGACCAATTTCAACATAGACCAGCCTTCGACGCGGGAGATATGATAGTGCACAAGTCTGTGCGCAGACCCAGGTGCACTCCCTCTTCCCTCACTCTCATAGTCCGATGGGACGGCAATCCGACACGACCGGAGAGAGATCAGGCGCGGGACCAACGGCTTAACGTGCTTTCCGAGGCACGGGGGTATCACACCGACACTTTTTAAACTACGGGCTATTACTAAGAAATTCCCAATGGAAAACCCAATATCACTGCCCGACCCGGGAATCGAACCCAGGACCCCACGCTCAGCAGACGCGCTTGCGACCACGTGACCAACGGGGCAGTTGTGTAATGAAAAATCAAGACGGCGGCGTTAGTTCCGATTTTGACCACACGACAAAAGATGCTTGTGGTGTACAAGCATCTTCTAAATTACCTTGACAACAGGCGGGAAGGAGTAGTCAGTGCTGTGTTGATCAAGATCCACGAAGTCATCGGAAGGCTGTGGCGGTTCGTCCGGCACTTCGCGCTTTATTAGGAACTCTGATGTGTCGAAACTTGGCTCGCCTAATGGCGGGTCGTCATCTGTACACAAAATAATACTTTAGGTTTTACGAAGAAAATGATAATTATAATAGAGCCAGGAATTTCAGATAATTTATGTTAAGGAACAACACGTTATGGAACAACAAACTTAATGTCATACTTAACAACGTTCAAAATCCATTGCAACCAAAAACTTATTTAAGACCTTTTCGTTACAATTGATTTTTGATTTTTGAGTGACCAACTCAAAAATTAACTTAGAATATATTTCACTAAAGTAGATAACTGAGTAAGTGGCGATGGAATGTAATTATCTGATATTCTGAACACTGATTTAGTTATTTGTGCCCGTCAAAGGAATTTGGAATCAGCGTCCGAATTATTTTGCTGATTCAAGGTCCCGCTTGCTGTCTGATCTCCAGTACCTATTCTATATCAATCTCAATCGGACATAAAAAGTTTTTCTTTCATATTCTATTTCAGTTGGTCTGCCAACCATTTCACCCTAAGTACTTCGGACAATTCTAGCATTATGAAATGATCTTATTTTACATGCAATTAAAGTTTACACAAAATGTGTTTCCCACTCTTACACAGCCTGAACGCATTTCTTCCTCTTGCGTTTATCCGCATAGTGATAAAAAAATATCTCACCTTGATACGGTGGACGTACTGCCAGTTGCACCATGGCTTCTGCGGCCACTTTCTGCTCAACTTCCTCGAGTTCTGAACTGCCGCTATCGGAGTACTGGAGATCTAAAAAATAAAAAAAACAACAGTAAGACCGATAGAGAAAATAGCCGAAAATATATTATTGTAAAAATACAAAAGTATATTAACCATGGTAAAAATTTATATTTCATACATACCTTCTTCCAGGGAGTTTTGGTCTTTTCTTGGTCTTCCTCGTTTCCTTGGAGTAGCACCTAGAATCAACGTAAAAATATTATAGCCAGTGAATAACGAGGGTCTATAACAATCTTCATCATCATCAACATCATTTCAGCTGAAAGACGTCGACTGCTGGACATAGGCCTCGGGAACAAGCACCTCCACTTCGACCGGTTCGTGCTTCTCGCATCCAAAAGGTTCCTGCGGCCTTCACGAGGTCATCGGTCCACCTTGTGTTTTTAACAATCTTGTTGCCATAAATAATAATTAAAAAAAACTACTTTTTTAAACTCGCGCAGGATGACAGATAGAAAAAACAACAGTATAAAAAGGAAATCCTGTGGCCAAAAGGCCAAGGCATCCTTTATTAACAACTGACTTTAAAAATGCATTCATAACGTTATTTTTTTTTTTATTGTAGACTTCTATAAGTCCCTTCCTTCTGCTTACCATCAGCAACTGCAGTAGATGTGGAAGGCTTGTGCTTCCTCGGCCTCCCGCGGCCTCGCTTCTCGTCGGGCGGCGGCGGCGGCGGCTCTTCCACGTCCAGGTCGGAATGTTCCGCCTCCTCCAACATCTTCTGTTGTACTCGTGAAATGTTTGTTTCTAATTGACTTACGTTATCGCCGAACTGCAGGAGAGAATAAATTGTATCAGCCTTATCACAAAAAACGTAGACACGTGTTTAGCAAAAGTGATAACACAAAACCATGTTTAGTCATTGTTTAAGATTATACATGGCTTAGACGTTGTTTAAATTAAAACAACAACAACAACCCTTTGCACGCGTTTAATTCTCGCCATATTGCTTTCCTTCAGTACGTAAATTGAAATGGATATCTTCGATTATCGCACTAATATTATAAAGGCGAAAGTTTGTGAGTGTGTGTGTGTGTTTGTTACTTCTTCACTTTTGATAAAATTTTGTATGGAGGTAGCTGTCTCCCTGGATTAACATATAGGCTACTTTTTATCCCGATATTCCCACGGGATCGACAATTACGCGGGTGAAACCGCGGGGCGCAACTAGTTTTTAATAATCTGGACGACATAGAATTTATGGATAACTATCTTGATCAAGTGTACAGAATGCGAGTGAATTCTTTCGAACATTACAATGAATATGAAAATGGTAAATAATAATAATAAAATAAATAACCCCGCCGCCGTATCTCTACGTTGACGCCGTGGTGGGGCTTGCGCGCTCCGAACTCTAGGCCTATGCCGGAAGAGTTTACTTTGCTGGAACAGGTCTAAGGTGAGGAGCCAGACCAAGAGAGATACAGAAATCCGCAGGGCAGCATGTGGCGAGCTGTTGGGCAGTAGCGACCCCACGGACCCTATCTTCAGGGAGAAGTCTTGTTCCTCACCTCTGGCTTGCCTTTATTGGCCGGCTGGAGTGAACAATGACGATGAACAGAGCTCCCACCTCATTCTTGCCTTTATTGGCCGGCTTGAGTGGAGATTCGCAAGAGCAAACGTGCTCGAAGGAAGGAAGTATTCCAGTAAGATGCTGGTAGGGATCTTGACCGTACTTCCGGGATTGTCCTGATAGCCGTGGAATACCTCTCCACTCCTCATAAGCACCTCAGGACATGTTGCCCCCTTGTTGCTACGTCACTATGTGCTAGCGACCGTTTCCGGGGGCCCATTGTTGAGTGTGCAAGTCACCCCCTGCCATTTTATCCGTGTATATATAAAACATTGATCAGGCAGGGGTCGTAGTTATTCCATAGTTCTTGGTAACCAGTCCACTTTAGCCACCCAAACCCATAGTCCAACTTTTTATTTTTCCATATCCTGCAATAGTCCTACACCAACCGGGGGTTATCCTTGGGTGCACTTGCATAGCGCATACAGGGATAATCGTCGGTTGGTGCCGCATTTCATTAAAATTTCCTAAGGGGCCTCTGCGAGTTGGCTTCGGCCCCTCGTACGCCTTCCAAAGGACCGGGACCCAATGGTTCCGAGAAAAAAGAAGAAAAAAAAAAAAAAATAAATAAAAATGATAAATCATTTTTTTTACCCTGTTCCCGATACCGGTGGGCAACTACAATTTTTTATATTTTTAAATGTTTTTATATCCTAATATTTAAAAATACGTATATAATGAAATAAAGGAAATAAATAATAACTTCAGAAAATGGTACAGGTTCAGTAAAGCTTTCGGAAAAAAAAAATTGTTGACCTAATAAAAGATATTCCACATGATTCTCGTGGCATGTGCTTAGGTCCTCAAATTCAAGTTGCCTGTGTCTTACGGAACTGGGCCCATGGCGGCCATGGCCCACAGTCTGATAAGCGCCATTTCGTTATTGTTTTAAGTTGTTATCGTATTTACCGGTTGTCATTGTACAGCTTATTTACTGCTATTTTTTTAAATGTTTAAATTAAAAATTTGAGATAATTTACAAGTTGTTGAACAACAAACTGAATGTAATGCTTAACAAAGTTCAGTTTCCATTGCAACCAAAAACTTATTAGGACCTTTTTGTTGCAAATGGTAACTCAAAAATTAACTCAGAATACATTTCACTAAAGTCGATAACTGATTAAGTGGCGATAGAATGTAAGTTATCTGAGATTATGAACACTGTTATAGATCTATAGACACAATCAAACTCTATGAGTAGTTATTGAACCGAGAATGCACAAGACAATGTTAAAATTCCGTTGCAACCAAAATTACTTTGGAACATTTTTATTACATTAAAAAACATTATATACTACATAACGCTAAAGTAGATAGTTCAGTAAGAAGTATGTTAATTATCTGAGATTCTGAATTGAAGTATAGCATTTATATGTAATAGGTAATACGGGCTGGTCTCCGCAACTCCACGTCAATGCGCGTATTTTGCGTACGGAAAATACGCGCATTGACATGGAGTTGTATATGGTTTAACGAATCTGGAATTCTGGACCGTCAATCTATGATTGATTGACTAAAGTAACCACTGCAGCACATCATAAGAATATTGACTTTGGTTCGACAACATTTTAAATTGGAAAAATATTTAGAAGCCGATGATTTTTCCTGCAAAGTGAGTCTTTTGCGTAAAATAACAAGGTACAAATATGTTTGGACCAAAATCCGATCTTACCTGTTCAAGCGAGTCCTGTGTTACTTTGAGTATGATCTCAGCCTGTCGTGTAAACTGCGAGTTGGGTCCGTTGTACGCGCGACAGTTGTCCACTAACAGTTGAATGTCGCGTAGAAAGTCGGCGCGACTGTGGTACTTGTGGGCTGCAATGTGTTATTTTATTAAAATTCATACATTTAGATACCAGATCAGGGGGGCCCGTGGCTTAATAATAACAGCCGCACAAGTCGATCGGTCAGGTTTTCCGCGGTTGGCATGTCGATGGGTGACCATCTTTACATACCGTGACCCCTCCGTGCCTCGGAAAGCACGTCAAGCCGTTGGTCCCGGCTGTCATTCTTGGATCTTTGACAGTCGTTACGGGTAGTCAGAAGCCCGAAAGTCTGACAACCAGTCTTAACAAAGGGTATCGTATTACCCAGTAACTGGGTTGTGGAGGTCAGATAGGCAGTCGCTCCATGTACAATACTGGTATTCAGCTGCATCCGGTTAGACTGGAAGCCGACCCCAACATAGTTGGGAAAAGGCTAGGCAGATGATGACATTTAGATACCATACATGTGTTTACTACTATTAGCCCAGGTACGCACGGGCGCGTTTTACCCGCGGTGATTTTTTTTTTTCGCGCAGTGGATTTCCAACGCTCTGCTTGGCACAGAGAGTTATCATCAATAAGTGTGCTATATTGTCGCGCTGGGATGCGCTCTGTTGCATTCTCAATGCTCAGCTCAACACTGAGACTTGAAAATCCAGAGCGCGATAAAATCCCATCGCGATATTGTTACGTCCTTTACGAACGTAGGCTAGGTTAGGGCTGAAAACTCGCTACACGCACAGTCCTACAAGATTTAGAGCTTGTTGTCTTTTTTTTGCGGATGGGAAATCAAACCCACCCGTGTTCCTTCCTTAGCCCTTTATGTTCCGGGCCAGCGGTAACCCTTTCAGACAATCCCGCTGACCCGGCAGGCTTCTGCCCTAAGGGGGCCCCTCCTCGATGCTGACATCTCTTTGAGGCGCGCGTGGAACTAGTTGTTTTACTGTTTGTTTTGAACACTAACCATATTTGTGTTGTTTAGCTCGATCTTGGATAATCTGTTTCGATTAATTGCAACTTCTCTTGAGTTATAAAAGCCTGTTAGTGATGAAATCATACGGACTATAACGCTCCTTCAGGAGAAGAGAAGAAAAGCTATGTTTATGTTCCCGTTCCCTCATTCCATTGTTTCATGTGTACACAGATTGGTCCTCGTACGTATAACAAAAGTCAACTTATGAAAAACTTCCACAACTGTGTTGACGTCCTACCTCTGAACCACTTCGTATATTCAGCTATTCTATTTAGAAGTCTCGAACTCGAAAGAAAGAAGAACCGAACTTATGACTTTTCTCTTTTCGTATAAATAAGTATAAAAGTTATACGTTCGGTTATTGTGATTATACCTTGTATCTTCTTGCCCATAGTCTCCATGTCGATAGGTTTCTTGATCACATTGTAGTAGTCCTTCACTTGTTTCTTGTTGACTGGCTTCAGGAAAGGCCACGCTTCGGGCATAATCTTCAGCTTTGTCGTCAGTAAGTTCTCTAAGATAAATGATAATGCCACCTGGGAAGAAACATTTTAGATGAAAACCATGTCCTGCACATATTTTTAAATATTTCTAACTAGCAGCGTCTATAAAAAATAAAAACTATCCTATGTGCTTTGCCGGGACTCGAAACTATCTCTATACTAAAGGACAATGCTCATGGATGTATGGAATCCCGTACCAAGCTGCATCAAAGTCAAACTTTGTTTTTTATAGATTACACTTATCATATTAACTCCTACAAAAGTTCTTTTTGTAAACAAAACCCGGGTTTCGGAGATTTTCAAAAAATCGAAATAACCTAAAAACTATGTTCTTTATTTTGTTTGACACGATCGGCCATTATTATTCTAAAAAACAGCCTATTCCATTCTAGTTATTTTTAATTAATGTAGAATCAACAAACTATAATTTTAACATATTTTTTTAAAGACATCATAGCACTTTCATCATATCATTTGAAACGGAACGTCGTGTAAAGGGAATAAGACAGTATCAACACATTTTTGCTTTAAATTAAATTCCCTGTTCAAAAATTAAATCCCCGACGCGTAATGTCGTAAAAAAATATAAAAATAATTACTACAATATTTTGATCTTGATGCATGAGACTTTTTGGTATGACTCTTGGTCAATCTCCTTTCATATAAATCGGTTCAGCGGTTGAAGCGTGAAGAGGTAACAGACAGACAGACAGACAGACAGTCAGACACACTTTCGCATTTATAATATTAGTATGGATGTTCCAAGCTTATTAATCTTTTCATTTTAACCTAAAATGGTCATTTGCCAATTTCAATCGTAAAAAAGGAGAACAATACATATTTTTTTTGTATTCTATGTTACCTGGTCATTATCATCAAGCAACGGATTGATTTGTTTCTCCAATTTCATCAGTTGTTCTTCCTTCTCTGCTAGTTTTTCAACGCACCTCTGTAACATTCGCTGCGCGGCGATCGTCAAGCTGCTTGTTGGTCCTTCGAATCATTCCAAAGTATTAAGAGGTGTGTAAGTACAGCTCGAGTGCGTTGTGCGGCCTAGGGCAAGTGCAAGTGCGCGGTGCTGGACACCTCTACCCTATTTCAAGTTCAACAAATATCAACTTTATTTCAATGATAATTAAGTTGATTTCAGAATGACTGACAAAGTTATAAAAATGTTTGAAGTTGTAGCGAAAACTGAACTTTATTGTGTAGGAATTAAAGTTATTTTTCCATTAATTCATATTTGTTCACATTTTTTTGCAAATATATCGCGAATGCACGGTAAACAGCCCCGGCAGTGATACCGGGGATAGTCTCAACTGAATAGCTAAACGTTTTCCACAGTATAAGCTATTCACAGTAAAGCTATAAAACTTTTAGCCATACGGGTATCAATCAATATGTCTAGCCTTTTTCCGACTATGTTGGGGTCGGCTTCCAGTCTAAGCGAATGCAGCTGAATGCCAGTATTTTACATGGAGCGACTACCTATCTGACCTCCACAACCCAGTTAATAGGTAAAACGATACCTCTTGGTAACACTGGTTGTCTCACGCACGAGACGAGCTTTACGGGTATATCAGCTCATTTCATCATGCAACAAGAAATGGAAAACAATTTGTTCGCTATAAAAATATTTCGTAGGCAATTTAAATCCTACGTGCTACGGAATATTATTTGGCAGCTAGTCATACTACCTTCTAAATATAAAGTAATTTTACTATTTACCTACTCAACTCAAAAATAAATGCCAATATGTCAGCATGCTAAGTAAATTCAATAAAACAACAACGACAAGCAGCTACTTGCAAGAATAAAGGGTTACTTTTCAAACACCATCCAAATTTTGGTTGGATTAAAAAAAAAAAATCAGCTGTTTCATACAAAACTTCAATACCTATTTGACCAAAATGTATGAAACAGATGATTTTTTTTTCGTGATTTCAGAGTTGGTCCCATAGTGAAAGATGTTTATATTCATGGGTAGAACACCATGTAAAAATTTGGGTGGTCTTTGAAAAATAACCCTGTATAATCAAAATTCCAGCAGCATGCTGTAAGCTATGTGCACACTCGCACACTTACATGTTCACCTTGCGCCTTTTACTTCACTTCATTTTGCGTATAGAGCATGCATTCATTTAATGCCACGTGCTTTACGTGCATGTCACATGCAGCACACTGCTTACATTTATGCAAAAGGCACAAGTGTAGACATACCTTTACACGAGCGTGGACATAGCTTTAAACCGGTATCAGACAGCTTTAAGGTGGATGTTGCGACGGGCCGTCCATACATTTTTCTTGGGGATTGTACGCTAAACACAGACACACTTTGTTGAAAACGAATCATTTTATCACTTTTCTATAATGAAATGTCCCCGCGATCGACCTTTTTAGGAAATAACTTACATTATTTACCGAGGAAAACGATCGCGAAATCCAGACGAAATTTGACAGTTGCGCCACTAGTGTGCGTGAGTTTTGACAAGCAAAGTAAGCAAACTCAATCGCCATGATTGCGATAGTTTAGAGATGAGAACTCTAGATGGCGTAAACGCGTTATTATAATTCTGTTAAATCAATATCATACGTAATAAGTGATTGATTTATTTCCTTTCCTACCTTTCATGAACAGATTCACAAAAAAAAAACGTTATAATCAATAACCTGACCTGACGACCTTACCAACGTAAACAACTTTATTACATAATATTGTTTTGTGGCAACATAAATATCATTATTCGTAGATAGGATTTATAGTGAAATGGGTAGTTGAGACCGCGAAATTCAAATTTTCTTACGTTTTTGCAATTTGCAGGTCAGTGTCAGGTTGTATTTTGATCAAAATATGATTCGCGACAATAACAGGTACATATTTACAGAATTATAATCATTAGAATCATTCATCATCCACTATTGGTGGTAGAAATCTAACTTAGAAAGATGTATTAATGATTCTAATTCTGTAAATATGTACCTGTTATTGTCGCGAATCATATTTTGATCAAGATACAACCTGACACTGACCTGCAAATTGCAAAAAACGTAAGGAAATTTGAATTTCGCGGTCTATGACTGTCCATTCATTTATGCGACGCGCGACGTTGCCGTCCCACCCGAGTTGTGTTCGCAACCTTGAAAGAATTCCGAAGAAAAGGGCGCCACCATGTTGCCACTCTTACGCCGTAGCGACATGCATGATATAAATATAATTTTGGGGCTTGCTTGTATGCAATAGTATTGCACACGGATTTTCTTGCGTGTTATTTTATTTTGTATGCTTTGCATTTTCATTGATTCAAATTGCAATATTTCTAGTATTGCAATTATTTGTAGGTATAGTAACTAATAATTATTCAATTTTAAAAGTAAGTAGGTAAGTAAGTACCTATCTTTCGGCTGTTTTAGAAACAGCAAGTTGGCCCGTGATTTTAGACGCTGAAATCCCGTCACAATACTAATTAGGTACTTACATGTCTCAATTACATAAGTACAAAGTCAGTGGTTATGTGTTTTTACCTACTTATATTTTTTGGTCAACAATACATTAAATAAGTAAGTACATAATATTATAATTCGGTAACCCAACGAGTTTGCAAACATTTGCAAAATCGAATGTACCTGTAAAATAGAATACCTTTTACGCATATTGTCAGTTTCAGACAAACAAACATTATTTTTAGTTTGATAGTTATGTCGCATCTAGCGGGGCGGCGGCGGTCTAAGTACTTGTGCCGGCGCCGCTGGACGTGCGTTCAGAACACATTATATTGTAATCTTTGGTTCAGAACTTTGACTTTTGAAATCATTGGTTCAGAAACAAACAAATGATTGAGTTACTTACATCAAACGTGATTTATTATTGTATTTAAACATCTAATTTGTTTTTTTTTCTTATTCATCGACTAATATTCTACCAGGAATTTATATAAAGATAAGTAAAATTTTACTTTTAGTTTCTATTTTTTGTACCTAATGATTTCGGAACGTAACCTTGTCATAAATAAATCGTATCTTATTCAATATCATCTGTACGCTGTACCTGTAATAATAATAATCTAATAGTAGGTAGCAATTCTTTTCTAGTAGAAAGAATGCTTGAATACAAATCAAATCAAATAATTTATTTGCATAATACACGTGAAAAAGGTGTTACAGGTATAAAATACGACTAGGAAATTCTGAGATCTCATTGTACGGTTGTGAAATTCGATAGTATTAAATTTTATTCAAATACTGAGTTTATAGAAGTATTGTACTATTTTTTTGTTTTTCTATTTCAGATTTCTCTAATCCTGAAACTGATTAATTTCAATGGATAGGAGTATATTATGTGTTCTGTGATTTCAATTGACTGTGGAAACTGTTCCAAAGAAATGTTTATCTGCGATATCTGGGTATCGCATTGTGGACCTGAAGAATGTAATTTAATGGGCATTCCAATTGGAAAGACCGAAATATGTGTGAATCTTCACAAATTGAATTTGTTAGTGAGATGAGAAGTGAATTAATTTTCAAGTGCACTATGTCTGGTAATTGCGTGGAAGCACTACGGAGAGCAGTAATAAAATAAATACTGCATTTTTGTGGGCAACTGCGACTGCTGGTAGCTATTACACTCAATCAGCTCACATTACAAGTCTCATGAATATTCCAATAATGTCGCCAAATAAATGACTAAATTTCGTCGTGTTGAAAAAAAATTAGGCAGTGTGTGGTTTGAACATTTGTCAGAGGAAATTAAAACTGCTGGTGAACAAGAAAGGTCAGTTGCTATTCAAAAAGGTCATGTATCTTCAGACGGTGTTCCATATGTTACTGTATGTAGTTGGATGATGGCTGAAAAGGTCATATGGCTACAACTTTGATTCATGTTCTTGTATGGTAAGTTAATGTATTACCAAACACACATACATAAACATATACCTTCTTCTCATGGGGGTAGGCAGAAACTACAGAACGCCACCTGCTAAGATACCTTACATACCTACTCCGTTACTAAACACATATTTGGTTCTGTATGAACTTTTTACTATGTGCAATATTTACAAGTGTTGCTTTTTCTTTTCAGGCCTGCATTGTTGGTAAAGAAACTAAGAAATGTCTATTTCTTGGTGTTCAAAACAAATATTGTTATACGTGTCAATATTATGAAAAAAGGAGACATGGACATGAAAGCACATAATTGTTGCAAAAATTTTACTGGACCGCCTACAGCACTAATTATGGTGTCACTAATTATTGTGGAAGGCTTTCAAAAGAGTGAAGAAATGCATCAACTTCCCTATTTGAGTTTTATTGGATACGGAGACTCCTCTGTTTGCAAACTTGAAAGAGAAAGTGTCATATAGGAACTTTGGTCTGAGATGGAAACATAATCAAAAAAAAATGAACGCAAGAATCATGTAATTAAAAACTATACGAGGGCACAGGTCGAGGGTTGAGGGCGAGGGGGAACTATACAAGGTAAATAAATAAATCAAATTTGTATTGACATCTCAAGACCAGTGAAGCATATTCTGTATTCATATTTGTACTTTTTTTAGATGTTTGCCAACACTAAGCTCCCACTTTACGGGCGAAATATTTTGAAGCCAAACGTGATGAAGGTTACACTAGTGGCATGGAAAATTATAATGTGTATCAGTGAGAGTAGCAGATTTGCGAAATAGCCCGCTTTTGTATTCGGAATACATGAAAACTGCAAGCATTATTACTGCAATGTCAATAAAACAGCTGCAAATGGAAATATAATAAGTCAGAAATTGTCAGTACCAGTAAGAAATGCTTTGATTATCATGGTACAGTATTGTTTCTTTGTATGTTACATAACCATCTATTATATTTCATTGATATTAGAAAATAAAAACATATTCTATTTTCAGGATGATCGCTTGCTACTGGACACAAATGGTATGGAACTGTATGGAAAAAGCAGACCACACCCAGGGACACATTAAATAAAATACATAAATCGAAAGGAACAAAGTTGTATTCTGCCAGAAATCATATTGAGACATGGTCAAAAAAATGCTAAATGTGTAGATTTGAATGGTATGTATACACGGCTAGATATCAAGTTATACATTTCCAGTATAAGCTGACCTCCCATTATATGGAAATCTTATACAATGCGAGATCAGCTTATACTGGAAATGTATAGCTGGTTAATTATGTAGCCGTGTGTACCAGTATATACTGGCACACAAGGCAATTTTTTTAACTTCATAAATTGTATCAATTTCAATGTCTAAAATATATTATTATGTTATTCTAGTGAAAAATCGTCCATCAACATCAGTTGGAAATTCGAGCAAATAGTAATTTTAATTTTAGAGCAGCTTTGGAGATTGATGGTAAATGACATTTTGAAATGAATAGGAAATAATATTTGTCCAAAGTAACATAATTATATACTAAGTAAAGTTATTTTTCTTTGCAGCAGCCTTGTAGCAGTGGACAAAAAGACTCACGGCACATGGTGAAATCATCAAGTCAAACGATTTTTGTTATATTGTATTTTTGTAGTAGTTTGTTTAGAATCGACACTATAATATATTACTTTTTATTTGTATTTTACTATAAAATCAAGAGGCTTATTTTTGTAGTAGTTTGTTTATAATCAACATTATCATTGTATATTACTTTTTATTTGTATTTACTATAAAATGAAAAGGTGAAATAATACTTTATTATGTAAGATAACCACCTGGTGAACTCAATAAGCTGGTCTTTAGATTTTTATTTTTCTAAAAACTGATAAGAGGGCTTTGACATTATAAAATATTTTTTCACCTACCTCAATTTAGTATGCGATGTAATCGCATACTAAATTGTATTTTTTTGATTTGTTGTTATCTTTTGTTTTTTCTTGTGTATGTTATGTGTAATATCTGTAATTATTGTAATAATTGATTATGCTATAAATTTAATCATGTATCAGGCTTCATTTGTGTCACTTCAAATACTTTTATTTGATAATTAATTACGGTGTAAGGTATTCTAATAAAACTATCTTTATAAACTGTGTAGACTGAAGTTTTTGTAACTGAACAGACAGCTGTGCTGCTGGGAGTTTGTTGCGCCACTTCTTTCTAGGTAAAGCTCTAGGAAGTGGTGAAGAGCGGGCGTTTTGGGGGACTGTCTTATTGTAATTTTGACATTCGAAAAGTGCTGATTCTCAGCCTAGTTTGATTATTAAATGATTTTATATAAATGCTTGACTTTTATTATCCTATCATCATACTCGTGCGTTTTCCCCATGGGGGTAGGTAGAAACTACAGAACGCCACCTGCTACGATACCTTACATACTCCCTTTGTCTCGTTTACGTTCATAAATCTTGTAATACACGCACGCTGGTTGCGAGTACTACGCACAGGCACAGTATTCTCAAGAAACGTATTTCATTTTTCATATAAATATCGTAGCAGGCGGCGCATTTTTTAAATACACGCCATCTAGTGGTCTATTCTTATAAACGTATGGAAGTACTCGCTTACGTCTGTGTGTGTAAACGACCTGTATTCAATGGCAGATTTTATCTAACAGTTATGTGTCGAATTGGGTGGATTTTGAGGCAATGTTATGACCAAATTCAATAAAGTGTAATGTCCGATAACCGCGTCCACTACTTTTACGACTTAATAATGTGCCAATTACACATAAAACAAAATAAACTAAAAATGTTGACTTCAGCGCCATCTAGCGGGAAAATGTCCAAGAGCAGATCGTATGATGCTCCTTAAATGCGCAAATAACTCGATAATATGATACTTGAGCAAAATATGTGTTGTACATATTTTCCACTTCACTATCCCGTTTTGCAAAATCTCTGAAGCTGTCTGGTGCCGGCTTTAGTTCGTAAGTAGATTAAACTAGGTATAAAAAAATCAATTCACTCTAAAATACCGTTAGTACCGTTGTAAAGAGTCGAGTTCTCGACAATTTGATTTACATCTGCCAAGAACTCTTCTCTACTCTGATAATGTTTCTGTCGCAGGTTGTCTCTTATTGTTTGTAGATCCATCGGCCGGGTCACGATGCGGTAGTAGTCCGCTACCAGCTTTGAATACAAAAGAAAACAGAACATTAGAAAGTTGTTAAAAATAGTGTTTCTGTGACAAGAAAAAAAAATCATTTTTCTTTCTATATTGCTAGGGAAGGTTAAAGGGGCCCGTGGCTAAATAATAACAGCCGCACAGGTCGATCGATCAGGTTAAGCTACGCTGGCCGCGGTTGGTCTGTGGATGGGTGACCATCTTTACATACCGTGACCCCTCCGTGCCTCGGAAAGCACGTTAAGCCGTTGGTCCCGGCTGTCATTTGTGGATCTTTGACAGTCGTTACGGGTAGTCAGAAGCCCGAAAGTCTGACAACCAGTCTTACCAAGGGGTATCGTATTACCCAGTAACTGGGTTGTGGAGGTCAGATAGGCAGTCGCTCCATGTAAAATACTGGTATTCAGCTGCATCCGGTTAGACTGGAAGCCGACCCCAACATAGTTGGGAAAAGGCTAGGCAGATGATGATTGCTAGGGAAGGTTAAACATTCAAAATTAAATTTTACTATTCAGATGCAATATTATTACGGCGCAAGAATCATTGTAATTTGAACCTTACGTTCTTGATATAAGACTAAAAAGAAGTGAACCCTTCATTATACAATAGAAAGTGGAAAATAGAACTATACAATCAAGTACGCACGGTCGCACGTACGTGTCACTAACGGGTCAATTCGCTGACTCTCTGCAGGTATAGGATAGTCTTAGAAATATGAACCTTATAAACTAAGACAATAAGACTTACTTTTGGATTGACAGGGAATAAGAACGGCTGAACATCAGGCAGATGCCGCATATGATTGAGCACATCTTCCAGTAGTGACGACAAGGTGACCAGAGGATCAGTTCGCCGTCTCTCCGCGGGTCTTCGCACGAGATAGTCGCAGGAGTCCCCGGCAGTGCCGCGTCGCACTCTACGTCCCATGCTGCGAGGTTCGCCTGAGTTGGACCCGCCTGCACGGCGACCTGGACCACGGCGTTTTAGTTCTTCTGCCGATTGCTAGGGAGAGAACATAGCGTTAGATTGAAATTCAATGTTCAAGTATTCTTTACATTTAGTTGTACAACGGAGCAGTAAGAGCGGTTTTCGTACTTCACTGCACGTCAACCTACGCTACTGAAGAGCAAACCGTATATAAATGTGCGTAACTAATATGGAAAAAAAAAAGAATATCATGTTTTTCAAAAGCTTTCTGCAACTTCTGTTTTCTTACGTACATATTTCGAGATCACTACCAGATATGGATAAAAAAAAGTGGGCTACTGATCCGAACGGTCTTCGCTTGCAAGCGAAGACCGTTCGGATCAGTAGCCCACTTTTTTTTTAAGATCCGAACGGTCTTCGCTTGCAAGCGAAGACCGTTCGGATTTGTTCGGGTAATACAAAACATGCACGTGACTAAACCCATAAATTAATATTAAAGAGCATTTAAAAAAATCTTCCAAGCCCCCTCTGATTCTAGTACCTACGAGATACACTTGTAAAACCACATTTGGATATGACTTTACCTTAATAATCTTCGTAGGCAACGTCAACTTAGTGCCTTCAACGTATCCCATATCGTCATCTTCAGGTTCTATAGGCGGCGGTTCTGCGTCAGTCTCAGGCGGCGATGATGGCCATCCCATCGACCCTGTGTACAGTGGACACGCCTTGTTCGTACGCATGTGGCCCACTTGACCGCAGGCACCGCACTAAAAGAGAAACAAAATATTAAATTCGAATGTCAATTAAGTTATCCACGTATAGTCTAATCTAATTTATTAATCCAATTTAAGTACTTAGTACAGTCCTTTCAGTTGTTTTACCTGTGACAGCTGCAAGATTATTGCAACAACAATTCACTGTGATTTTGGTAGACTTGACAGATGCAGAAACCCAACCTTATTGTCACAAGACTTTAAAAGATCACTGTGACATTGACAGTGATGCAAAATCAGAGGACAACTAACTACAAACACACTCTCTCTCTCTCTCTGGATAACTGTGATTGGACTGTAGTTGTACTGATGATTTAATCATGTTTTGATCAACATACAACCTGATACTAACCTCCAAATTGCAAAAAAACATAAAATTTAAAATTTCATGGGCTACCCAGGCGCTCTTAAAGCCTTACATGATTTACCTTTAGTTTCAAATCCGGCTTCAACTTGGCACGACGCCGTGAGGAGGATGGTGTGTGAAGATCCGGTTCCTGCTTGATTTGTCCCAACGGGATCAGCGGCGACGGTGAATTCATCTCTATTGCCGAAGACATTATAGGAGCTGGTGGAAAAGGTTTACAGTAAGTATTATGACATAGAGGTATGAGGAACAGGATGCCAATTTCACTAAGCCTCAATATAAAAGGGAGGATCCTCTGACCAGTCATGTGTTGTCTGGTTCTGGGTTGCGACGATTGATGTCAAGACGTTGTATATTGTGCTCGTTGCGCGGTAAACTCTGCTTGCACGATGCAGGATTTTACGTGACGTCATTGTGATGCGTAGTTCACATGTGGGGATGTAGATGCCGCCACATCGATATTTGAGCATGAATGTGGATGGTTATGAGAGTAGGAGAAGACTAAAAACACGATGGATGAACTGTGATAGATGATATGGCTAGAACGGGGGTGAATACCGAGATAACGATTAATAGAGACCCTAAATAAATTAGGGTAGAAAGAGAATGGAGATGATTTATAAAATGGATGTTGCCCAAAGAATGGAAATGGTTTCATACGAAGATTTTTCTCTTTTTCAAATAGGTCAATTCTAAATAATAAAATTACTTACTGTCAGGGAACGGCCCAGGAACTGTGACGTTGCCAGCGAGTCTTTCCCTTTCTTGATTCCTCTTGATACGCCTCAGTTGTTCCTGTGTAAGTGTTTGTAAAGTTCAGAACAATATAGCAGCGAGGTTTCGAATATTCGCAAAGGAATATGCCACTACTGCAAATTGTATGTAACTTATACAGGACGAAATTGAATAGATGCGCCAAATTTGTACATCTAATTCAACGTGTTATAAAGAAAATTTAGAGCAGTTAGTAGTAGTAGTAGCAGCAGCAGAGTCATTAGCATTGTTTATTCGTTGTTTTTAATAATGCATTCAGAAAACTGATGGGGTTGCCATGATGGCGTTGCAGTGCGTCAGGGATGTTTGCGGAGCGCGTGTAGACTGTTTTTACACAATAATGCGCAAACGCGCAGCATCGATGGAGGCTCGAGTCATGGCCAGCCCCAACAGGGTTCTGAAAATAATTGCTGACAGAGTGGACTGTCCGTATATAAATCACTGCTGTCAGTTAATGTGCCATCGTATCGTGTTGTTTACTAACACTTAGTTATAAGAACAATGTTATTACCCCTATATGAGTATTCGCTCGAATTAAGTTTTTTTTTTTTATTGAATTTGGCAGAGGAATGCAGTGGGCGTAGCCAAGCGATTTTGTAACGTCGTCGCGCGCCCTTTTTTCGAAGGCACGGTCAAAAATATGTAAATGAACGCTATTTCAACGTGTTGCTTGTTTTGATAGATGATATATTGTTTTATGATTATGTAACAGTTACTGCACATCCTATTTTGGTTTGGCGCAAGGTGCAATTTCATCCTGTATAGAACAAAACAACAAAACCCCACTGCAATAAATAATTTTACTTGATACATTTTTTTTTTTTTACCCTTTTCTCACCCATTTACAATGTTGGACAACGAGTGGCATTAGGAGACCAAAGTCTATTCGAAGCCTGTATCCTGTATTCAATTGACGATATTTAATAAACCAATATCGACGCTATACCAGTGCAAATTAAGTTGATTTCAGAATGGAAAAGTAAATTATGAACGCAGTTTACTAAGATAACTGGAATACAACCGTCAGCAAAAAAATAAACACACCTGAATCCTCCTCTTTTCCCTCTTCATTTCTTCCTTCTGTGATTCATCCATTGTCGCAAACTGTCTTATGAAGGCATCATCCTTAGTTTGTCGTATCTTCATATACGCTTCAATGACAGCCGCTTTACGTACTAACTCTACACGGGTGTAGCGTTGTCCAGAAGCGTTGCGGAACGTACGGACTATGCGGAGGACACGACCTGCTGTAGGAGAAAAGGGGGGTAAGTGTAGTAGTTTGCACATAATATAGTTCCAAGTGTAGTAGTGTTGTGTCCTATACATAGTCAGAGTTAAACATACAATATTATTTTTAGTATATGCGAAACCCGAAACTCGTGTCTAGTATATTTATGTAAAGAATCTATGTACCAAATTTAAAAAGTGTATAATGTAAAATCACAAAGTTATAAGCTTGTTAAGTTACCTGTTTGTCCGTACAAAAAGCTGCTCACCCGCGCCGCGCCATTTTGCGCTCATTGATAATAGTACCTAACCGTTCGGCGCGGAGATTGGATAACTACTTCGGTATCCAACTTTTAACCTTTTTTAAATATTTTTGGGACAAAATATAACATGGGGTAAAAATTATTGGAATCGATTCAGTTACTTATTCTGAACAAACTATATTCAGGTTTCGCATATACTAAAAATAACGTTGTATATGAATATTCAGGGTGTAAGGGACAACGCGCAAACCATGAATTCAGTTCATGATTTAAAACCTACAGGCGTTGCAATCTTTGGTTGGTTATTAACAAAAAATCTGCTGTTCCATACATTTTTACCAATTTTGAATATCAGCATAATCAGCCAATAGGTAACGTTCCCACTGCTGGTACACAGGCCTCCTCTCGATGAGAGGGCATGCAACGCTTGAAATGTTTAGAAATCCGAGAACGGACAACCGGTATTTCTAACCGTCAGTAAAACTAATATTAAGTCACAAAATATATACAGGGTTATTGGTAAAACATTAACAACCTCTTAAGAGGTCATTGTACTCATCATTATGAACAACTTTTACTATGGGACCAAACCTGAAATCGTGAAAAAAAAATCAGCTTTCCCTACATTTTGACGAGTTATACGAACATAAATGTAGGGGATTTCAATGTGTTTACCTTGACTTGATGTTTGCTGCTGATCGTTTTGATTGATTTGAGGCTTCTTTTCCGATTGTCCTAAGATCATTTTTCTCAGTTCCGCTCTTTCAGCTTCCTCCCTTTCCATAGACAGCTACAAAATCAAAACCATATTTTCACAGTTATTTCATTAAGCAGTGCTTTCAACTATTACCTGGTTACTGTTTTCTGGCAACTTTTGAATGCTAAAGATAGGCTAGAACTAAGCTTTCACAGAAAAATATGTACTACTTCTTGGGACCACCTTGGCTCTTAAACATTTACCTGTTCAGTAGTCTTTTTGTTTGCCAGCATATTCTCCAAGTTCTTTCCCATCTCCTCCAAATCTGATTCTTCACTGACGGAACTTTCAGCCTCGTCTGTACTCAGCACTTCTGTGCTTGTCAGTACGCGGTTCTGCAGCTCGAATATACGCTGGCACTCTTCTTTGTATCTGTACCAGAAAGACGGATTATGACAACAACCCACAACCAACCAACCTACGACTAGAGTAGGTAGTAGATTGTTTGCCAAGGGAGCTAACAACTATTTCGAAGGCGAGTGTTTTATTGAATCCAGAGCGGAGCGTAGGATTCTAGAGTAGAGTAGAGCAGCGAGGGGTTCAAAGTACGTCACTCGAGCTTAAAATAGAGTTGCTCCCGAGGTGGACACTACTTTTTATTTTTTCACAAACTTTCTTTTTTTAATTAGCTCGCGCGTTTTACTTTATCATACAACCTGTTACTTGTTCATACAATGTTCGTGATTGATCTCTTTGGTGATTGGAACTTTTACTAATAATATCTGCATTCCAAATTCAAATCACTTTTAGTCCTTAGGTGCTAAAGAGCTATTATAGTCCCTGATTACGAAGAATACACTAGCTCTTTTTGAATAGATGTAATAAAAAGAATATTCTTAAAAATTAAAAAAAGTTTGGATATTCTTAGTATGGTATAGGTAGCCTTTGAATTTGACGACTGGTTTTCAGTCAAAAACTGCTAAAATCTAAGCTTGTATAAAGAAACTAACCTTTCTTGATGTTCAGCTATAGAGAATCTGTTTCCTCTCGAAAACTTCGTCATTCCTTCTTCACCAGCTTTCGCCTTTTCCGTTGATAATGTTCTGACTACGTCAATAACTTCCCAACGAGATAATTTCTTTATCTAGAATACGAAAGAATTATTTAAATATTATAGATATTCTTAATGAATATAATTGCGTTTAAAACTTTCAACTTTCCATTACCACAAGAAAGTAATTATTATGAAGTACAGGTATATTCGATGCACGACATTTAGTAGCCATACCGAAATTGGATATAATTATAACCTTTAACATAATTGACTAGTACTTATGTCTATATTTTTTGCAACCCATCCAAAGATGCTAAATGAAATGAATGTTTTTTTTCTGTAAGTCGATGTTATAAGACACTTTTAAACGTCAATATTTTGTTAGTCAATATTTTAAAACTACATTTCCTAGCTGACTGATCCCTGAGAAGAAATGCCGAAACAAACTTAGAAATACCGATATTTAAGCAAATTGATGCTTAAATTCAAGAACCGTGTCCAAAATGAATGATTACGGCTCTGACAATAACCATTCTAAAATATACAATAAGTATAAAAAGTTTAATCCAACATACCTCTTCCTCAGGCACTCCAAACTTCCTCAATAAAGCCTTAGCATTATTCAAGCTGAGTCTCCTCAAATCAGCGTCAGTTCCCGTAACAGTTCTCTTAGGCTGTTGTTCTTCATTAGGCTGCTGTGTTGGCTTGTTGGGCACCCGCACGTAAGAGAATCCTTCGCCGCAACCGGTGGGGTCCGCTGGCCCAGTCAGTTGGAGCAAACATTTGCCACGCATGGCTTGGATGTAAGCGCGAGTTGTGTTCCAGGGGGCGACTTTTACCTTAAGAATGAAAGTACATGTTGTGTTACTTGGACAATTAGGATTTATAAAAAAAAGGTATTAATATAGCTATTATAGCTTTTTCGCTTTCTCTTTTATTCCGTTTAAGCAAGAGACGATGATTTACTTTATGACTTCATTACGATGACCTGTATAATCTCTCAAAAGTTAGCTCCTAGCCTAGTTAGCAATATTGCTTAAGGGGCCATTCAAGTATTACTTAAGCACTACAGAGAGGCGGGGGGGGGCTTTGCATTTATTTTTGATGACATGGAAGATGGGGGATCTGGGTGGTGATTACGTCAGCTGTATATATTTTTTTACTTTTTCGGATATTCTACAAAAAATTGCAATTTTGGTTTGAAGACATATGGCAACCCTACTTGTCTATGCTTGAAAAAGAAACGCACATAACTGCTGCTCATGAATAAATAAAGAAACCAGAACACATTGAAAAATGCATGTAGGTACCAATGTTTACGTAAGCATGGGAGGGGTAAGCGCTTCGCTTACTTTTGATGAAAAGGGAGAGGGGGTTAATAATTGCAAAAAATCTGCTTACGTAATACATGAATGGCCCCAAACCTGGTATTAAGTAATTTGTAAATAGAAATAAACAAGTATGTCCATTTGAACAATGTTTTTACCGGACATAAATTTATCTATTGTTGCTTAATTTAGCAACGTGTCGCCGTATGTACGCTAGATATGTTTAACCCGTCGAATAAAAGAGACTTCTGCCAGTTTTTGTATGGTAAAACTGTCCATAATTCAAAATTATTCCTCGGAAAACGATATCTTGCGTCTTGGTCATATCAGCCCTTAAAGTCACAACTAAATCTTAAAAACAAAACAACGTCACCACACTAAACATAAAAATTCCTTCCATACCTCATCGTCCATCTTCAGTTGCATCTCTTCGTCGTCATCTTCCTGCGGTGTGAATATGAACTTCTCTCCGTAGCCAGCGTCTTTGAGCCTTTGTTCTGCCGCCGCCATGCTGAAGTACGCACAACACTGCTCCGGGGAAACCATAGCACGGATCTCTTCTTCGGATGGAAGACGGAAGTCTGGTTTTATAACCCACCTTTAGAGAGTTAGAAGCAATTTCAACAATTGTTAGGTAGAACAGTGACAGATGTGGTACTACAGTCCAGCCATCGAGAGAATTTCTCTCGAAAACTGCCAGTTTCATACTCGTTTGGCGAAATTGATCTTTATTAGTTACTAGAATTGTCGCACTAGCAGACGTCACGATCGCATTCTCTCGACGAAGGCTGGACTGTAATATCTTTTCCCTGTTGACCTATCGCAACAAATTCAGTACAGTCAGCAACGAAATTCGTCTAATACTATAGTTTTAAACTACCACTGACAAAACATAATAAAGTAAAACAAGTGCGAGTCGGACTCGCACACGAAGGGTTCCGTACCACAAGGCAAAAACGCCGAAAAAAAACACGTTTGTTGTATGGGAGCCGCCCTTAAATATTTATTTTATTCTGTTTTTAGTATTTGTTGTAATAGCGGCAACAGAATACAACATCTATGAAAATTTTAACTGTCTAGCTATCACGGTTCATGAGATACAGCCTGGTGACAGACAGATGGACGGACAGACGGACGGACAGACATCGAAGTCTTAGTAATACCTAAAAACTGACTGAACTTCAGCTACATCAAAAGCTGGAAAAGTTCCTGATAATTGTGTTTCAATTTAGATGCATTTCAAAGCAATATTTTTAACATCTTTCATTGCTGATCGTACAAGAAATAGCAAGAAAATTAAATTGTCGGACCGTAGCATGATCTTACCAATTAGAATCCAATCCCGTTCGCTTGAAATCGGCACACAACTTGAGACGCTTTCGAATAGAGCTCTCAGAATGCGAAGGGAAAGCCCTCTTTATGTCATCCATCTTTATACGCCGCGGCTTGTCTCGAGATTTCCAGAACAATCTATATATGAAGACCTGCAAAGACAAGAATTTTGAAACGTCGAAAACGATTTTTCTATTGCAAGCGGAGTGGAATAGAAAATGCAGCTGTTGCCCACAAGTGAGACAACAGGCTTAAAATAAATAAATCATAATATGTATATAACCTATTTATGTATTTGTGTACTTAGTTTTAATTTTTTTTTAATCATTGTTCCTCTCAACCAAAGCACCTGCCATCCAATCTCTTCACCACCCTTGGTTGACTGGTAGAGAATGCCTAAGGCATTAAGTCCGCCTTTGTACCTTTGTGTGCGAAAAGTTTAAATAAATAAATAAATAAATATGTAACTGACCTGCAAAAAGTCTCGTACAAAATTATTAGCCCTCTTGGAGTTTGGACCAGGCACTTCATACAAAGGACATTCTTGACCGGCCACGAATAGTGCGTCCACTTCACGAATGTAATAAGATTGTCTGAAATCAAACATGTTTTAGTGACGAGATATCTCCACTACTCACACACTCACTCATACTCATATGAGTAGTTCGTTTTTTTTTAATGATTAAATTAAGATACTCCAAAACAAAGATAGTTTACGTTAAGAGCGTTTGAGCCGTACGGCATTTCATACGAACTTTCAAGCCCTCGTTTTTCGAAATGAATGAACCGATTTTAATGAAACTTCATACGCATAGGCAGGATAAAAAGGTCTAAAAAGTTAATTAAGAACATTTTCGAAAAATAGTGTTAAAGCCAAATTAGATCGATTTTAAATTTTCCTTAGAAACAGAGATTTCCAATTATCTTTTTCTAAATAAGACATTTTGAAAATGACCTTTGAATCCTGCTTATGCGTATGAAGTTTCATAAAAATCGGTTCATTCATTTTGAAAAAATAAAGGGCTTGAAAGTTTGTATGAAATGCCGTAAGGCATAAACGTTCATACTTCAAAACAAAGATAGTTGACGTGGCTCAAAAGGCTGCTCAACTTAAATGGGACTGGGCAGGACATGTCTGCCACATGCTGGACAAACTGTGGGTCCCAAATAGCGCAGAATTGATGCCCTGAGACAGTGAGAGATGGCGAGACGAGCTGGACAGGTTCCGTCAAAACTGGAAGGGGGACGCGGGGGGTCGCGAAAGATGGAAGGAGTGGACCGGCCTTTGTCCAGGAGGGGGACAGTGCAGGCTAATAAATAAAACGCATTTTTAAGAAGAAAAAAACAAAAAACATTGCGGCTGCAATTTTTTGCGTGTGAAACTCCGCATATTACACGAAATTTATGTTCAGGACGGCCGGCGGCCATGACAACGGACGCCGTCTTTATCACTATGCAGATGTCTATCTGTGCACTTACCTCGTCCTTATAATCAAGAAGTCAGACGGTTGTAGTGTGTGTTCGTATATTGGCGCTCTGTACATATTATTTTCAACAACGGGCTGCGTTGCGCCTGGCGGTAATATGCCGAGGAAAGGCGACGTATGTGCGTAGGCTACCTCGCCATATTTGAGCGGTTTTGGACCCTCGTCCTGTAAGATTAGGGCTTATATTTCAATAGTAGTTAAGGAATTATGCTAGTTTTTTTTTAACGTATAAAAAAGATTTTAAATCATATAAAAAGCCAATTTATATAAAGAAAATTCACATTATGGATGATTGTTTTATTTTAGACCTGACAAGTTACGGGCAGTCCGTATTTCTTGCGAACTTTCTTTTTTTCTTTTTTTGTAAAAATCTTTAATCATTATGAAAATAGTTTAAGAATATTAAAAAGAGGCCTACCTTTGAATTAGCACCTGCCCTTTTTGATCCCTTTGGCAATGAAAATAAAAATACATGTTTAAAAAATATATTGCCCAAAATATTCAGGCAAGTCGAATATATGTTAGTAAATGATTAGTTTCTGAAATAAATAATAGTAGTATAATAGTATAGTAAACACACAAATAGACAATAAAGTCCGCCATTTTGATTCGAATGAGAAGTTGGAGATGTCGGTAATAGGCCTGCAGACAAATATTATTGCTCAAGGCGACGATATACCTTGTATGAAGGCAAAGGTAGGTAAAAAGGTAAAAAAAACTAAACATAGCACAAATTCTACAACTTTTTTACATGTAGTACTTGTGGCACTGGCCTTTTTGACACAGAGTTACGAAATACACATACCTTCGCCGCTGTACGTTTGTAGTAGTTCTTAATCTTGGAGCACATGCCGACTTGGCTGATGAGTGGGGGATGTTCCTCACAAAACTCTACTAGTACCAGCTCGCCGTCCCTACCACTCAGGTCTTCCGGAGTTCTCATGAAGAACACGTCTCCACCGCCTGAAGCTAACCGTTCAGCCTCTCGTTGCTGGGGACAAGAATAGTAAGTTTTTAAGTTCATTTTTGTGTGCAGTTTCATACTATCGGGCAAGAAAACACAATGAAGAAGCTACGGATATGTTGCGTTAGTCGATTTGTATGACTACAGTAATGTTTTTCACAAAAAAATAAAGTGTTGTGTTTATGTGATAAAATAATGATAAATGATTTATTTTCTGTAAGTAGGTTTTTACAAACACTTTTACACGTCATCATATTTTTTAAACTAGATGTGGTCGGTATGTGTGAAGATATGCAAGAGAAGTCTCTTTGGAATGAACCATTTCTTGGATCTAGCTAGGATGCAAATAGTTGCAACCTTTCTAGACCGTTTTGATTGCAAGGATGCACAGGTTATTAAACAATGGCAACGCCTAATTTTACGTGCACTTGTTTTTGAATGCTTAAGGACGCTATCACATTTTGAACTCGCTCAAGTTTAGGTATTTGAAACGCAACACAACAACATTACGCGCACGCACACATTGAACCCATTGTCCGCTCGATTTTATACGTAACTTAACTAATCTTGGTACTTGAAGGTATTATTTTTTAATTTTACTGGTATTTATTGAGTAAAGTTAGTTGTTAATTCGCAATCGAATTTGGTAACTGTTATTAGTACTTACTATGTGTGATAATCACGTTTATAGTATTGTTGAAGTTCATCAGTCATTACGTACATTACCTATGTAGGTGCCGAAAAACTACGTTTATCCTTCAGTCTGCTGTTAGTTTGAAAAGATGTAAGTACTTTTAAATATTGTTTTTGATGACAATTGTTGGAGCATTACCTACATAATCAAATACTAGCCTGGGAGTTGTCGTAGAGTTTCGTAGTGATATTTAAAAATAATCATTCACTTATGAAAACAGTACTTAAGTATTTTATTTACTGAGGCGAGTTATTATTTTTTATAAAAATAAAAAACTTTGTAACAAAAAAAAACAGACTTCCAAAAAGTAAAAAATAACTTTAATTTCGAAAGTCGGTGTCTTTGGCGGATCCAAAGGCACCGACTTCCGAAATAAAAGTTAAAAAAACTTTTTTACAAAAAAAAACAACCAACCGACTTCCAAAAAACACTACAAAGTGAAAAATAACTTTAATTTCGGAACTCGGTGTCTATGTATATGTAATTTAGTATTTTGCCACCGACTTCCGAAATTACAAGTTATTTTTCACCTTGTAGTGTTTTTTGGAAGTCGGTTTTTTTTGTTAAAAAGTTTTTATTTCTCGCTTTTTAGTCGGGTCTGTTTATAATGTATCTAACTTACAATAACCTAATGTCAACTTGCTCATCGCCTTTTACAAAATATTGCTTTTTTCAATGCAGGGACGTTAATTGTTGAGGAGTTCTCCTGGTATTCACCTATCAGCTCCATTTTACTATTCTCATTGTGATGAGCATAAGTTGCTTAGCAACCATATTAAAGTAATCGAATCGCAACCCGTGAAATACTTATTATTGAGTAGTTCCGCTGGCCATCTGTGGTCTTCATCATCAGTTCCACTTCACTAAACGGTGCTTTCCGAGAGCAAATCCACGAATTACTATAAAAAATACCCAAATTGCTATAGGTGTGTGTGCCTATAATATTTGAAGAGTTCCTTCGATTTCTCCAGGATCCCATCATTAGATCCTGAATTCCTGACTTAATGACAATCGACCTGACCACCTGGAAAGTATATCCATTTAAACAAAAAAAGAACAAGAAACAAACATTAATTTTTCACTTTGTGGTTTTTTTTTTGGAAATCGTTTTTTTTTTGTGAAACAGTTTTTATTTTTCACTTTTTAGTTGTACCCACCTACTGCACACAAATGCATATAACACTTTGCTATGTGAATATCAGTGACAGGAAGCTACTGAACACATCCGCGTATCTCTTTAGAGGGTACAGGCGTGATGTTATGATGTGTGATTGCGTAAACAATGCATAGATGTGCGATAGCAGCAATCGCGGTTGATTGGCTGGCATTTATTGAAGAGTTCCGTTGTCTGTCTCCGAAAATCATCATCAGATCTTTACGAAATTTAAATGGGACCATTTTGAAATAAACCTCTTTCGAACAAGAAAGAATTTTGCTAATCCGTCCGTCCGTATATGACGGAGTTATGCTCGAATATACAACCTCCTCCTTTTTTGTGGTCTATTAAAAATACACTCGCCATCTTGAATAAAAAAATGGATGTCATATTCGTAATCACCACCCCAAAATCGACTATAGTATCGATTATCTAAAAAAAAAATAGTTTCCGTCATTTTTATTTGATTATAATTTTTAACACAAATATTTATAGTCTTTATCCGTCATCTACATCCATTAAACAAAAAATTACAACTACTTAAGCATTTATTTCTAAAACAAATTCCAAAAATCGTACTTAATTTTATTTCGGTTCAAAAAGTATCAACATCGTACTGTGGAGTACACAAAACGGAACTCACTTTTTAACGTAATTACACAGGCCTGCAAAATGAAGGTCATAACTTCCTCTTTGGAATTTCATAGCTGATTCTGGACTATTTTGATGCGCTGATTACGAATATGTACTTAGTTTTTCTCCATCACCACCTGATTTTTCAAAAAAGCTACGGATAGAAAATTGAGGAAGATGACAAGTTGTCACTTAAAAAAATTATATATTTAAAAAAGTACATAATTTTTAACTTAAAAAATTATTAAAACGTAATAACAACTTATTACTGGGTTAAACTATACTTAAATTTTATTTGTGGAACCTGGTCCTCTTTTCTTGGAAGCTTCTGTTGTGCTATTTTCGCTTATATTTCCGGTTTGGATCATCACGCTTCAACAACCAGCAATAGTCCGCCATCATGCTTACATTCCATCTTCCTTGATACCGGACTTCAAGCTCTTTTAAATCTTGGTGAAGTCTTTCGCTTTGTTTTTCGCTAACGGCTCCTAGATTTTCTGGGAACTAATCAATGTGCGAATTCAGAAAACAAAGTTTAATGCTCATATTACAACCCATTACACCAAAATTCTTAATCATTTTGGCCACTATTTCTTTATAGTTCGAGCTTTTATTGTTCCCCAAAAGGTTTTTTACCACTTCCTTAAATGATTTCCACGCTTGTAACTCGACATCATTGAGTTCTTTCTAGTATACAAGTCAAACAAACTTTTTGAGGTATCCAAGTTTTGTCTTGGTTACTTATGTGCAAAATAACCTTTGTAAATATTTTTCACATAATCTGTAATGTTGTTTCGTTGTTTTATCACCATGAATTTCCCGAATATACAGGGTGTTTGGTGCATCGTTTGCCAAATGGAATTGGCCGAAAGGAGAGGTCATTTGCTATCTCTTAAGGCCCAGTAACTCTTTCCTTGTTACACCGGTTTTTTTTATAATTACTTTTTAATTTTTATTTAGAAAAATACAACTCTGCATTTAAGCTTAAATTTAAAAAAAAGTTATGAGTATAGCCTTCAAATTTCATTTTAATTCTTATGTTTACTCTTGTATGGTTCTATGAAATTCAAAATGACTTGCTAATAACATCTAGTTCCTTTTTAATAACTCACAAAGTTTTTGAAAAAAGGAAAAATACACTTAACACTCAACTGTAAATTGCTGTTAAAAAAAAACTAAAAGCGATCGGGATCTTCGAATTCTTTTAAAAAGTTCTCTAGTTTGTCCCCTTTCCAACCGTGTTCAATATAAAAAAAAAACTTTTCATAACTCCAGTAATTCGCTAAATGTGTAATCGAGACACATCAGGCTGATATTCGATATTACGGTAAGAACACTAGTTTTTACATAAATAACATTCTTTAAGTAGGTGGATAGTGTTATCTCACTCTTACGCAGTCTCTTATTCTTTGTTCTAGGGTTCTAACTTTCCTGTTGGACAATTTGAACAAAATTTATAATTAGGTACTTATAAAATAAAAGTTTATTTTTTATTTCAAGTTCGAGGAAAGCTAGAACCCTAGAAAGAGATAAGAGACTGCGTAAGAGTGAGATAACACTATCCACCTACTTAAAGAATGTTATTTATGTGAAAACTAGTGTTCTTACCGTAATGTCGAATATCAGCCTGATGTGTCTCGATTACACATTTAGCGAATTACTGAAGTTATTAAAAGTTTTTTTTTTGGTATATTGAACACCGTTGGAAAGGTGACAAACTAGAGAACTTTTTAAAAGAATTCGAAGATCCCAGTCGCTTTTAGTTTTTTTTTTACAGCAATTTACAGTTGTGTGTTAAGTGTATTTTTCCTTTTTTCAAAAACTTTGTGAGTTATTAAAAAGGAACTAGATGTTATTAGCAAGTAATTTTGAATTTCATAGAACCATACAAGAGCAAACACAAGAATCAAAATGAAATTTGAAGGCTATACTCATAACTTTTTTTTAAATTTATGCTTAAATGCAGAGTTCTTGTATTTTTCTAAATAAAAATTAAAAAGTCGTAATAAAAAAACCGATGTAACAAGGAATGAGTTACTGGGCCTTATGAGATAGCAAATGACCTCTTCTTTCGGCCAATTCCATTTGGCAAACGATGAACCAAACACCCTGTATAACAAAAACAATTCGAAGAATTTAAACAACTTCGCGACGACATTTTAAAATTGATGTTGCATAAGATGCTTACTTCAACTGTTAATTTTCTAATTCAGTGTCGGTACTTAAACAAAAAACCTTTTGTTTTTCTTCATTATACCCTTTTCGAACAACATTTACAACAATCAGGCAATATCACCTAAACATCGTGTATTAATGAGCTCATTACTAAATGAAGCCAAAATGACCCGTTTTCGATATGATTAATGCGAATTACTTATACTTGTTATATAGTAATTAACAAATTACTGATTTACATTAATTTCTATGTCGTCTTAAACTAATCAAATGCAATAAAAATTAAGCTGAAGTAATTTAGTGACGTTTTATAGATTTTAAAATGTAGGCGCTCAGACATTTTTAGTTAAAATCTTAAATATTCAATATCAAAGAATCCTGACGTGATGGATTTTTTTTATTTTTTTTCTCGTAATCAGCACATCAGAAACTATAGAAAACGTTAATCAGATCCCAGAGAGGAAAACCATTGCAGACCTGTGTTATTTTTTGCGAAAAAGCTACATAGGCGTGCTTCCACGGGCGCGTTTGAGCGCGGAATGACCGACCGGCAAGTGTCCGCGGGTAGAAAATGTATGGAGAAATTTGAGAGCGTTTCTTATTTTTCTCATAAATGAAATGTTATTTATTTATCTACAAAATATTTAGCTTATCTTTATAGAATTATATATAGGCAACAATATCTTATTATTTTTAAGTTAAAATATGCATTGGATTTAGCTATATTGGGTTCTATTCAGACCCCTTTATATTTAATTTTTTGCGATTATTGTGATGGTAAAAACGTTTTTGTGTGAAAATTTTGTATGGGGCTATATAATTGCTTTGGGTCCAGTCTGGAGATGAATACATTATCTTTAATTTGAAACCAAGATATCCTCGCAGTTGTGACTCCAGTTTGTTAAAAGGGTACCTGAAAAACACTGTTATTCGTGGAAAAATGTTATAGCGTCCTTAATAAGTAGAAATTCAATTTTTATGAGATGTTTATTGCGTTTCTTTTGAGCCTAAAGACCAAGCGGTGATGAAGGATGAACGTTTTTGGTAACTTAGGTAACTATGACCAGAGAATGCGCAGCAGCGTTCTCTATGCATTACACCATCATACCATACTGCGATCGCCAACCCGCCTGCCAAGCGTGGCGATTATGGCAAACCCCCCAAAATTGGGGGAGGCCTATGTCCAGCAGTGGACGTCTTTCGGCTGAAATGATGAGGTAACTATGACTCCCACTTTAATTTATTACTCCATTTGAAATCATGCATTTCTAGCTTAGTTTCACAATACATACCTTAGCCTTTTTCTTGATATGTTTAAGCAGAGGTTGCACGGGATGCGGCCCGGGCGCGGCCAGTGGTCCGTACGACAGTTTCCTCATGGGCGGCCGGTGGAAGGCCCTTAGTCGCGCCGGACCCATGTGAGTCTGTATGAACGGCGCGCGCAGTTCTACCACTGGTGTACTGTGTTGGATCAGTTGGCCTCCACCCACTTTGAGGCGAGGGTTCTGAGACTTGGCCATGTAGAAGCTGCGGATTAGGTCATTTGGATGATATTTTGTACTCTTTTTGTTTTAAGAATTGACAATAGTTGGCTACTTGGCTCCGTATAGTATGTAACAGACCAAAATGTAATTTTCGCAGTATAAAAGTCGAATAATTTGGTTACCATCTATACTGACCGTCTAGGATATTTTTAATATGAAAATGATATGGTAGGCATGCAAATATGTATCAAGTAACTTGTAAATTCCCCTAAAATCACATCCTACACTTTCGGAAAACTGAATTGTTTGATTGTAAGTGGTCACCGTGGCTGCAATATCGGATTCATCTTAGGTGTGTTGCGTTATCATCTTAAAGATAGCACTGATAATGTCTCATGTAGCACATCACACATCTCTTCAAAGCTTGAATATAAAAATCAATACTTACACATCATTCGAGATATTGAAGGGATCTCTATCAGGAGATTTAGGCGGTGGTGGTGGCGCGTCTTCCTGTAACACGTTGATCACGCCCGCCTTGCCGAGAAGAATCTTTGACTTCTTCACGTGAGGATGAGGGATCTTCACTTTGGGTTGTGGACCTCTCTCTAAAACAATGAATACCTCTAATTAGTAGATACTTGGTAACAGCAAAAATAAATGTTACTTCAGAACTGGCATAGGCCTGTGTGGTAACGTTTTCACGTAATTTCAAAGGCAAAATATTAATACATATAAGTAGGAATGAGAGGAAGAAAAGAGGCTTCTCTTGAAAAGAGGCTTTTCTGGTATCTATAAATGATAGATAAATGATTTATTTTCTGTAAGTAGGTTTTTACAAACACTTTTACACGTCATCATATTTTTTAAACTAGATGTCGGCGTTTCCTATCTGACTACTCTGAGAAGAAAGGCCGAAACAAACTCAGAGGTCACAGTCTCTTTTAAAGTCCAGACAAAATCTTGGTCAGATCGTGTGAAGACCATGTAGATTGTAGAATTGTAGATTGATGTCTGAAATGGTCTTTTGAGGAAAGAACCACACAGATTGAGCGGACCTGTCCAATCAGTGCACGCATTTGTCAAAATCGTGCAGCTCAACTCAGAAATATATACACTAGCTTCTGGTTGTAACTTCTCCCGCGTGACATTTCTTGTACCCCGGCCCACCCCGTCGCATGACATCACCTGCCCGCAGTGTCACTTCGTTTTCGCTTAGCGATCTTTCAGACTTTTTTTTTTCTCGTCTCCTAAGGGTCATAGCGTGATGTTAAATAGCCTATAGCCTTGCTCAAAAATTGGGCTATCAAATTTCAAATCAGACTGCAGTTTGCAAACAAACAAACTTCAACTTTATTATTAGCATAGATATAATAAAAACGTCATCATCATCATTTCAGCCGAAAGACGTCCACTGCTGGACATAGGCCTCCCCCAAAAGGGGGGGGTTTGCCATAATCGCCACGCTTGGCAGGCGGGTTGGCGATCGCAGTATGGTATGGTGGTGGAATGCATAGAGAACGCTGCTGCCCATTCTCCGGTACGCCCCTTAGTCGCCTTTTACGACACCCGCGGGAAGTATGGGGTGGTGCTATTCTTTAAGTCCGGTACCACACAGATAAGTCTGACACCACACAGTCACATAAAAACGTAGCGAAGTCATAATAATTAAAAGCCTATAGTCTAGATCTAAAATTAATCATTATCTTTAACCTCAACCTAGAAACCAGTTCATACCTCTAGTAATCTTCGAGGGATCCACATCATCAGGTATACCAAGAATAATATTCTCATCATTAGGATCCAAGGTCAGTATCTTGGGTTTTGGCACCATGGCCATATTCTCCGCGTCCCATATGACCTCTTCCTCCCAAGTTCCGTACACCAACTCTTCATTTTCGACGGGGAAGATACTGTACCAAGTGTTGTCTTCACCATCGGCAGCGTTGGCATTAGGATCTTGCTTTGATGATGAGGTTGATGCACTGTATAATAGGTCATAATGTTATTAAAACCAATAAGCAGTCTAAGGGCTGACTTTTCAATCATCTGATAACTTTATTCAAGCAATAATTTTGAAATTTTGACTGTTATTTCATTAAAAAACTGTCAAACGTCAATTTTATTCCTCGAATAAAAGTTAGCTGGCGATGGAAAAATCAGCCCTAAGCGAACAAAGTTCTGAAGAAATTCAAAAGCTAAAAAAATAAATGAACCTAGTTTCTAAAGGCTTGCTCAATTTTGTGATCGTAAAATCACATATTTGAACGATATTGGAATACGTATTACATGAATTAGGTACCACACGACCGCCCTTCATTTAAATTAATAAGTCACTCAAAATCAACAAATGATTCTCAACTCTATCCCATTGCTTTTATGAATGATATTTCTTAAGCACTTACGTAGGAGGTTTAGGTTGCAACGGCGCAGGAGGTTGCGGACGCGGATGTGAGAACTGTTGAGCGGTTCGACTGACTGAGGTCGGGACCCAGCCAGCAGCGTTGCTTTTACTGTTCAGTCGAGCCAGCACCTATGAAAAGTACCAGGTAACATCAACTTCATACTTATTACTTTCTTAATTATTATTATGGATGTGCGGTTGAACATTAAAAGACAATAAAAATCGAGATTGGCCAAAAAAAAATTGATCTCATATATCGATCTTGACCATTGAATGACATTGACAGAGGGGGCTGTTAATAAACATTAATGATATTTTTTTGTGAAATTGTATTGAAAAACAGATGCAAGACAAGATGGCGGTGTTAGTTCCTTTTTTGGCCATCAGGCGCCAGAAGATCCGTCTACAACTATTTGTATTGTTCTCACCTTATGTTTGATCTCGCTACCATCCCATATGACGTCATCTTCCCATTGCAGCTGTGACACCATGAGGAAAGAATCATCCGGGAAGCCACTGTCAGGATCTTCCTGTTTCTCTGGTTCCTCAGGATTAACTTCCTCAACTTCTTTTGGTTTTTCTTCTCTTTCTGGTGATGGTGCCTGAAGGTGCAAATTCATATCTTTATCAGTATTGATAACGAATGAAAGGATTTTCTACAATGTTGAAAGCACATTTCCTAATCAGTAAATAATGGAGCATGCGAAGTAAAACATTTTTTTTCTTAGTTTATTTCAGAAAGTTTAATACAACAGTTGTATCGTTAAATTTTACAGTGAGTTATTAATAATCTAGCTTTTGACCGCGTCTTCGCCCGCGTGGATACGAAAAAAATACCACGAGAACGTTATACCTGGATAATAAGTACCTATCCTGTGTTAAACCAGGTTATAAACTAGCAAAAACTACTATTACTAACTAGCAAATCCATTCAGACGTTTCTGCGTGATTGAGTAACAAACATCCAAACTTTTACATCTTCTATACCAGAGGTGGCCAACCGGTCGATCGCGACTATTAGTCCAGTCGATCGTGGCAAGGCAAAAAATATTTCCAACTACAAAACTGAATTTGCTAATCTAGCGAAAGATGCTCAAACGCAATGCTCACGTTAATATAAATAAGTAGTTACTAAGAATAATTTTCAGTTTTATATTAAATGCTACATAATTGTGTACTGAACTATGCTATTTCATATAAGATTTCAAGAAGTATGTAATTGGTAGACCACACAAGCAGTCGTCAGTGAACAGTAGAACTTGGGTCTAACCAAGTTGGCCACCCCTGTTCTATACTAATAAATAAAATAGAAGTATCTGTTTGTACTGTCAAAATAACAGCTTTTTACTAAATGCATATAAAAGTTGAGGCGGTACTTATAACAAAAAACATTTTATTTTTGTCTGACTGTTTGTCCGAAACGGCTGAACCGATTGTGACGGGACTAGCAGGATAGCTAATAATGGTTCCGCGCAAAAAAATTCAAAGCCATGAAATCTAATTTGTTTTCCCGCATGTACGCGAACGAAGTTGCTAAATTAGAATACAAATTAGATATAAAAAGAAATACTTAAACCTACTATAATATTATAAACTAGTTATGCCCTAACTAGTTTATAATATTATAGTAGGTTTAAGTATTTCTTTATCAGTTTATTTATACTAGGTAAAACAAGAGTGAAGTTGCCCGTTCTAAATAATAGATTGTTTTGGAGAAGAACCGGTAAGACCTGCAGAACTGCATGGAAACTCTTTTTAAAGCAACTTAACTATAAAATTCTGTAATAAACCGAATCATTTACCTTAACTTTAAACCCATAATCAAATCCGTCGCCGGTCTCAGGAACATTGAGCATGTCATACCACATTTGCGCAGGCCCAAACCGCCAATGCGCGGGAGTTGGTCTTTGAGACTTGTCGCCTGAATAGCCAGAGTTACTGTCGTTGTTTGAATGCTGGTTCTCTTCCATAGGCCTGTTGTTTTGGAGAGGGAAATTATTAGTTTATAATCTAAGTAGATGCAGGTTTAAACAGTGTTCTGATCGTTACTTATAACCTGGTTGTATAGACGACCTCGTTTTTGCAATCAACTCAGCCTATCGCAGTCCACTGCTGGACATAGATCTCTCCCAGCGACCTCTCCTAAGTTGAATGTCACTTGCACGAAATAAAACGACAAGGTCTATTTTAGTTTCAAGACCATTGTAACAGTTAGATACGTCAACCTTAGTGAAGTTTAGATTTACTGGAAAGTTTTTGTCAAAAGTAGTAAAGCAATTACGAGGTCAACTTTACGAATAGGGATGGTTGACATGTACTCGTAATATAAAACAATAAGGTAACTACCTAAGATAAGTATTTATAATCAGAACAAATTTAAAAATGTCTTCTTGAGAATATAGTTGTTGATGTGAAATAAGAATAACTATCTAGAATTCTGTCTTGAATGTTAATTTGATCCAGCCTGTCCCTTGAAGCTGAGGCCCGTACCCCACAAGGGATGCCCTTAGCGAGTAGTTGCTTAGTTTTAAAGTTTTTTAAGCCTTGGCCGACGCCGGCCAGGGCGGACAAGCGCGGTAAAGCAGTCGCCAAACTTCTAGGTTGATCAGCGACATCCCACATATTAAAAAAAAAGTTTTTAAATAACTTCATGTGAAAATACGATTGTCGGTAGTTTGTACGCTAATAATGAGCCTTAGCGTTTTATGGGCTGGAGATTTTCTAAAGACAAACTAGTTTTTTGACTATCACATAAAAAAATCCTTACTTCAACAATTTCTCTTCATCGTCACTAGCATACTGCGATTCCTGGTTGTCTGCTGGTGTAGGTGGAGTGTCACTACTTGCGCTGCCACTGCGCTTGCGTCGCCTTCGCTTCTTAACGCCGCGCCATATTTGAGGCAAGCTCGACAACTTGCCAGGACCGAACAGACGGGTGAAGAGGAGAACCTGAAATGTTCGATTGATTTTAGTAATTGAAATCCATGAATGTACAAAAGGAGCCAAGTCCGGTAAAGTCAATCGCACATCAGGGGTAAATTTGACAGTGACGGCGATTTTATGTCGTAGCAGTAAGGGTGACATTCGCAGTGCAGGTATTACCTCTGATGTGTGGTTGCCTGTACAAGGGAAGTACAGGAATTTCGGCTTCGCCGCATGGGTGCCAAGAAGTCAGAAAATTTGTATTTTAGGTGATTAAGGGGACTTTAACTGTTACGCAAAATTGTAACTTTGTAGGTTTACTAGATTTTGATTTAGGGCCGGTCGAAAGTAGCTCGAAATGGTTCTGTTGAGATAGTAACAAAAGGGTGCGCGACGCTATATTCTTCTCCGAACTTGGCTTAACGCAGTACTAGCGTGTGTAGATAGTATCCGTAGTTTGATGGTCTAACGCGATTTCGATAATGGTCGAAGCGACAGATCTCAACATTTATAGTGTTCAGATATTTACATCAGGGTTACTGGTAATTCGACGTATATCCGTCAAGGGCTGATAAGGGGGCCAAAATGCAACAAATTGAACCCCCCATATGTATGGCCGAAATTCAATAGTTTTCGAGATATTTGAATTTTAAGGGTTTTTCGATATTTACCCACGATTTGACATTTAATTCCAAATAAAAAAAAAACTACATATTTGAATGGGTACCATTAAAAATTATGTTGTAGCTGGCACTTCAATTAAGCTATGGACATAATTAAAACTACTTAATTAAACAAAATAATTAAAATAATGGGCGATATGAGAATAATATCTTACCAATATTTTCATTTTACGCTTCATAAATGTTGTCTCGTCACAAAAATTTCTATGACATTAATCGTACAAATAACTAAAACAACTTGCCTATTCTGTAAGCTTTCCAAAAAGGTATAAAAGTCAATTTTAAAATACATAATTCGTGGCATGGCATGTGTTTGAACCGGCGCGGGGAGAGAAATCATCTGTGTTTTTAGTTTATGATCCTCGCTAAAACAACCGATTTTTAACCGACTTCTAAAAAAGGAGGAGGTTTCTCAATTCGACCGTATATATGTTTTTTTTTTTTTTTTTTTTTTTTTTTATGTGTGTTCGCGGATAACTTCGTCGTTTATGAACCGATTTTGATTATTCTTTTTTTGTTGGAAAGGAGATATGCCAAGGGTGGTCCCATGATAAGGAAACCAGGATCTGATGATGGCATCCCAGTGAAATCGAGGGGAACATTCGAAAATCATAGGAGCGACTAGTGCGTTTGTTATGTTTTTCATTAAGTATTGTAAAGCACTACAATTTAATGAAGGTCTGGAGTCGATCTGATGATGGAGCCGAAAGACAGTCGAGGGGACTCCTCAACGAATTACAGCAGTTACCTTGTGTTTGGGCTTGATTAATTTGTATTGATGTGAACTTTACACCTAGATAGGTTGTGACTGTCATTAAGGGTCTGATGATGAAGACGAAGGACAGTTAAGGGAACTACTCAACAGTTTACAGTAGCTACCTTGTGTATGTTCACCGATTACTCGAAGACGGCTGGACCGATTCCAAAAGTTCTTTTTTATTTGAAAGGGTATACTCTCGAGGTGGTCTCATCATAATCAAGTTGGAATCTCATGAGAGGATCCCATGGAAATCGAGGGAAACCCTCAAATTTTATAGGCAAACCTATAGCGATTTGGGTATTTTTTAAAGTAACTTGAGCATTTGCTCTCGGAAATCATCATTTGGTAAAGTGGAGTTGATAATGAAGACCACAGATGGCCATCGGAACAACTCAATGACAAATATTTCACGGGTTGCGATTCGATTACTTTAATATGGTTGCTAAGCAATTTATGCTCGTCACAATGCGTATGATGAGTGATTGTTGAGGAGTTCTCCTGGTTCTTACCGGGAGAACTCCTCAACAATTAACGTCCCAGGATCGGGAAAAGCAATATTTTGTAAAAGGTGATGAACAGTTGGCATTAGGCTATTGTAACTTAGATAAATTACAAAGTGACCCACTAAAAAGTGAAAAATAAAAACATTTTTACAAAAAAAAAACAACCGACTTCCAAAAAAAACACTACAAATTGAAAAATAACTTTAATTTCGGAAGTCGGTGTCAATAAACGAAAATGCGGAACCAAAGACACCGACTTCCGAAATTAAAGTTATTTTTCAATTTGTAGTGTTTTTTTTGGAAGTCGGTTGTTTTTTTTTTGTACTGGCGAAATTCTTGTTGTTGTTCTTGTGGCGGGGTGTGCGGGCGGGGGACTACACGGCGCCTGCTGCGCTCGCGTCGCCTTCCTAATCCTTAGTAAGTTTCGACTCTACGCCGCGCAAGCACGTGTGTTGTTATCTTGCTATTAACCAATCTCTCGTCGCGTTAAATTGTTATCGATCATTATTGTTAATTCTTGTTTCTCTTGTTATTCTTTTTGTTGTCATTGTTATTTCGGATAACATGGCTTCGTATTCTAATAACGAATACGCAGACATAATGTTTTTGTTATGGTTTTGCCGATGGAAACGCGGCTGCGGCTCGGCGAGAATACCAACGCCGCTTTCCCGATCGTCGACTTCCCCACGTTACTGTTTTCGGGAGCACCTACCGACGATTGTCTGAAACTGGCAGTGTTCAGAGAGCACAATTCAACGCTGGCAGACCTCGACGGTACACGGCTGACGAAGAGGACACCATTCTTCAGTGTTTTATTGATGACCCAAATATCTCAACGAACATTGTTGCAAGACAGCTCGGTATGTCCCAGTGGAAAGTGTGGTCGGTAGTTCATCTATCAGGTAGACACCCATACCATTATCAACCTGTCCAAACATTGCACGAGGGAGATCCTGCCAGGCGACTCAAATTTTCTCGGTTTATGTTAAACGCTGACGCTGACCAGGAACATTTCCTAAGAAATATTTTGTGGACTGACGAGTCAAAGTTTGACCGGGATGGTATAACGAATTACCATAACTTACATTTTTGGGCACCTAAAGCAGGCAGGAATCCAAAAAAACTAAAAGAAACTGCGTCGCAAATGAGATTTTCCCTGAACGTATGGATGGGTGAGGTTGATAATTATTTGGTGGGCCCTCATTTCTTGCCCCAAAATTTGAACGGCCAAAGTTACGAGGAGTTTTTGAGAAACAACCTAGACGATTTGTTGGCGGATGTTCCCGAAGAAATAAAAAACAACCTCATGTTTCAACATGATGGTTGCCCAGCACATAACCGGATTACTGTCCGACAGTGGCTAGACGAGAGATATCCAAACCGATGGATTGGGAGGGGAGGGCCAATTCCGTGGCCAGCACGAAGCCCTGATATCACACCACTTGATTTTTACGTCTGGGGTCATATGAAGGAATTAGTTTATGTGACCCCAATAAATACAGTCGAAGAACTTCGACAGCGAATAATAAATGCGGCGCAACAGATGAGAACAACGTTCACATCAAGAGTGACGAAAACCGAAGTTAGGAAGAGAATTCGAACCTGCATTCGTAATCGAGGGGCTCATTTTGAACAAGATGTGTAAAATTTTTAATAAAATTTGACGTACATTTTTTAATGCATTTTATTTCATACAAATACAAATGACCCTCCGCGCCGATTCAAACACATGCCATGCCACGAATTATGTATTTTAAAATTGACTTTTATACCTTTTTGGAAAGCTTACAGAATAGGCAAGTTGTTTTAGTTATTTGTACGATTAATGTCATAGAAATTTTTGTGACGAGACAACATTTTTGAAGCGTAAAATGAAAATATTAGTAAGATATTATTCTCATATCGCTCATTATTTTAATTATTTTGTTTAATTAAGTAGTTTTAATTATGTCCATAGCTTAATTGAAGTGCCAGCTACAACATAATTTTTAATGGTACCCATTCAAATATGTAGTTTTTTTTTTATTTGGAATTAAATGTCAAATTTTGGGTAAATATCGAAAAACCCTTAAAATTAGAATTTCGGCCATACATATGGGGGGTTCAATTTGTTGCATTTTGGCCCCCTTATCAGCCCCTGACGGATATACGTAGAATTACCAGTAACCCTGTATTAATGATACCGATCACCACTGCTCTCAAAACGATAAAGGAAAACATGTTCTAGAAACAAAAATTCATGAACGACATGTGATATCTACCAACCCGCACTGGGCCGGCGTGATGGATTACGGCCCACTCCTCTCATCTCGATAGGAGGCCTGAGTCCCAGCAGTGGGAACGTTATAGGCTGATTATACCATACTATATATAGGTACATAGCTTTATATGTTTTAATAATTCGTCTGCTCTTCAACAAAATATGAATGACTAGCTGACCCGACAGACGTTGTCCTGTTTTTGATTCGACAGACACGTGGCGCCATCTGTTTCATAATAACGTTATTGTTGTTTTTCTCGGAAACAGCAGCTTTTTTCGGGATGAAAGGTACCCTATGTCCGTTTCTGTACACCTGATAACGTATATGCAACATTTCAGGATGATCGGTTCAGTGGTTTAGGCGCGAAAGGTAACAAACAAACTTACTTTCGCATTTATAATATTAGTTAGGATATATTGCAAATTCGAGTGTGTTATACCTACAACTAGGCTTACGATAAGACTTACTTTATCAGATCTGAAGTCTGGAAACAGTTCTCTCACATCAATATTCGCGTATTTAGATGGCAACATAGCCGCCAGCGGTGTTTCCAATCTCTTATCCCTATCCTTCTTGTCTGAAGATTTATGAGATCTGTAAAAATAAAAAGAAAATTATTTAAGACTTCAGTATAAACACTGCATACTTAAGTACTTACTTACATTATTTAGCAAAAAAATAAGTGCAAAATAAAAAACTTTGTACAAAAAAAGCAACCAACTTCAGAAGTTGTTTTTATTTTTATTGTACAATTTTTTTTTTCACTTTTATAGTTTTGTGGTAGGTTATTTCATCAACACCACTCTCAAAACTGTTGTCTGTGTGGTGCCGGACTTAAAGAATAGCACCACCCCTTACTTCCCGTGGGTGTCGTAAAAGGCGACTAAGGATCGTACCGGAGAATGGGCAGCAGCGTTCTCTATGTATTCCACCATCATATCATACTGCGATCGCCAACCCGCCTGCCAAGCGTGGCGATTATGGCAAACCCTCCCAAAATTGGGGGAGGCCTATGTCCAGCAGTGGACGTCTATCGGCTGAACGACGACTCCCAAAACGGTGAAGGAAGACATCGTGAGGAAACCGGCATGTCCTAAAACCAAAAACTCGAGGACACGTCGTAACATCCACCAACCCGCCCTTTTATTTTTATTGCTGAATGGGCACGCTCTTGACCTCGATCTCGCCTGATGGAAAGCGGTGGATGAGATCTATGATGGTACGAGCGTGTCCAGAAGATGGCACCCCCGCCCATCCACTCCCGCCCACAGAGACGAGGTCTGTGTCCCAGAATTGGGACATAGACATTAATAGTGTCGCCTCGCGGTTTCACCCGCGTAAGTGTCGATCCCGTCGGAATATCGGGATAAAAAGTAGCCTACTATATGTTAATCCATGGTGTCACCTCCATATAAAATTTTATCGAAATTGGGCCAATCGTTTGAGCGTGAAGAAGTAACAAACATAAACACACACACAAACTTTCGCCTGTATAATATTAGTGTGATACTGATAATCATCACGCGAGCTTCCTCTACCAAATGAATAAAGAATCACGCAAATCAGGCACAATAATCACGGAAAAATCGATGTACGATCAATGGACACAAGTAACCAGGGTCGTCGTATATATTTGAAGTTTAGTAAGAAACCGATGGATGTTTTTGAATAAAACTTAATTTAATTAATAGGAAACAAACAGTTCATCATCAAGTTAAATTTCATTTAATAACATCCATCGGTTTCTTACTAAACTTCAACTATATCCGACGACCCTGGTTACTTATCTCTTTTGGTGACTGTACATACATGAAAATAAAAATACCTACTTTACGAATGCATATCCTCATCCTTTTTTTGAAGTCGGTTAAAAATAAAATAAAACTTACGGTATTGTATTAGGAGGCGGCATAAGCTCTCCATCCCCTTCCATATCCCCTTCATAGCCCTCATCATTAGTGCCTTGTCCACCAGACCGATAGATATCATCCTCCTTCCATTTATTCCTCTCTTCCTTCGCTTCACTCTGTGGACAATTGGGATCATCGACCGCGGACTTTACATCGCTGTTTGTCCCCCGTGCCTCTGTGCTCGTAGAGTCTTTCTGTGCACCCTGTTTAGTGCTACTTTCTAGATCCTAGTGTTAACACAAATATGTCAGTGTGCTGATACATTAGTGTGGTATACTGGGAATTAGTCGACAGATGTTTATAGGTCGTTTGGAACTAATTAATATTGAAATGGACACAACTGGCGAAATGTATATGTGGATTTACATAAATAATAATTTACATCTCCGCCTGCTGCCTGCCCTGTCAGGGATACAGGCAGGCGTAATATTACGCTATTTTAGTAACAGAATTTAACAAACATAACTTGATACTACCATCTGCCAGTTAATTCTCAGTGTAAAAGTTTATTAGGACACAAAACATAAATTCTCTACATAACCCAATTATCATAGAACAGTGGTAGATTAAGAATAGTATTAGAGGTCTTAAAATCAAGAACAGAAGTTTGAATAATGCTTTGCTTTATAACCTGACGGCAGAAAGATAAATGATCACTCAGGTCAAAAAATATCTTGCAATTATTGTTCTAGAGAATTTTATATTTTCTATTATAAAAGAGGAAATAAATAAGGATTTTTATGTCGAAATTAAAATGCAATAAATTATTTTGTTAAGTTTTTATTGAGACTTTTAAAGAACCTACAAACTAAATCACTAAAAACATGAAATTTTTTAACAAACAAAATTATTTTGTATGTTCATAAAATCTTTTACAATCATAGCATAATTATATTGTGTCGCCTTGCATGATACACATGCAAGGCTCTAACACAACGACACATGGTCTTACATTTTATTCACCAACAAAGTAACAGATAAAGCCTACATTCATAAAAAATCTAGATAGAAAAAATATGTTCCTGTGGTATTATTTTATTACCCGAAAGTGCGTCTTGGAGGATTAATACAAAATATTGTATTTAAGTATTAGTTTTCATAAAATAATATCTTAATTTACCACTGATCCTTTACCAAAAAACTACCATTGACACATAATATGCCATTTTATACAATAGAGCCATTGCAATTCAAACATTGTGTTATTATTAACTTAAGACAAACAACCAGTATATTATCTACCAAACAAATCACAAAATAATTACTTAAAACAAAAAAGTATAATAAACAAATAATTTCACCATAAACATAATAAGAGTCAATGACTTGACATAATATGTAAATAAAAACACTTCACAAAGAATTGTTTTAAAAATTACTTGAAAATAAGGTGCTTACTGTGCAGTTGTGGTTTAAGTGCCTCCTACTAAGTATTAATGTGAGGTCCCCCCCAATTTAGCTTTCATAAAAACTCAGTATTTAAGGAAAACAATATTATATAATTTTTAGACCAAGGCACAATATGGCAGAAAAATAATGGCCAATCTGAACAAACGCAATCCAAACATTCACGCATGTTCTCTAACTCACACCTGCCTCTGTCACTATTTCATAATCAGCCTATTTTGTTTGCACTGCTGGAACATAGGCCTCCTCTCTTTGAGAGTGAGTAGGCAAAACTACCACGCAGGCCCAGTGCGGGTTGGTAGATGTCACATATCTTCGAATTTTTGTGCCTTCTGTGCATGGACCAGCCATGATTCACCAGCCATATTGTACATTATACCTCTTCATTATATCCTCTTCACCGGCATCTAAAGAACTATTGCCTTGTAATTATATCCCGACCCCTATCACTTATATTTTATTATTTTAAAACTACAACAACTCCAGGATATTTTTCTGGTTGTGTGCTGTGCAACCTTAAAAAGCACAGTTAATCAAAAAGTTTGTTTCAAGAAATACAGTTAAAGTTATCATTTTTCCTTTGTTTTCACAATTAGAACAGGAATGTGATGCAAAGATTGTGCAGGTCCAGTTTAAAATTCTTGCAAACATTCAGCTCAAACCTTTTCAGAAACGACAACTTCTTCTACTTTTATAAAAACATGCAGTAATACCTTTACGTCTTCCACAGCATCTTCAATATCAAAAAAATCGATAGCGGATGGACTTTTTTGAGTATAATCTTCTGAAAAGAGTTTCAGTCAGTTTAAAATATAAGTCAATGCAACCTGATTTGGTCAGTGGGTCGTCTTAGGGGCGGATTTGATTTTGTTGAAAAATCAATAAAATACTGATCATAACAGTCTGGATTGCACGTTCATGTGAAATACGCAATCGACTACACGATCTTGTCACGACAATGCATAGATATTCTCCAATAATGAAACATTACAATGAAGTTAATGTAACTCAGACAAACACAGCTCTACCTTCAAAAAATTTTAGCATTTATGCATGTCCTGTGACAACGAAAACTTCAACAATAGACTACAGAAGCTTACCTTTCTCCTGATCTTCGCCGTTAGCTTCCTCAATGTCTATTACTTCAGATATCATGGAACCGAACCCAAAGCGGGTAAGAGATGACAGCATCCTCTTGGACTGTTTATCAAGAAGACCATCATCTTCTAACTGACCGTTTTCATCGATATTACCGAACAGAAAACCAGTCAAATCCATGCCAGACTCGCCATCGCCCTGGTCGTCGCCGTCGCTATCCATTTTGAGTACCAAGAATACTCCAAATTAGAAAGTAAAAACGTGCATTACACGCACACTTTAGGTTTCATTCAGTTTTTAGTGTTAGAAAACAGGTAGTAATATTTTAATTTATTTTTTACATTACGCACCGTGAGCTTGGTTTTTATTTTGACACATTTTGACAGCATGAATTTTAGGGAGAGCGTTGCCGTTGCTCGTGTATTTTCGTCGAGTAATTCTTGCAAATTTCTTTTTGCTCTTACTCTCTTACACAAGTTATAACAAGCGGGCAAGCCGTCTCTTTTTATATAAATTTAATGCTTACAGTTGTCATTCGCAATATCTGGAACGCACCTAATACGTCACGACTTAGTGTTGCCAGAAAAAGTGGTAAAAAATGCAAAAATAAATTCACGTAACTTTAAGAGGTTGAAGTAAGACGCTTTTGGCTTCTTAAGTTGCTGATTCCTGATAGACTGGAAAAACATTTTAGTCCCAAACAGAACAATTTACTGCAATTCGTTTTTAGTTTTTTGGCCATAGTGTATCCCAATCTTACGATGATCACCGATAGATGGCGGTAAAAACTGTTATTTGAAATTGAATTTAGGCGATTTTCACACTGCCCCGCATCATGCTGCATATTGCGTGTCGACGCACCTACGCGCGTTCCTGCGGGAGTGCAGATCTGCATCATCGTGCGGGTTTTTTGCGCACTCACGCGCGTAGGTGCGTTTTGTAGATTCACGCAAGGCGGCTCTCATTTATTCGCCGTTCTCTGTCACACACGTCACCACAGAGTACTTTTTGATAGACGTCACGCCCATTCAAAATCACGCGCGGCACTGCGGGATTCGGTGTGCCATACCTTGCGTCTCGCCCCGCACCTACGCGCGGGGGTGCATGTTTCTCCGCGTGTATGCGCGTGATCCGCATGAACGCGCGTGGTTGCGTTTTCAGTGTGTTGGACTGTGCGTGTTTTCTATACAAACGGAGATACTTACAAGTAACGTTAAAACACGCAGTCACGCAACATGCAGCGTGGTGCGTGGCAGTGTGATAATCGCCTTATTGTTCTGATAAATTCAAACAACAGTTACTGCTTTTACCGCCATAAGTTACCTAACACCCGTTTGAAAGTAGGTATAGCCCGTTTTAAAGTCATTCATTTACTTATATGTTTTATAATCGCAGTTCTGTTAGCGTACCCAATTTCCAAACTCGACATCTAAACGCCAGGCCGAAGAAAGGACCTTCTGAGATTGTTCCTTTTGAGATTGTTTCCATAGAACCGAAAATAGTGGCCTCACAATAGTGGCCCTCATTATACCACAAACAAGGTGGCCGGATGAAGAAGAGAAGATGGAACATTGTGGGAATCCGGAATCCGTTGGAGCACCGGATCACTGATCGGATCTGATTCTTTCGGAAGGCCTAAGTTCGTCGTAAGACGTCTTTATGAAAAGAGGATTATTTTTAAGGTGAATGCTCCAACCAGCCCGCGAAATTCAAATTTTCTTACGTTTTTTGCAATTTGCAGGCCAGTGCTAGGTTGTATGTTGATTAAAATATTATTCGCGGTTGTAAGACATATGTAGTTACAGAATTATAATCATCAAAATCATCAATAAAACGCTCTAAGTTCATAAAGCTGTTAGCATTACTTTTTCTGTTTTTTTTTTGTTCTTACACCTTTATGAATTTGGAGGGTTGTATTGGTGATTTTGATGATTATAATTCTGTAACTACATACGTCTTACAGCCGCGAATAATATTTTAATTAATATACAACCTAGCACTGGCCTGCAAATTGCAAAAAACGCAAGAAATTTTGAATTTCGCGGGCTGGTTGGAGCATTCACCTTAAATAAGTTTTGCCTGCGGATTTGCCATGTAGATGTCGGAAACTATCACCGCATCGCCTGCCCGCCCACGCTGTCATTTTTGCTCAGGATTCTATCTGACTTTTTGTTTATGTTTGCTGACGTTAAAATAGCATGTAACTTTCCTCAAAAATTGGATTATCAAATGCAAAAATTTTTTTTTTCAAATCCAACTGGTAGTTCCAGATTTTAGCACGTTCCAAGAAAGAAAAAACAAGCTTTTCAGCTTTAATAAAATAGGTACCTACCTACTAGGTTCTGCCCGCGAATTCGTCCGCGTGAAATTTCTTGTGTACCTACCCCCGACCCATTCCGCATGGCATCACCTGCGTGTCTCTTCGTTTTCGCTTAGCGATCTTTATTCTGACTTTTTCTTTTTGCTCGGGTCATAGCGTCATGTTAATGTTTTACCAAAAACCTTGCTTTACCTAGTCCAGTAAATTAAAAAAAACTAGGGCAAGAGCGAGTCAGACTCGCGGACCGAGGGTTCCGTACGGTACGTAGGTATGTTTTTAAATTTTCATCGGCGTGGCCTATATTCGTCAGAGAATTTTAACCATGCACTCTGCGGTGTAGAATATTGCAGTTTTAGCTCAGTGCCACCTCTTGACCGATAGTGGAACTAACGTAACTTTTGTTGATGATTTCTGAATAAGTGTGCTATTTAGAGACTTCGTTTTATTAGGGTTCCGTAGTCAACTAGGAACCCTTATAGTTTCGCCATGTCTGTCTGTCCGTCCGTCTGTCTGTCTGTCCGTCCTCGCTTAATCTCTGTGACCGTTAGCACTAGAAAGCTGAAATTTTGTAGGAGTACGTATATCAGTTACGCCGACAAAGTGGTAAAATAAAATTTTGGAAAATATTTTTTTTAGGGTAGCTCCCCTACATGTGAAGTGGGGATAAATATTTTTTTCATCTTCTACCCCATCGTGTGGGGTATCGTTGAATAGGTCTTCCAAAATGGCTTAGGGGTTGCTAAAATTATTTTTCGATTTAATGCTCCATTTACGAAATATTAAAGTTTAAAGTGCAAATTTTTGTTCCAGTAGGGCGTCCCCCCCCCCTCTAAAAGCTAAACTACTGGCTTGAAAAATCTGGAAAAATTCTCGATGATAGTGCATTTCATGAACTTTAAAGGAAAAGTATAGCGGTTAAGATAACTTTATTTGTTTAGCAGTAATAGTCGTTGAACTTCGGTGTTGGATAATTTTGTAGCAAATACAAAATCCTTAGCATTAATCCTTTAAAGCGACTAAGATGAAGTAGTTGCTTGTTTATAATGGGTAAAGACTTGCATTGAAAACCAAAATATGTTTTTTTTTTTACCTATTCACAATAAAGAACAACAGAATCGTACGACATTGTGATAACGGGCTACTACGGAACCCTACACTGTGCGTGGCTAGACACGCACTTGGCCTGTTTTTTTCTTGTAATCTTTACATAAACTTCTATCACATAGAATAATTTCAGATTTTTCTCTTTACAAACTTTGGAGAGAAGGGGGGAGGGGGAAACGGTATTTTTTACATTTTTAATTAAAAACCGAAAACTATGCGGCCTAAAAAATAAAAATAAATGTTCAAACTGCGCTCTTTCATATGATACCCCACATGCCCTAGTAGCCCCACTTCGGATTTTTCAGACCCCCTTTCAGTCCCTGTTGCAAAAAATATACATTTGTCGCATCACCGGGTGGCCGACATGCTATACATCGGGTCTTCTTCACGATCCGACATAGTTTAGATAGGTGTGGGCACTGCAGTGGGTACTCGAACGAAAAGATTATTTGAATTTACAGTAACTTTAATAAACTAGCTATTTACAACCGAAACGCACACTTGCGTCGGAAACAAACACGTGCGTTGGTATTGAGCGTTTGCCGAGACTGTCCGAGCTCGAGGGCGGTCGACTGTAGACTGTCGCCACACTCGGTCTCGCCACCAGTCCTCGCGGCATCCCCTCCACCGACGATCGTGTCCAAGCGGTAGGGCTCGCTTGCGTTTCCGATCACATGATTCTTCGTTTACCAATCAAATTGTTAGATGGCGCTGTTCGCTGTACTGTGTTGCCACTTATCCACGACACGGCCATCCCTGACTAGCACCCGTCCTCGGGTGTAGTACCTGCGGACCAAAAATACTCACAGAGTAAACAAGCTCGGCTATCCTGCCAATACCTAATAACTAAGGTAACTCGGCCTATCCTGCCAATACCTAATTACTAAGGTAACTGTAGCTCATTGTTACTTTAATTTCTCTAGTCTTACTATTTACCAAAATCTGTGCAAAAACACAGTCCAGAATCACACCAATGATTCTTACCAGATCAGTTGTCACATTTGCTACTGCACATAAGGTGCGGTTGAGACTAGTCACGACATGTGCTTCCTACACAACACAGACTAGAATCGACCCATTGATTCTCAGAAAAAGAATACTAGAACATGAAGCGGTCTGTGCACCAACACAGACAAGAATCGCACCAACGATTCTCAAAAATCTAACGTAATATGTGCTACAACACATGAAGCGCTCTGTGCACCAACACAGACAGGACTCGACCGATCAACAAGTTGTACCATCACAATTGTTGTGACAAATCAGTTAGAATTTACCGAAATAAAATTCATAGGCAATGTACACTCAACTCATGAAACTTTCATTGTAAACTGTGCACCAACACAGGTCAGAATCGCACCAACGACTCTTTACATAGGTATCTACCGCCACATATGCTACAACACATGAGGGGCTCTGTGCACCAACACAGAAAAGAATCGCACCAACGACTCTTTAGATATCTGCCGCCACATATGCTACAACACATGAGGGGCTCTGTGCACCAACACAGAAAAGAATCGCACCAACGACTCTTTTGATATCTGCCGCCACACGTGCTACAACACATGAGGGGCTCTGTGCACCAACACAGAAAAGAATCGCACCAACGACTCTTTAGACATCTGCCGCCACACGTGCTACAACACATGAGGGGCTCTGTGCACCAACACAGAAAAGAATCGCACCAACGACTCTTTAGATATCTAGCGCAATATGTGCTACAACACATGAAGCGCTCTGTGCACCAACACAGACAGAAATCGCACCAACGATTTCTTATAGACCCATCGCCACATGTTACTCATGAGGTGCGGTCTTAAGTTTTGAGTTTGAGTGTACAAGCCATTCTTAATCAGAGGTGGTTTCACTACCACTGTCCTCAACTATAACATCTAATTCTCGAGTAACTTGGTGACCGGGTATCCTTCTAACAAAATCATTAGGGTATTCTTAGGTTGGCTCAGTCAAGCGCCTTTAAAACAATCATTAAAAGCAAACTTAGAGACTAAATTTACTTTAATCAAATCGAATGTTATCGTAATTGCATTTCTTAAGACCCTGCGTTACGTGGTCTACTTTCTCATCTAAGTGAATATCCGTCAACTCATCATCAGTTGTCACTAAGCTAAGCCAATACACTTTGACGCAACTCAATCTTCGATGATAGAGCGACAGAGTCGTAATAAAATGGATGTGACTCACCCAGTATTCATCAGTACACTGCTCGGATTGCCGACATAGCAAACTTGAACCTTATCACTCACTACTTGCTGCTGCTGCAGGCGCTGGCCCGGAACCACCTGGGCACCTCGCCATACTGGCGCCTTCATCATTGCTTCGTGGACATCTCGAAGCAAAATGTCTGGTGTTACCGCATCGAAAACAGATGCTGTGGGGCACTGCCATCCTGCTTGCACACGTTCTTGCGTGTTAATCTGTCAACAAACATACCCGCAAAGTATCACATAGCTCGGTCACTCCTGACCAAATATGGTACAGGCAAATAACACAATGAAAATTTGAACAAATTAAAAAATATTGCAGAGTTCAGAGCATTACTCATTATTTGATTCCCAAATCTCAAGATCACAATGTAAACATTCAACTAAGCCAATAAAACATCCTTAGAGCATCACAAAATACAAAGCAGGAATCTTATTCGTGGCCTGTGGCTTTTCATCAAGCCCAACAAACCTCACGTTTGTTTCTATGAATTCCTTTGAATTCCGAGTCCCACGGACTCTATGGTCTCCACAAGACCCGACCTCCGCCAGAGCCACCTGCGCACCGCGTATCCACGGACTACTAAAAGCAGATACCGACTTCTAACGGACTACGGCTACAAAATGGCTACTGGTACGGTCCCGACCAGCCGACCTAAGATTCACCACTATCACTCGACTTAATCTCTACTCTGTTTCATCAACAAGACTTTTACTCGGCTTTCCTTAAATTCGTTAGTAATACTCTGATTTTCTGGCATTTTTCGCAACCTCCCATATGAAGACTGATGAAATCATTAAAAGGGACTCGACTCTTTAAAATCTGTTTTATCAATTTGCAATAAGCATTCAAATTAGAAATAAAAAATTAGGCTAATCTAAGAATTTGAACTATCTAGTTTCGAGATTACCTCTCGGTAATCTCGAAACTAGATAGTTCAAATTCTTATTCAATAGTGTGGAATCGTTGTACTTGGTCTCCCAAGTACAACGATTCCACACTACGTTAGTCAAAGAAAAGAAAACCTCAGGTATCCCATTCATGGTCCAACACATTTGTCACATGCGTACTTCCCGCAGGAATGCCGAGTCATCCTTGACTCTACGGTCTTGGCTTCAAGGCTAGACCCGACCATACTACCCAGAGCTACCGCGTACACCACGTACTCACGATACTCTGGTACGGTCTCCGACCCAATGAACCGCGAACCTGATTACACAAACTAAAGTGATGCCAGCTCATCATCCATTTCGTCTACAATCTCAATTGGTACTTGGTCCTCGGGCATCTTCCGAACACGATCATAGAGCGTTTTTGTAAGTACGCACCTAAGTCAACCTACTGACCAAAAAAACACCATCCAGAGCCATGTACCATCGTTATCCACATTACAACAATAATCTTTTTCACTAAGAGCCTTAGACACCTGGAAACCCACACACGAGTAAACCACTCTAACGCCACGGCTCTCCGGCCGACTAGCAATCGCATTGCTCTCACACATCCAGCGCATGGATCCGTGTGCATCACCCTGTGACTACACACTTTTTACTACGGCCGATAGAGAACCCCTACTCGTGTGGTTCCCACTACTTAGGCTTGCTCATCACCACTGTGATCACCATCTACTCCGACTGGTACATGACCTACTGGCATCATTCGTAATCTATAGTGAGCGTCTTTAAAAATTGCATTTTAAACTAGACTAGGCTTTACTTCTCAATGTAACTGTTTTTGCTGTTGTTTACAAGGGAAGCACTCAGTACCCGAGTCATAACAAAATAAAAACGACTCACCAGATTCGGTAGACAATAGATCTGTAGCTGGCTTAATGGTACAGACATTCACTCGCTGTCACTGCCTCCTTGGCAGAAATCTCACTCGAGTGCAGCGCTCTCACTGCCATTCTGCTTGTATACGTCCGTGTGTATTAACCTGTAACCACAAAAATAAACCAACAGCAGTGCATGTTCCACTCGGCCAATTCTGACCACATTGTTATCGAAACGCATTACTTAACAAAATTTTTGTAAAAACGATAGCAATCATCGACAACAAAAGATTCCTCTAAGCCTTAGTAATAACAGGGACAGGTCAGGAACTATATCAATTTAGATCACATACAACGCTCATGGCCCTGCTGCCGCAGCAGCTAGTGACACTCATGCCACCCATATCGTCATCACCTCAAGTGATACGATCAACATACTTCACTTTACATAGAGTCCACAACTCCCAGGTCACTACAAGACCAACACAACAATAGTCTCCATTGAGACCCTGGTCCCCGCTGCACCACCAGCTGCCCATCGCTCCCTGAACAACTCACAAGCGAGTTCCTGTTTCGACTACAGACAAGTGCGTACAGTGCGACCTAACCATGGTATGTGCTCTAACTACTCGGTGGAAGAACTCTCATCACCGTCTTCTACGTTTAAATCGTTAGGAACACTACTTAGAGGCATCTTTCGTATGCGACCGTGAGCATACTTGTAAGTACGGTTAGAATTTAAAGCTTTTAACGTATGGGGTCACCGTCCAAAACATCAACTACCGTAAGCGGACCTCTGAACTTCCGATCTAATTCTGATGATCTGAACTTAGTATCTGATTTTGCTACTCATTTTCTAATAACACTAAATCGCCAATGTTGTTATAGCTGCCTTTGTTCTATCATAATGTTACTTTGCAAGTAAATGTCGGGTAGAAAAATAAAACCTCAAGTTGTTGCTAGCTAATCGCAACGCTACACATGATTCGTTCTGTGCTGAATACACGCGTTTGACCAATGCCCGTCAACACAACAACGGTATTAACTCGTTTGCCACTTAATTTGGCTGCACAACTCGCTTGTACTAACGAGCATTCAGCACCAGAATGGTAAACAAAACAATACAGCTCACCTTTATTTTGTAACGTGCCTGAGGGCAGATAAACGTCATCCACTCGCCCTTCACTACTTCCAGCACGTTGTCTACCATCAGCTTGGCTGCCACTGCTCGTGTAGGGCCGCGATATGTCCTGGTTTCTCACTTGCAGCACACGAAGGGTTTCAATGACGGCTGCGAGGCTGCTTGGCTCGATTCTCAAAGTCACTCCATGTCCTTATCCAGGTGAAATCCAGTCAAAGAAATATCGCACCGTGACGTCAACGCTCAATTCTCCATAATTTTTTCAGCTCGAGTGTATCCCAGTTCTGATGTCGCATCACCGGGTGGCCGACATGCTATACATCGGGTCTTCTTCACGATCCGACATAGTTTAGATAGGTGTGGGCACTGCAGTGGGTACTCGAACGAAAAGATTATTTGAATTTACAGTAACTTTAATAAACTAGCTATTTACAACCGAAACGCACACTTGCGTCGGAAACAAACACGTGCGTTGGTATTGAGCGTTTGCCGAGACTGTCCGAGCTCGAGGGCGGTCGACTGTAGACTGTCGCCACACTCGGTCTCGCCACCAGTCCTCGCGGCATCCCCTCCACCGACGATCGTGTCCAAGCGGTAGGGCTCGCTTGCGTTTCCGATCACATGATTCTTCGTTTACCAATCAAATTGTTAGATGGCGCTGTTCGCTGTACTGTGTTGCCACTTATCCACGACACATTTATATTTTTATTTGTTTCTTATTTGCAAAATAGTTAAGCAAACGTCATCTAAAACTACTTATTCCAAATTTCAAGTTGATAGCATTAGTAGGTCTTGAGATATCCAGCTGTGACAAACAGACAGACAGACAGACTGAGTCACACCATAAGGCCGCGCTCACTTTGGATACGTTTTCGTACGAATTCCATTCGTGCAGAAACGTACGAACACGCACGAACATTCCCGACCTTCTGAGTACCTACTATGAAAGCGCTCACACTGCGCGCGAGTTAGTCGTACGTATACGTACGTGCAAGTCCGACGTCCGAAATCAATCCGAACTTGTTGGGATTTTATTACACGTTCGTGCGTTCATCATCAATAATGGATGTAGAAAAGTTAATAATTAATCGTTCTTCAGGTGATATTGTATCGCGAAAGTTGCTGTATTTAGTCAGGCTAGGTCGTATTGCATTAAGAATGTACTCAAAAGTATCTCTCCCTATGCGTGTATAACCATAAAACAGTCTGGAGTCATTATACAAATCTTCCATAATGTGATGAAATTCACCGAATTCATCTCTTTTTAGGGTTCCGTACCCAAAGGGTAAAAACGGTACCCTATTATTAAGACTTCGCTGTCTGTCCGTCTGTCCGTCTGTCCGTCTGTCTGTCACCAGGCTGTATCTCAAGAACCGCGATAGCTAGACAGTTGAAATTTTCACACATGATGTATTTCTGTTGCCGCTATAACAACAAATACTAAAAACAAAATAAAACAAATATTTAAGGGGGGCTCCTATACAACAAACGCGATTTTTTTGCCCTTTTTTGCTCGATATCAAAAATGGCAACAGGTAGGCACTTGAAATATTCACAAAATACTCAGTTGTATTTTAACTTTACTAATACATAATAAAATTAAAATAAAATAAATATTTAAGGGGGGCTCCCATACAACAAACATGTTTTTTTCGGCGTTTATGCCTTGTGGTACGGAACCCTTCGTGTGCGAGTCCGACTCGCACTTGGCCAGTTTTTTAAATATTTCGCGCACCCATTCGGTTCTACGATAACGACGACGGCGTCGCAATCTACGGTTTAGAAGAATTATCCAAAAGAAAAAGGTTATTCATCGCAGCAAAGATGACTTCACGTATGCGCTAACACCGGTACTCTGTCTATTTGACGGAGAAAAACGTATTCAGTGTGCGCACTCAATTCGTACGAACAGTGTTCATACGTTTACGTACGATGTAATTCGCATCCAAAGTGAGCGCGGCCGTTTTACCACTTTGGTACGGAACCCTAAAAACGAACATAAAGACGGCATTGAAGTAGGTATTAGATACCTATCCGTATTACCAACCTACTCTATATAGAACCTAAAAGCAGCCCGTTCCTTCCAATTGTATGTGCTCCGGTTGAAGTTAAACAGACGTAGGTACCTACTCTGTTTTTCTTTGCTCCTAAATCAACATAGAAAAAAAGCACCGAAAAATAACCCAAAAAGCGGTAAGCATTAAAAGTACTTAGCGACTTGGCATTTTAGCTTAGTATAGGTACACACGGCTACACACCATGCTCTACATTTCCATTTTTATCTGACCTCGCATTGTAGGATTTGTAGGTACTTACAGATTGTTCGTACAGAAGTCAAGTTATAACTACCTGCATATATACAGGGTTATTGGAAAAACACCAACGACCTCTTAAGAGGTCATTGTACTCATAATTATGAACTATGGGACCAAACCTGAAATCGCGAATAAAACATCAGCTGTTCCCTACATTTTTACGAGTTATATCTACGAACATAAATGTAGGGAACAGCTGATTATTTTTCGCTATTTCAGGTTTGCTACATGCGTCGGTGATAAGACTTTGAACTTCAGCTGGCCTAGCGTAGTTAGGAAATTGTTATTGTTACCAACGGACTGCGAAACACAAGAATCCTGAAATCAAACTGCATTCTGTTCATTAAAACTCACGAATCACGCATGGAAATCAGTTCCAAAGTGGATTAAACCGGTACCATTACTAACGCCGCGACATAACTAAGCCAGTTCGTTTCAGTCAGCCAGTAAAAGCCTACTTGCGGATTGTCCGGATAATTTATGTCTGCGGTGGCACTCGGCAAGTTCGATATACGCACAGGAATGGTAGTGTTGCGTAATCCACATTCCTAATTAACACAACAAGCTGTATCTACCCTACCTAGCTAGATGACAGCTGTCATCTGCCATTATTAGGTATGTGCTTTGATGTGGCAGCGTGATTAGTAGCGACGCGACGTTAAAATTAGATAATATTACTAGCTGCGCCCCGCGGTTTCACCCGCATAAGTTTTGATCCCGTGGGAATATCGGGATAAAAAGTAGCCTATAATATGTTAATCTAGGGTGTCAGCTACCTCCATAACAAATTTTATCAAAATTGGTGCAGCCGTTTGAGCGTGAAGACGTAACAAACATATAAACACACACACACACTCACAAACTTTCACCTTTATAATATTAGTGTGATTAATTGTTATACTCATACACCTACTACTTAGGTAGGTACTTAGGTAGGTAGGTACCTACCTAGATAAGTAAGTTGGCTCTTGGTACAAAAGTGGAAATATTTTCTTATGCTGATCTCCAATGTATTGAATACTTAAGTTCTAGGTACCGTTACCAGAACTGTTTATGTAGCAGGGCAATGGTCCAATCAGAAATGGAGGCATACCTATAGGTAGGCCTACCTAAAGTACCTAGTTCGCAATCTAAATTTGTACCACCTCACTCATCTTAAGTACAGTATGCAACAATACTGCTTAGGCACGCTATGGTTGAAATTTCTGTGAACATGCTCTTGCGGTCCCCGCGCCCGCGCCGCAGGCCCGTATTTACATCTGTGTGTGTACACTTGCTAACATCGAACGAAACAAAAGCATATCGTCATCGCTTTTTCACACGCGCGGCGTAATTACGTATGACCTTCGTTGGTTCATACCACTGCTAAAATTCACAACTTCATAACAAGTGCTGCTAGCGGATAACGTAGCGTATAGGATTAGTAAACACGCAGGCCTGGGTTCGAATCTCGAGATGAAACTTTGATTTCTCTTTTCAACAATAATCTTATCTTTTTTTATTATTCGATAAATTAATACACGAGAATAATAATGTAATATTTATTTTATTTGTATTATTATATTGTTATTGAAATATGGGGGTAAAAATAAAAAAAAAATTAAGTGATTTCAAAATTTTTATTCGTTATAATTTGATAAATAAACTTTTAAAACAGTTTATTTTCTCATAAAGAACAATTTATTGAAGTAAAGCAGGTAATCAGTGAGCTACGACCATTAGACTTAAAATATTGTAGCTATCTTAGTAATAAAATAATATTGTCTTTAAAATTGCGGATATAGCTTAAGTATTCATTTTCAAAATTCATTTTGAAAAGAAGATTGAAACTATAAACCTCAAAATAATCCTTATTACTGATATGACACAATAATATTTTAATATTACTAAAATCAATTTGTAATTTATAACTTAATACCTACGTTGTATAACCCCCATTATTATTCATGCTATCAAGTAAACGCTGGCGTATGGATCCTGTAATGTTTAAACATATATCTTCATATTTCCTTGCAATGCAACTTCATCTGGTAGGTAACTGGTTGGTTAACTTAAAACCACTTAAAAAAAACATCTTATTCACTGACTATACTCTTCCTTATATCTTTTGACCCTCCGACTCACAGTAGGTAATTTCTCTAAAACAAAAAAAGGAATATTGTAAGGCTACTAGCAAAATTATAAAATATTAAGTAGATACTTATTACTTTTTTAAACAAAATTAATTTGAAAATAGTTCAAATGTTACAAAATGATTATATTATAATTTATACATAATGCTATATTCATCATACCAAAAGTAAATAAATAAACTCTTGGAAATATTATTTTTTTCTTCTATTTAGACCCTATGGTAAATATAAAACGTTTAATAAAATAACTACAAGGATCAGCAGTTAAACTTTAATTAAATAAATATTCGATAAAATTAAATCATAATACTCACAGTCAGTCCGGTTTCATCAAATATTTGTGATATAATTAAGTCCACTTTTACGCAGCGTGATAATAACCGCTTTCATCTCAATATTTTAATTTGCTTGCATTTCAAAATTAACAGCACCGCTAATAGATTAAACATATTTCACTAACCCACAATATCAAATTATTATCAACCAACAAAGAACCACAACATTCTAAGTAGGTATTTAGTCGCGGTGCATGGTGCATCTGTCCACCTTATAATTTTTTATTTATTTAGATTTCTGCGGGTATAACCATAAAGTTTTGCACAAGACGAACATGACACGGAACTATAATATTCAATAGCGTGATTATTCGAGTAATATGCGGGTGTGTGTGTCAAACTACTCATTATAAGAAGGTCGTAAGTCAAACTAAACGTCCAAGCTATTGCTTCGTAACTTTGATTATGGACTTCTGGAGCCTACCGTACCTATACCTAAGATGAGTGAGGTGGTACAAATTTAGATTGCGAACTAGGTACTTTCGGTTGGTAGTCAATACTAGTACCTATTGATAGCAAAGCATACATGTTGCATTTAAAAGCTGAACATGAAAATCAAATCATGTCTAGAATGATGAGTACCTAAGTAGTTACAATTGTTACAAAGACCCCTTCTATATTTGTAGGTACCTTTCAATACATTATAGGTAGGTACAGACGCCAGCACATCAAGCTACCCGAAACTGTAAAATTTATGCTTTGGCTTATGCTTTGGCGATAAAGTTGGAAATCTATTATAGAGATTTGACAGATTGTAGTAGCTTAATGATGTGCTGGCGTCTGTACCCAGTTTTAAATATCTATAAAATACATAATAATTATGCTTATGTAATACAACGTGATGTAGGTATGCAAGTAGGTATGCATAGGTATATGCTTTGAAGCGTGAGTTTGTAAGGGATATTCAAAAGGAAAATGCCAACGACCATGGGTTGTATGGTCGTTGGAAAATGCAAATTAGACGTTATCAACAGGGACGCAAAGGACTGAAAGTTCTTTTTGATCCCACCCACCATACGAATAACGCTCCTGATACGATTTCCTTGCAAATTGTTGTTTTTGTTCTTATTATTCCTCTATTAGGTAGGTACTATATTTTCCTTTTTAGGGTTCTGTAGCCAAATAGCAAAAAACGGAACCCTTATAGATTCGTCATGTCTGTCTGTCTGTCTGTCCGTCAGTATGTCACAGCCACTTTTCTCCGAAACTATAAGAACTACCTATAGGTACCTACTGTTGAAACTTGGTAAGTAGATGTATTCTGTGAATCGCATTAAGATTTTCACACAAAAACAGAAAAAAAACATTTAATTTCATAAACATAAACGGGGAAAAATTCCCAAAATTTGTGGGATCAGGTCGTTTAGTCAATTAAAAAGCGGTCTTTTCAAATTATTTTGGTTTAATTTCTTTAAAACACCATTTCTACAGCCAACGTCTTTTACACCTTAGATCGTCCTTCATTTATTTTATTTGTGTTCCCCTCTCTTATTAAACAAATATAAAAATAAAAAACATTTAATTTCATAAACATAAACCATAAGCATAAACCCGGATGTTACGGAACCCTCGGTGCGCGAGTCTGACTCGCTCTTGCCCGGTTTTTTTAGTAAATAAGGAAGCCAGGATGGGACCCTTTCTGACTGGAAGTTCATAAACACAAGGTTTGTAGGCATCTACCTATAAAATAGATTGTTTGGGTAGGTATACAGGCTGTCAGGGACATCGAAAACTATGCGTTTAGCATTATTCTAGTCCTCCTAGCGTAGTTCAAATCGTCGGTTAACAATTTAAAAAAATGGTCTGTTTCATAGAAAAGTGCAATACCTACGCGGTTAAAATACCTATGAAACAGCAATTTCTTTTTTAGGGTTCCGAACCCAAAGGGTAAAAACGGGACCCTATTACTAAGACTCCACTGTCCGTCCGTCTGTCACCAGGCTGTATCTCATGAACCGTGATAGACATTTGAAATTTTCACAGATGATGTATTTCTGTTGCCGCTTTAACAACAAATACTTAAAAGAGAATAAAATAAATATTTAATATTTATTTAAATATTTATTTTATTCTGCGTTCTTTAAAACGCCGAAAAAAACACGTTTGTTGTATAACAAACGTGTTTTTTTTCGGCGTTTTAGCCTTGTGGTACGAAACCCTTCGTGTGCGAGTTTTACTCGCACTTGGCCAGTTTTGATTTTATAATAACCGATGAATAATTTTAACTCGGGGGCTTCAGAATCATGCACTGAATCCATTGTGCCTAACAGGTTGCGCGTCGATGTCCCTCCAACCCTTTTTTTTTTTGTGGATGGGAAGTCATCAAATGACCCGTCCCCCCTAAAATTTTCCCAATCAACTTTGAATCTTAGCCTTTAGCGATAAAGTTGAAAATCTATTAAAGAAATTTGACAGGATTGCAGAGCTTGATGTGCTGGCGTGGCGTCTATACCTAAAATAAAATCTACAATAGGTGCAGACGCCAGCACATCAAGCTACCCAAAACTGTAAAATTTTCCAATCAACTTTGAACCTTATACTTTAGGGATAAAGATGAAAATCGATTAAAGAAAATTGACAGATTGTAGTATCTTGATGTGTTAGCGTCTGTACCGGGTGGAAGGTATATGTCCAGCAGTATAATACCTAAACTGATAGAAAGGATATGGAAATTGCCCTGTTTCTGTTCTTTCCCGACTGCAACAAATTAGGTAAGGTAGTACTTATCTGTTTATGAGGGGCCTGTGGCTAAATAATAACAGCCGCACAGGTCGATCGATCAGGTTAAGCTACGCTTGCCGCGGTTGGTCTGTGGATGGGTGACCATCTTTACATACCCCTCCGTGCCTCGGAAAGCACGTTAAGCCGTTGGTCCCGGCTGTCATTCGTGGATCTTTGATAGTCGTTACGGGTAGTCAGAAGCCCCAAAGCCTGACAACCAGTCTTACCAAGGGGTATCGTATTACCCAGTAACTGGGTTGTGGAGGTCAGATAGGCAGTCGCTCCATGTAAAATACTGGTATTCAGTTGCATCCGGTTAGACTGGAAGCCGACCCCAACATAGTTGGGAAAAGGCTAGGCAGATGATGAGTACTTATCTGTTTATCGTACAGTGCAGCTGAGTACCACAACAGAAATGGTACTTAGTTTGAGAACTAGTTCCAGAGTTAATTATTATAACTGAAAGTATGGTGACTGTATAATTATAATTATAAAAGCGAGCTCAACACCAAACTCGAGACAACAGATGGAAGGCTAATATTCGTAATTGAGTTTGCTGTACTTACTGTAGTAAATGTTGTGTGCTGTAATAGCTTGGATGCTCAGAGATCTGCTTGTCGAACACGGTGAAGGAAAACTTCTCGTGAGGTTACCAGAGGGGCAACTCTCGCAGTCAAATCTCAGTCTCAATCTGTCAAAAATAACTCTGAACCTACCTACATTTTGGACAATTTTTTGACATTGATTGCCATCGAGATGAGATTGCGAATAGATTTTAAACGTCTTTAATTACGAATTGGCGGGGTAATTGCGCAACATACTTAACGTAGCAATGGATTTAATTTTGACATGTTATAAATATTAAACTATGCCTACAATTATTTATGTTTGTTGACCAATTACAATCATTTCTATAAACTTATGATTAAAAGTAGTTGTATTGACTTCGTGTGATTGGTCGAGACTTTGACAGTTATCGCCTACCAACCTTAAGCAAATGAAATAGTGGGGATATAAAAATAGTCAGCGGGCATTTAAGTTATATGCCCGCCATGCCCAGCCAGTCGGGCTCCAACATCGGTGCTAGTCACTTGGATAATCATTACTTTAACTTTATTATAATTAATTTTAGTACTGTACTGCTGTAATTCTAATATTAATACCTACTGCAATAAAACTGATCAGTATAAAGTGTTTTCTATTCTTCAAAATCCTTACTTCTGAGTGTTGAGCCAGTACGGGTCACATCTCAGAAGTGGGATAGCAACCTAGTGCCCACAAAAGGATCGGAGATACGCTTAATTAAGTATTTGGCGTACGTAGAAAATGTAAGTGTGCTTTATTCATTTTATTTTAATTGTGCTGCCTACCCTCATTAATCATATTAATGCAAATTGCAATATTAAAGTAAATAAAGTAGGCTACAAGTTTATTCCTGTAACGTATTTTTTTTTGTCTTCCTTCACGATTGCCTGCCTCTCTTTAAAGTCGATAGTTTTATTTTAATTACTTGAGGAAATGAACTGTATTTACCGTAACGGAGACATTCCGGAGGTTCATATGGTTAGTCATGCATGTGAATCCTGCCAGGGTACCCCCTGGGGATGAACATGTTTGATATTTCGGCTTGTAATTTGAGGAACTGAACTGTATTTACCGAAACGGAGACATTCCGGAGGTTTATATGGTTAGTCATGCATGTTAATCCTGCCAGGGTACCCCCTGGGGATGAACATGTTTGATATTTCGGTTTATAATTTGAGGAATTGAACTATATTTACCGTAACGGAGACATTCCGGAGGTTTATATGGTTAGTCATGCATGTTAATCCTGCCAGGGTACTCCCTGGGGATGGACATGTTTGATGGTCTATAATAAAGTATGTGCAGGTCAATAAAAATCTTGTTTACAAGTTTCATCTAAGCGCGGTTTATTAACTCAGGTGTTTCTTTGTTTTATATGTTGAAGCCGCGAGAACATGGATGAACCTAGGTCTAGTTCTCGAAGAGAATGTGATGGACCTAGACGGACCCCTCGCGAGACGCTGACGCCGCCACTAAGATGTCGTGATGCAACTCGAAGCCGCAGTTAGGGTCGAGGGCATACGCGTTCACCTGAAGAAAATTGTGGCAGCCGAAAACGTCTGTCGCGGTCCAGGCGGTCGAAAGGAAGACGATCGCGACTGGCGACTAGTCGGTCTCCTTCCCGGCTACACTATTCAAGAAGGGCAAGTTATCGCGCTGGGCGCTCCAGGACACGGTCACGCACTCCAGGGCAGCACGAGTCATGCCACGCGGAACCCAGGCATTCACCTAGGAGCAGAGCTTCTCGCCTTCGTACACACCGTCCCATGAAGAAAAACATTGTGAGCGTGAGTCAAATAATATGTTTATTGAGAACTTTATTAATGTGCTTAAGGGTATGAATAATGTAAGCGATCGCGATAGGTTTCCTGTTTTAAATAACGTAATTCCTGATTTTGACCCCCTATGTAAGGAACAAACGGTTGATACGTGGCTTCATAAAGTAGACGAATGTGCACAGATCTATGGTTGGAACGATAAACAAGTAGTCCACTATGCCCTACCGAAATTAACAGGGGTAGCCAAAACCTGGTATCAGGGTCTACCCTCACTACTATTTTCTTGGCAAGGGTGGAAGCTAAAGCTGAAGGAATCTTTTCCAACTAGGGATAATTATGCAGATTTACTAACGGAAATGCTCAATAAAAAGGTACGCTATGGGGAGTCATTGGAGATATATTACTATGCTAAAATGAATCTTCTAAATCGTTGCGAAATATCGGGAAAACGTGCAGTTGATTGCGTCATAGCAGGTATAGAAGATCGTGGTGTTAGGTTAGGAGCACAAGGAGCAGAATTTACGGAACCGGAATTGCTACTTAAATTTTTGAAGACAGTAAAAATAGGTCAAGATAGGTCCACAAACGAGCAGCAGAAGGTTAAAGATAGAGACAGGCGATCACAAAATAACGCATTTACCGGTAATAAAGTAGGTCACAGCTCTCAGAAGTCAACCGGATCCGGTATGGTCTGCTATAATTGTAAAGAACCCGGTCACCCATTCTTTCGATGCACAAAACCGAAGATTCAATGCTCTAAATGTAATTTATTAGGACATAAGGACACGGAGTGCCCTGGAACAAAGCAAAGTACCAACGATAAACCAAAAGCAATATTGAAAGTAGAAAACACCGGCGATTCAAGTGCCAAGTATAAAATGCCTATTAAAATAAATGGGTTGTTTTCAGAATGTCTCGTTGATTTGGGAAGCGAGGGTACTTTGGTCCGTCTCAGTGAAGCTCAGCGTTTAGGACTAGACTGGAAGGTAGGAGAAGTGCCACTATTAAGAGGTATAGGTAACGTGCCATATAACCCCCTTGGCAAGGCTAATGTCACGATCGAAGTGCAGGGTGTAGAAGAAAATCACGTGGAGATATTGGTAGTAGGTGATTACTTAATTAATTGCCCTGTACTACTAGGTCACAGTTTCACCGAAAGACCCTCAGTCAAAATAGTAAAGACAGAAACGGATGTCATTTTTCAGCGGGTTAGTGAGGAGCCTGTTTTGATTTGTCCGCTTTTATGCATGGAGGAGACTCGCATAGGATGCGGCGAATTAAAGGCGATCCCAGTTAGCTCGCTTAATTCTTTCTCGGGAAAAATTTATGTGAATGGAACCGTGCGCAATATTGAAGGTCGTGAACATTACTTGTTGCCCGGCGAGTATCAATTGACACAAGGTGCGGGTAGGATTCTCGTTCAGAATATCAGTGACAACCATCAGGTTATAGAGAAGGGTAGTCTTCTAACTAGGAGCCACACTTTAGCTGAGAGCCTAAAGGTTCAAAAATTAGATTTTAGCAATCAGTCGCCCATAGATGAATCACAAATCAGCTGCGGGGAAAATTTAACAAAGGATCAAAAAGAGTCATTAAAGGTCTTGTTGGATAAATATAAATATTGTTTTTCCAGTAGTTTAAAAGATCTGGGGTTTACAACGGAAACTGAAATGGTGATTCAACTGGATGACCCCGATCCTGTCGTTTACCGCCCATACCGCTTTTCCTTTACCGAACGCCAATTAGTTCAAGATATGATCAAGGATATGTTAGAAGGCGGCATTATAAGGGAGTCAAACAGTCCGTACGCGAGCCCTATAGTCCTAGTTAACAAAAAATCTGGGGAGAAGAGGTTATGTGTGGACTACCGTGCTCTAAATAGTAAAACAAAGAAAGAGCACTACCCTCTCCCACGTATCGAGGACCAGTTAGACTTACTATCAGGAAGTTCACTATTTGTTACTCTCGATTTAGCGTCTGGATATTATCAGATCTCAATAGCTGAAGGTTCTAGGGAGAAGACTGCGTTTGTGACCCCTCAAGGTCAATACGAGTACAACAGGATGCCCTTTGGGTTAGTAAACGCACCATCAGTCTTCCAGCGTACAATGAATAAGATCATCCACAATTCACCTGCTTCATCGTATGCATTGGTCTACATGGACGATATCCTGATTCCTGCCAAGTCATTCGATGAGGGGATGGTACGTTTGGAGGAGGTGCTGCGGTTACTGGCAAAAAGTGGTTTAACACTCAAAATGAGCAAATGTAATTTTTTTTATGACAAAATAGACTACCTGGGGTACGAAGTCAGCTCAGAGGGTGTTAGACCAGGGTCGCTTAAAACAGACGCCATATCCAAATTCCCTACGCCAACAAATGTTCACGAAGTTAGGAGGTTTTTAGGTCTTGCTAACTTCTTCAGAAGGTTTGTCGCGGGATTCGCATTAATAGCACGACCTCTGACTGGTCTGTTGAGGAAGGACTCTTCTTGGAGTTGGGGTAGTGAAGAACTGGAATCGTTTGAGAAATTAAAACAGATTTTAGTACAAAGACCGGTCCTGGGACTTTATGATCCTGGTGCACTAACCCAACTCCACACCGACGCTAGCAAGTACGGAGTAGCCGGCATTTTAATGCAACAGGACAAGTCTGGGTTGTTCAAACCTATTGCTTATTATAGCAGGCAAACCAGTCCTGATGAGCAAAAACTACACTCCTTCGAGTTAGAGACTCTCGCTATTATTACCTCATTGAATAGGTTCAGACATTACTTACTCGGTATTAAATTCACCATAGTTACGGACTGCAACGCTTTGCGTACCACTTTAAGTAAACGCGACTTAGTCCCACGAATTGCTCGCTGGTGGCTGCAGTTCTTAGAATACGACTGCTCGATAGAATACCGCCCTGGTGACAAAATGGCACACGTAGATGCTCTTAGTAGGGGTGCTATAGACGGTATTCCAGACGTTGATCACGTGTTAGATGTACTTTCAGTAGGTACTGACAATTGGCTTGCAACGGTGCAACAGACGGACGAAGACATTAGAAATATAGTGGATATTTTAGGCGACCCCAAATGTAAAGATTCCGTTGACATATTCAAAAATTACAAGCTTGTAAATGGGCGGGTATACCGTATAATTGACGAAAACACTATCCGTTGGGTTGTTCCAAGTGGCACCAGATGGCAACTACTGAAAGCCAATCATGATGATGTGGGACACTTCGGATTTGACAAAACTTTGGCACGTTTACAAGCTACTTATTGGTTTCCAAAGATGAGAAGGTTTGTAAAAAAATACGTCTCGGCTTGCCTTCAGTGCGCACATCACAAGCTGCCAAGTGGTGCCAGGGCCGGTGAACTACACCCCATCCCGAAAGCTATCATTCCATTTCACACTATACATGCGGATCACCTCGGTCCTTTTATCCGCACCAAGCGTGGTAATACATTCATTCTTGTTATTATAGACGCGTTTACTAAATTTGTTGACATCACCGCTGTGCGAAATACCAAATCAGCCACAAGCATTAGGGTATTCAGAGAACATTTTAGTTACTTTGGCGTGCCAACCCGTTTGATTACGGACCAGGGGACAAGCTTCACTAGTAGGCAGTTTAAAACATTTATTCAATCATGTGGTATAAAGCACGTGCTCAATGCTGTCGCCACACCCCGAGCGAATGGCCAAGTGGAACGGTACAACCGCACCATTTTGGCAGCGCTCGGGGCAATGAACCACGACAAGCCAAATGGTTTATGGGATGAACATTTACCAGACATACAGTTGGGTATCAATACCACTGTACACGCCACCACCAAAAAGACTCCAGCGGAGCTTCTTTTCGGGCGAAATCTAACTAACCCATCTGAAGGTTTGTTAAATGATGTTATAAATGAAGTTACGTCTGAGGTCGGGGAGAGTCTGGACGATGCTAGGGCAACGGCCGGTGAGCTTATTAGGACACAACAGGATAAGGACAAGGAACGGTATGATAGGTACAGGAAAATAGGAATGCGTTTCAAAGAAGGTGATTTAGTTAGAGTAGTAAGAGCCGTGACAGGAATAGAGGGGCAGTCTAAGAAACTCGAACCTAAATGTAAAGGCCCTTACAGAATTAAGAAGGTGCTCCCCAACGATAGGTTCGTGGTCGAGGACACACCTCTTACAAAAACTACTAAGAGGTACGAGGCTGTGGTAGCTATTGATAAAATATTCCCATGGATCTGTTTTAACGAACCCGTATCAACCGATTGTGAATCCGAGCGTAATGATTGTGAATCTGAATGTGAAGAGTTGTAAATAGATATATAGTAAATACTTTTGCATTAATGAAGACGAATGATGAAAATGAAATTGTACATAGAATTAAATAAGCAGGTAATTAAGGACACTTAATTTAATTTTTCGACGTCAATTACACTGTGTATTTCTAATATGTAAACTAAGAGTCGTAGTAAAAAGTAATGCTAATGTTGTTTTAAGTTTCGATGATTAATGTCATGTATCATCTAAGTTATTCCATGTACTAATGGCTAAAATATTTGCTGGTCAACGTCATGGACTAGTAAATACCGATTCATCGGTTAGGGTCATGTACTAATGAGTTGGTGAGGGGTATCAGGTAACAGATGCCTCTCGTTTTAGCAATTGGTGCATCAGTATAGTTACTGGTCAAGGTCATGGACCAATACATATACTGCTGTTATAAGATATCGATTAAGTTAAGAGTGTCAGGTAACCGACACCCTTAAAGGTTATAAGCATTTTGTTAATCAAGGTCATGGATTAATAAATTAAGTTAGGAGTAGAGAAATCTATTGTAGAGTGACTACTTTTGAGCTTAATTTAGAAAAAAAAATGTGATGTCTAAGTACTTTGAGTTAGGGATATCAGGTAACCGATATCCTCAAAGGTTATAAACATTTCTTTTAAGGTATGTAAATCTATTGTTATGTAATTTAATTTGAGATTTATTTAGATAATAAAATGTGCTACTATGATGACTTACAGTAAAAATGATTCAATAAAGACTAATGAGTTAATTTATGTTCAATATAATCATTCATAATTAGGTACAAATGTTATGTTCATTTATAATTTATAATGATGAAAATATAGAATGTTTTTATACATTTCTTTTAAGGTTATGTAAATCTATTGTTATGTAATTTAATTTGAGATTTATTTAGATAATAAAATGTGCTACTATGATGATTTACAGTAAAAATTATTCGATAAAGACTAATAAGTTAATTTATTTTCAATGTAATCATTCATAATTACATATGTTATGTTTATTTATAATTTATAATGATGACATATATAATGTTTTTTTTTGTTTTGTAATACATAACAACGAGGGACTCGTTGGAAACCGGATGGCCGAGCTGTTATAAATATTAAACTATGCCTACAATTATTTATGTTTGTTGACCAATTACAATCATTTCTATAAACTTATGATTAAAAGTAGTTGTATTGACTTCGTGTGATTGGTCGAGACTTTGACAGTTATCGCCTACCAACCTTAAGCAAATGAAATAGTGGGGATATAAAAATAGTCAGCGGGCATTTAAGTTATATGCCCGCCATGCCCAGCCATTCGGGCTCCAACATCGGTGCTAGTCACTTGGATAATCATTACTTTAACTTTATTATAATTAATTTTAGTACTGTACTGCTGTAATTCTAATATTAATACCTACTGCAATAAAACTGATCAGTATAAAGTGTTTTCTATTCTTCAAAATCCTTACTTCTGAGTGTTGAGCCAGTACGGGTCACAGACAGTTCAACAAAATATTGTTGAACTTTCAAACGTAAACGTAACGGTAACGTAAATAATTGAGGCAATGAATACATTTCCCAAAGTATTTACGTTATTGAGTACAGTTGAGCAGACTACAGACCAATTTTTCAAACATATGAATCAATGAATTAACTAGTCCTTCAAAATATCAGATACCTAACTAATGGTTAACGCTCGATGTTAGGTACGGTAGTAGGTATCTATGTGAATCTAATTAGGTATGTAGGTACCTACTTTAATGGTTCCAAATTAATTAAAAGAACATCTGACCATATCATTTTACAGTCATCAACTGCATCCAATTACAATTAAGTAATTGCATCCAATAATTATATTTACGAATCTGGAACAGACACTGGATTATTAATATTTCAGCAATTTAAATTGAACAAACTCTCAGAAACGTCAGTTAAACAATTTAAATGAAACAGTCCCATTTAAAATTCTCTATGAGCTGAGCACAGATATAGATATACCTAGATAACGCAAGTATCACGAACTGTATGAAAACCAAGCGTGCCATTTTTTTGACTACCTACTATGACGTCACAAGCTCGCGCTCTCGCTCACACTTACCCAGCAGCAGTACAAAGGACTGAGCGCGAAAGGGGCGGCTTACGATTTGTAATCATAAGTTGGTGCAATTTTTGGCACGCGAAGTAGTTACTCTTGCGTTATCTAGGTATATCTATATCTGTGGAGCTGAGTCTGTATATTAAGCTTATCCAATACCTACTATACCTACCTACGTAGCTCTGTTGTATCTAGCACTAGCTTCTGCCCGCGACTTCGTCCGCGTGAAGGCTCGTACACACAGGCGCGACTTGTCGCGCGACACGTCGCGTGGCGATTCTGCGATATTATCGCGCCGCAACACCTTTCACACAAGCGCGACGCGAATCGCGGCGCGACGAGTAGCGCGACACCGTGTAGCCGCGATATCGCCGCGACGCCATACAAAATGAACATTTAGTATAGTGTCGCGGCGATATCGCGGCCGCGGCGCGACACGAGAGTTCGAGAGTATAAAAGGCAGTGCAATCCAAGCTGAGCTCAGTAGCAGACGATCTTCGTCAGAGGACGAAGGCAGGTCTGTGCGTGTTTGCCCCGCGGGGGTCCTAGGTTCGATTCCCCGGTCCGCCAACATAACCCAACCTAACCTAAGTAGGTACCTACTTAGGTTAGGGTTTAGGTACCTAAGCTTGACCACACAAGCACGAACGACGACACTGGTGAATTCAGACGTACCTACTTTTACGAAGTATTTGTTTACTAACCAAGATTTTTTAATTATAATTCTTAAGATTTATTTTTTACGGATTTCTCGGTTTCAAATTTATGTGATTTCGGATAAATAACTTTAATTTCTACTTATTAGGTAATGCGTACTTTCATCTGCAACACATTTGTATGGCCTTTATGAGTAGGTGGGTAGGTACTTACTTATCATTTTGAAATCAGTGGATATTTGTTAAAGTGGAAACAACATACGAGTACTTAAATTGGAACTAACCTAGGTAGATACTTACTTCTAATTAACCTACTTAGCAAACTAATTCGATAGGTATCTACGCGAATTCTTCTCCAGTAAAATTATGCTCAATACCTATGTTTAAGCATAATTGGTGAAATGTGAGTGCATCTACTAACCCTTTGGGGGGATTACAGGCGTGATGTTATGTATGTGTGTATGTTTAAGAAATAATCAATTATAACTTATTATGTGTAATGATTAACCGCTTGTGCCGTAATTACAGACACAATTAAAAGCCATTGTGTCTCGCGTAGATCTACGTTCCGGCAGACTAAGGGTTAATGAATGAGTGACCTAATTATAAATATAGTAGTGATAAACTAACAGACTGCCTCGTTGGTATAGTGGTCGCAAGTGCAATTGCTCGTGAGGTTCTGTGGGAGCTGTAATGTACCTGAATGTACCTACCTAACACAGCCATTCGCATTCAGACGTCGAACTCGAACTGACTCACGCACAGCTGCTATCACTAGCACTCGACTGCTAGCGGAGCCCAAATACTTAGGACGGGTTGTTTCACGTTCACTTAAAAATAACGCTAACTACTTACCGTCAAACCTTTGATTATATAATGTCTAGATAGAGCATCAAATGCGCGCAAACGTGTCAAAAAATATCGGCCAACTGTTGGGCACGATCAGCACTAATCGGCGGGTAAGAACTTATTCTTTCTTACCCGCCGATTAGTGCCGATCGTGCCGCTTTAGTGTCACTACCCACGTATTACGCGCGCTAAGTAATAAACAAATAACAGCGATAAAATGACGGTATGTGCTATTAAACTGTACTGGAATTATAAAGGAAGGGTAAAAAATACCAAACACTTCACATAACATGGATAAGTAACCAAAAAACTATATATTTATTTTTTGGTTTTAAGAACACCAAATTACGCCATATTTTATCAGTGTTGCCAGTTTCTTGTTTCATTCTCCCAACTTAACGTCATTTTTTTGTGGGTAAATTAATTGATTTATGGTTACGTTTATATTATTTAGTTGGTGTACTTTTATTAATCGATTTAAAAAAAGGTGGAGTTTTTCAATTCGTCTGTACTTTTTATAATAACATAATGTTACTATACTGCGATCGCCAACCCGCCTGCCAAGCGTGGCGATTATGGCAACCCCCCCCCCCTCCCCCCAAGAAATGGGGGAGGCATTTGTCCTGCAGTGGACGTCTTTCGGCTGAAATGATGATGATGATGATGATGACAGGGTCTGTAATTTATGATGTGAGTTGTGCTTCCTACAAAGACAACAGATTAAAAGACAGGCTATGGAGGCAAATTGCAACGGAATTGCAATCAACACGTAGTTAGGTAGGTATAAGGACTTTTTTACTATACATATAATGATTAATGAAGTAATGACCGACCATTGCATTTTTTCCGATTGCCCGGTTTCGATTGAAGTTAATTTTAACTACAGAATTAAGTATCCCTAAGTAATTAAAAAGTCTTGATTTTTTTATTAATATTTAAGTACCTATCATAAAAGCACGTCCGAATTCGCTAGTTTCCTTGTTCATTCTTGTGTGGTCAAGCTTAGGTACAGTTGTTCTATCTCACGAAGGGTGAGCAATACTTGTAGTTGTGTAAGTAGTATAGACAGACACGCGCATTGTGTGCGTAACTGCATGTAGCGTTAGCAAGTTCATCGGTATTGAACAAAATAATGTAAGTAGGCACCTACCTAGTTAAATTTGTGTTTCGTTTAGTGATGAAATAATTTTTTCATGATCTATATTTATTTACATATATTAACATTCGGTACCTATCACAGTATTTAATATATTCAGCTTCTTTATTAATAAAATGCAAATTTGCTAATTGCATGTATGTACTACGCCAGGTTTCGCTAGTTGTGTTTTTCAAACTTTCTGGAATAAGCTTTTCTGTATTGTCATATTTTGTTGGTTTCTTAAAACAACATATAGCTCTAAGAACCCCATTATGTTCTCTATTGCATTTGAAGACTCTAAAACAAACAATGCATCATTAGAATCACGTAGGTATTAAATGTTACAATTAAATATTTAAACATTGCTTACTGACCTCACTGTACTCAGCTTTTCTCTGTTTACGTTTTTCTATGTTGATGGTACGCGACGGAAAATTTTGGCGCGAAACAAGTGCAGTAGTAGCCCGACCGGGCGACCGGCAGTTCGGGCGGGAGTCGATACTGACACAACCAACGGCTGACCAACCCGCCTTCGTGAGATTCATAGAACAACTGTACCTACTTAGGTTAGGTGGGGTTATGTTGGCGGACCGGGGAATCGAACCTAGGACCCCCGCCGCGGGGCAAACGCGCACAGACCTGCCTTCGTCCTCTGACGAAGATCGTCTGCTACTGAGCTCAGCTTGGATTGTACTGCCTTTTATACTCTCGAACTCTCGTGTCGCGCCGCGGCCGCGATATCGCCGCGATATCGCCGCGACACCATACTAAATGTTCATTTTGTATGGCGTCGCGGCGATATCGCGGCTACACGGTGTCGCGCTACTCGTCGCGCCGCGACCGTGTCGCGGCGCGACAAGTCGCTCCAGTGTGAAGTGTCGCGCGCGTTTCCATACAAATTGTTCTACGGATATATATCGCAGAATCGCGTCGCACTGTCGCGTCGCGCCTGTGTGTACGAGCCTTGAATTGTTTTGTTCCCCCGACCCACCCCGTCGCATCGCATCGCATCTCCTGCCCGCGCGGTTACTTCATTTTCGCGTAGCGTTCTTTCTGACTTTTTTGGTCGGTTGCTAAGGGCCCTAGCGTGTTGTGTAGCCTATACTATACAGGGTTATTAAACTACTTGACCGTCACTGGAAGCTTTATATTGAGAGAGCATATCCGTTTCCGTCGATTTCTTATCAATTTTAGTCCTACTCAGTGGCGCCACCTGGCGTTTGCTTGCCATTTTAGTTTCATAAAATGTAACGAGCTACTTTTTGTTCATTGGCGTTTCGTCCTCCGTCGAAGCAACTTGTGCGCATCGGTTCATAACCGATGCCAAAAATAACACTATATTTTTATTACTAAACTAAATTCAAATGTTATATTTCATAGAAAAGTACGTGATCATACTTTTAACGGTTTTTTCCGTTCGGATCACTATCTTGTAAAACCAGATAAAGTAAATTAAATATTTCATTTAAATTTAAAAAATATAGTGCTGTTTAAATGGTGAGTTAAAAATTTTTGGGAGAAAAAACTGTAAGTACCCTACTTTGTAAAAGTAAGTGGTCATTACTTTGAACGATTTTTTCTGTTCGGATCACTACTTACATTGATTATTTACCAGTTATTTTCAATATATATGTGTGTGCTTAGATTTTTATTGTGAGTCAAGCTCAAGAGGCCTTATATTTGTTACGGTATATCTAACGTAACTTTTATTGCTATTATGGATGACCACGTAAATTGTTCGGCTGCCGAGCCACAAGCTGTGGCCGGCCCGAGTGGAGTGACTCGCAAAAGGAACATTAGCTGCACTAGCAGCAGCTCTACGAGCAGCAGCTCTTCAAGCTCTTCTTCTCCAAAACGTGGTAAGCGGTCGCGCCGCGCACGCCGCAAGAAGAATAAGCGCGCCCAACGGTCTAACCCGACATTGGACAAGCTTATAAAGGAAGTCAGTGAGCTACGCCAACAAGTTTTTGCAAATAATATGCATACTGCTTGCCATGATGGGGTATCAGTTTGTTCTGGGGTCAGTGGGGAACTATATGACCAGCATAATATTGACGAACAGTGCCCTGATGTTGAAGGTCCAAATTCAAATTTAGACTTCACTTTTGATATCGAGACAAAGCTTAAGGAACCATCAGTTCCGAAAACGCCTGATACTTTTTTAAAAATGCTACTTGAGGTCCAGCGCTTAGGTAGTATATATTGGTCCGAGGTAAGGTACTCTGATACTCAAAAGCTCTACAATCATACCCCAGGTTTCATAGACTTGGACACAAACGAAGAGATAAAAATGTATGATACTTTACGTCACTTAGCACATGCTGATAAATCATATGCAGCGATTACTTTTTGCATCCTAAAACAAAAAGAATCATTACAAGAAGCTATTCGTAATCTCCTTTTGTGGGGTAAAAATACAGAAGTCAATTTTGATAATTTAAGCGGGAAAGTTGAAGAATTATTTCAAAAAGGTGATTTGCATAAAATCTCTTCAGACCTATTACAATTAGTTTGTGGCCATCGAGCCGAAAGTATAGAAATGCGTCGAGAGACAATTACTAGTCAAATTCGAGATCCATTAGTAAAAGCATCTTTGAATAGAATTCCCCCATCATCTACTTATTTATTTAGTCCCGAGTCTTTTACGACAGCATTAGAAAAAGCAGGCGGTGTACGCAAAGCTTTTTGGCCTCCAAAAACAGATTCACATACCAGATCTAACCAATCTAACCGCCGCCCCTCGCGGGGGCAAGGCCATAAACCAGTAGCTCCATCGCGTGAAGCTCAATATTTTTGCCATGAACCAGGCATACCGATGCACACACATGGCTATGACAACTCACCCTCGCGGGGTGGACATTTTCGCACCAACTACACAAAGAAAGGTCAGGGTTTACCATCCTTTCAATCTGATCAATATACCAACAGTAGAGGTTCATTTCACAACCGAGGCTCGCGGCCCGATCGTGGTAGTAACCGAGGTCGAGGGCGTTCAGTTAACCCTCCAAAAAGCTCTCGAGCAAACCATAAACGATACAAACAATGACTCGAATCGTTTTCGAGCAGGTCAGTTAACGCACTACCACTCAAAATAGAAGGAAATGGGGGCGCCAGAAATTGTTTTAAAATTAATTCAAGGGTATCGCATACCATTTACCCACAAACCTCCTCTGATATATCCAAACGTAACCAATGGTACCTTTCAAACACCTGTCTCAAAAGAAATGTCTGCAATAATAAACAAAATGAAAGCTCAAGGCATTCTAAAAGTTGTTCAACTCTCACCGAGTTTCATTTCCCCTCTATTTTTGATACCAAAACCAGACGGATCTGCTCGTCCAATATTCAACCTAAAAGCGTTAAACGAATTTGTAAAGACCCAACCATTTCACTTGATAAACATGCATCGCATCCCGGACTTCTTGCAACCACAAGATTGGATGTGCAAAGTGGATCTATCACAGGCATATTTCCACTTAAAATTTTCGAAGCCACACAGGCGCTTCCTTCGCCTTATATACAACCAAGAACTATTAGAGATGACCTGCCTTCCATTCGGTCTAAGCACCGCACCCAAAACCTTTTCAATACTAACGAATTGGGTTGCCCAAATATTACGAGAACGCTGGAACATCCGAATCATCGTCTATCTCGACGATTATTTAATAGCACATCAAAATGTAGACGTTCTTCGAGAACATGTCGAGCTCACATTGGACACGTTACAAAATCTTGGTTGGCAAGTAAATTTCGAGAAATCTGTTCTTTGCCCTCAAAGGACTATAACATATTTAGGGATATTGTGGAGTCCCTGGGACAATTCAAAATCCCTGCCAAAAGAAAAGACTTCTTTATTAATCAAAAAAGTGAGTCAAGTTCTCGAGCGAGGAATAATAAGTATAAAGGAATTGCAGAGAATAATAGGACTCCTGAACTTTGCCAGTTATGTTGTTCCTCGAGGCCGGCTCAATCACCGGCAATTATTAATGTTCATGAACTCTCTACCAGACCTTTTATCGAATTCGTACCCAATACCACAAAATGTTCGAAAGGAACTGGAATGGTGGACTCTGAATTGTCAGTCATCAACACCCTTACATTACCCTCCGCCAGTAAACTTTCTGACAACAGATGCGTCAAATCAGGGTTGGGGAGCGCAATTGAACAATCTAGCTGTTTCGGGCAATTGGACACAAGAAGAACAGGCACTGCACTGCAATCAAAAAGAAATGCTAGCCATATTTCGCGCCCTTCGAGACAACGTTCACCTGCTCTGCAACAGCTCGATCCTGATACAATGCGACAACAGGACGGCTGTCAGTTACTTAAGGAACGAAGGAGGTACGAAATCATTACCCCTAATAGAACTAACCTATCAAATTCTGAATTTACTGGACCAATTTCAAATTCACTTCAGCATACACCATCTCCCAGGCAAGTACAACAATCATGCCGATCACTTGTCACGCTTTCGTCAACCTCCGGAATGGCACCTAATGCCAGCGTGTACGGAAATAGTGTTTTCAAAGTGGGGAACCCCAACAATAGATTTGTTTGCCTCTGCAACAGCTCATGTAGTTTACAATTATGTATCCCGAGACCTGAAAGACCGACAAGCACTATTTCACGATGCATTCAGTGTCCCATGGAACTATCCACTCGCATGGGTGTTCCCACCTCTGTTCTTAATCCCAAAAGTCCTAACACACCTCAATCAATCAACGGGAATATTTTTAATAGTAGTACCTCGATGGGAGAAGGTATTTTGGCGTGCAGACCTCAAAGTCCGAGCGCTAGCACCCCCTCTAACTCTGAAAAAGTTACAGATACACCTGGTCGACACATCAACGGGACTTCCACCACCACAAGTGGACAAAATCATCCTCGAAGTCTGGAAATGTGGGGGTGGTCCAAGGCGATAGAATCATAGACCGCTGAACAACAGTTATTGCTCAAAAATTCCTGGCGTGAGTCTACCTTAAAAACATATGAGGTGGCTTGGAAACGTTGGACTTCCTGGTCTATATCTAAAAATATTGACACGAATAATCCTACAGGTACGCAATTAGCCCAATTTTTATCTGATTTGCATCTAATTAATAAATTATCATATAATACAATTCTTTTACATAAATCTGTCGTTTCCACTTTGTGTAATGTTGAAAGATCAAGTCAATTAAGTTCTCATGTTCTTGTAAAACATATTTTAAAATCAATTGCTCTGGAAAATCCTAAGTCTTCTAAGCCACCGATTTGGGATGTTAGTAAATTGATTACCTTTCTAAGCAATTACACTGTAGACATAGACAATCCCTTTCAAATATCACGCCATACTGCAACTATATTACTGCTTTGCTCAGGTAGACGCATACATGACTTAACGCTGCTTAGAGTTGATTCTGACCATTATATTAGATCAGATGATAGTGTTGTATTATGGCCTCAATTTGGTTCGAAAACAGATTGCAGTAATCACAGACAGTCCGGCTGGAAACTTCTTGTAAATCCCAACAATTGTAACCTAAATCCTATATTTTGGCTAGAAAGAACTACACAATTATTAAATGAAAGACGTAATGCTGCAAAATCATTTAATTTGTTTATTACAGTTAGAGGTGTGCCAAAGCCTGCATCACGCACCGTCATCGCAGGCTGGGTAAAAACCCTACTCAAGGAAGCTGGCATCACAGCAAGTCCAGGAAGTACACGCTCTGCAGTAGCCTCTAACAGTTGGCTAGAAAATCATCCTCTTGACGAAATCCTATCTCGAGGAAATTGGCAATCGGCTAATACATTTCAGAATTTCTACAGAAGAGAAGTCGTAAGAAGTGGTGATTCAAATATAAATGTTACACAATTGTTTAATCCAATTAATTGACTCTGAATATTAATTATAATTTGTTATTGTATTTTTTTTTGTAATTAGATCACCAAGAGTTTAATTTAATAAATATATACCTAAGTATGTACCTTTTCTCAGGTGTTATAAATATACTTTCTGACTTAATTTGTTTAAATTAAAATTTCCTATCCACTGACCTCTCTAATACAATGTATTATAGAGGTCATCACCCTATCACATTGGCGTTGTCCTAATAGTGGCGACACCAGGCGATAACAAACAGGTCTCAATATAAAGCTTCCAGTGACGGTCAAGTAGTTTAATAGAAGCGTTTTACCTGAAATAAAACGCATATTAAAATACTTACCTCACTGGAAGCTTTAAGTTTACTTCTGCCTGGTTATATTGAGCCAATGAACAAAAAGTAGCTCGTTACATTTTATGAAACTAAAATGGCAAGCAAACGCCAGGTGGCGCCACTGAGTAGGACTAAAATTGATAAGAAATCGACGGAAACGGATATGCTCTCTCAATATAAAGCTTCCAGTGAGGTAAGTATTTTAATATGCGTTTTATTTCAGGTAAAACGCTTCTATTTGTAAAACACCTAAAACCACTTAAGAGGTACTGATCATTATGAACAACTTTTACTATGGGACCAAATCTGAAATTGCGAAAAAAAAATCAGCTGTTCCCTACATTTATGTTCGTATTTAAACTCGTCAAAATGTAGGGAACAGCTGATTTTTTTTCGCGATTTCAGATTTGGTCCCATTGTAAAAGTTGTTCATAATGATGAGTCCAATGACCTCTTAAGAGGTTTTTGGTGTTTTTCAAATAACCCTGTGTACAATAATCCTTCCTCGAGAATGGGGCTATCAAAGGCAAAAATATTTTTTAAATTCCGACTTGTCGTTTCCAAGACTACCTAGCGCTTTCAAACAGGCACACTCTTAAGCTTTATTATTAGTATAAATAAATAATAGTATTTATAGATTACAGTAAGTAATTTTACCCAATTTAAAAGTTTGTAAGAATACTTCAGGCCATTTCAATTCACACAATATTTCCGATATTAGAACGGAAACCTTCTACAGAAATACCTAAAAGTGTCCAAATGAATGATTACGCCATTTACTGTTTAAAGATTGCAAAACGTAAGTACATTAGAATAAAAATATATCTTGCCCACTTTCCACCTTGTTGACTTCATAGAGGTAAATCGCAGCAGCAGGATAATTATCTGGATATGGAATGACTTGCCCTTGTAGGTAGGTACCAAAGGGGTGCTCAATCTTTGTCTACTTTTAAAATTATGACAAAAAAACTCGTTCTCTCTCTTTAAGAGCGTTTACGCCGTCCGGCATTTCATACAAATTTTCAAGTCCTTATTTTTAGAAAATAATGAACCGTTTAATTTTTAATTATTGAAACTTCATACGCATAAGCAGGATACAAAGGTCTAAAAAGTTAGTAGAGAACATTTTCGAAATGTCTTATTTAAAATTTAAAAAAGTACTTAATTTAAAAAATAAAAAACCCAACTGTGCAACTGAAAAGCTAAAAACAAGCCCATTTTAAATTAAATAAAAGTTGGAAGTAGGCGGGACCCATTCGAATTTGAAAATATAATAAAAATGGTATGGGTCCTGCCTGCTTCCAACTTTTATTTAATTTTAAATGGGCTTGTTTTTAGCTTTTCAGTTGGACAGTCGGGTTCTTTATTTTTTAAATTACTTTTTTTATTTCCAGCTTTTTAGTTTACAAATGTGAAAGATTTCGCAAACGATTTAGTTCTTGGTACGTGTTTTTTACGATTTGTCACTTCGAATTACTTTTAACCATATAAGTTATATATATATTTTTGTAATCACCTTTTAAAACCATTTATTTGGATTCCCCATTCGATAGGTTTTGAGAAAAAAAAATTGTAAGACATATTGCGCCAAAAATCGACCATTTAATTTTTTTTTCAATTTTGATATACCCAGTATCACACACAATTAAGACGAATCTAACGGCACCTCTCAAGCTGAAATCGATCAAGCCGTTTAGGCTATAGAACGGGCCAAAGAAATAAGTAAGTTTTTCGAGTGTATGTATGTAGGTATGTATGTATATACATACCTACATACGTACACTCGAAAAACATAACCTTCCTTCTGACGAAGTCGGGTAAAAAACATAACCCTCCTTCTGACGCAGTCGGGTAAAAAGATACCTAACTGGAAATCTCTGTTTCTATGGAAAATTTAAAATTGGTCTAATTTGGCTGTAACACTATTTTTCGAAAATGTTCTATACCTACTAATTTTAAGACCTTTGTATCCTGCTTATGCGTATGAAGTTTCATTAAAATCGGTTCATTCATTTCCAAAAAAAGGGCTTGAAAGTTTGTATGAAATGCCGTACGGCGCAAGTATTTTCTTCGCTCCTGTTTCATGATTATTATTGTTATTAAATATTTATATAGGTAAGTGTATTAAGCTTTATGTATGTAGACAACCTACAGTATTGTCTCTCCTTCCCTTTTTAATCCATCCAAAGGTTGCCTTTAAAAGATCGGCTGACTCAGCGATAAGACCGCTCATTGTGTCACCCTTTGTAAAATTTCTACATTTGTATCTGTGTTTTTTTTTGTAAGGTAGGTATACATAATAAAGAGTAGGTATCATATTCTATTTAAAAAAATAAAATAGAGCGAAAACCAAGGTAATGATTGTGGATCGAGCCTGGGAATCTCACAAATGTCCCTGCAACATCATTAACTTCTTCGAGCACTACACCTACCTTGGTTCGCAAATCTGCAATGATGGTAGCTGTGTACCCGAGATAAAAAGGCATATTGGGATGGCCGAAGATGCTATGACCCGTTAAGTAACATTTGGAAGACGAGAGGAAATGGTATCAAACCAAGATCAAAGCCCTAGTATTCCCTATCTTCCTGTATGGAGTAGAAACGTGGACGATTTTGTCCCGAAAAAGACATAGAATTGATGCATTTGAGATGTGGCGCTGGAGACGAATGTTGAGAATACTGTGGACTGCCAAACGCACAAATGCATCGATTTTAACCCAGCTTCGAATAAAAACCGGCTTGTCGACCATAATTGTCAACAACGCATTCTCTCCTATTTCGGCCACATAGTACGCAGAGGCGATGAAAGTTTGGAAAAACTGATTGTGGTTGGAAACACCGAAGGCAAACGATCGCGCGGTCGTTCACCAACAACACGATGGACCTATCAGGTGAAGGAATCATCGTCCTCTAAATTCTACACGGTGGTAAGGAATGCGCTGGACAGAAACCGGTGGAGATGGATCATCCCCTCCAGATGCAACTCCGAAGCTGACCACGATCCTCAGATATGAGGGACCACCTACAGAGATTCTATTCTAATTGCTTATGCATAAATCCAAACGCAATTTCTGTTCTTTAGGCCACTAATGGCCACAATAATCCAATTAACGTGGTTTTCTATTTTAGTCTGTAATTATTGATTGTTGAGCAAGTGTTGCCAAGTTGTAGCGGCCCCAACTTACCTACGTCTCGTAGGTTGTGGGTTCGAACCTAGCTGACACTTTCATCATCATCATTTCAGCCGAAAGACGTCCTCTGCTGACCATAGGCCTCCCCCAAGCACCTTCACTTCGACCGGTTTTGTGCTTCTCGCATCCAACGGGTTCCTGCAGCTTTCACAAGGTGGGGCCACATTGTGGGAGGTCTTCCAACGCTACGTCTTCCGGTACGCGGTCGCCACTCCAGAACCTTTCGGCCCCATCGGCCATCTGTTCTGCGAGCAATGTGCACTGCCATTTTATTTTGTGTAAATAATTTATGACATTACGTGCCAGTGCTCTCAAAACGGTGAAGGAAAACATGGTGAGCAAACTAGCATGCCCTAGAAACAAAAATTCAAAGACATGTGACATCCACCAACCCGCACTGGGCCGGCGTGGTTGAGGTGTATTATGACCCACTTCCTCTCACAGAGAGAAGGCCTATGTCCCAGCAGTGGGAACGTTATAGGCTGACAATGCTATAGTTTTTATTTATCTGGCAAAGTTGAGCAGTTCAAGCGAGCTGAAGAAAAAGTCTTAGCGCATTTCGGTAGGATTCTTTCCAGTCCATAAAAAAAATTGTTCTCAGCATAATTCTGATAGTATTCCCGCTAGAGCGAAACACTTATCAAACGGCTCGAACTTGATCGGATTTTTATGTACCCAATACGATTCGTAAGTTCTGTTTTACGACGTCATACTTTATCTAAACGTTCTAACATAGTATGTACCTAAAGGGTTTACCTACTTAATAATGTAAGTATAAGAAGCTGTCTCTGTAGAAGTGTAGATGATACCTACACAAAAGGGAATTTTGTGATACCTATTTATTTATTTATATTTAAGCATAGATGGCAGTAGTTTATATTTTAATTAGTACCATGCTTAAGTTTCATGTGAAAACATAGTCTTGAAGTAATGAGCAATTGATCATGTAAGTAGCGTGATTCCACAAATGATGGTGGAGTGGAATTTAAGGTCAGCTGTGATTTGTTGTAAAAATAAGCACTGAGCGTCGAGCGCTGAGCGCTGAGTCGACGTTGTTGAGCGTTCAAGACTCGAGCGTGAAACGCTCGAGCGTTTAAGACTCGTGAGCGCTGACTCGGGGTACGGCGCTCGAGTGGCGCGCTCGAGCGTCGAAGCGTTATTATTTTTACTGGGGGTATATTAATAATAATTTAACTAGAGGGTATTCTATAGTCATTATGACGCGTGACGTGCCTATTTACCTATGTACTTCGACTCAAATCGGAAACCATTTTTATCGGCGTTTTGCATATTTCCTATAAGTTATCATTATTTTATTTATTGTTTTGCGTTCATAATGTCGAGTCAGTCGAGTGTTTCTCATGAAATGGAAAACGATAGCATTATCAATATGATTAGTGGTAGTGAGAATGAACGAGATGACATAGGGTACAACGAGATGACAAAGGTTTCTGTAACAAAAAAAAACCACGCGGGCAAAGCCGCGGGTATTATTATACTGATTTGTTCTTAACATACTTTGTCGAGACTCGCGCTCAAGGTCGAGTGGAGCGTCGAGTTCGGCGCTATAGTTGAGCTTTTTTTTTCTAAACGCTCAAGCCAACGCTCGAGCGTTTCTAAACTGCTCGAGCATTGACTTGAGCGTTTCTAAACTGCTCGAGCGTTGACTCGAGCATTTCTGAACTGCTCGAGGGTTGACTCGAGCGTCTTAGCGCCGACTCGAGCGTATTTACAATGAAGCTTTCTTATATTAAACTAGCTTCGCCCCGCGGTTTCACTCGCATAAGTTTCGTTCCCATGGGAATATCGTATCGTGAGATAAAAATTATTCTATGTCCTATTCCAGGTCATGGTCTATCCATGTGCCAAATTTCATCCAAATCCATTATAATATTAAGTTTAGCTATACAGGGTTATTGGAAAAACATTAACAACCTCTTAAGAGGTCATTGTACTCATCATTATGAACAACTTTTACTATGGGATCAAACCTGAAATCGCGAAAAGAAAATTTGCTGTTCCCTACATTTTGATGAATTATAGGACAAACATAAATGTAGGGAACAGCTGATTTTTTTTCCCCGCGATTTCAGGTTTGGTCCCATTGTAAAAGTTGTTGATAATGATGAGTACAATGACCTCGTATAAATAACAAATTATCATGTTTTCCGTGCACATCTATGGAATACTACTGTCAATGCAATACTCGTACCTAGCTTTGAAACTATTTGGATTGTCAAACACATAGCCTTTGATATCCTACACTATTATTCACTTTAAACTACCAACTGACTCACTAAACTCGCCATGTATGCGATAAACAGTAAAATGACAGCAATTTCGTGCAGTTTCTTGTTTTATTAAAGCAATAACTTATATAAATGTATCGCTAACATTTTGTAGGAATAGAATAAGTAAGACTGCCTTGCCGTTGGTCTAGTGGTTGCTGAGCAAAGTGTGATTGGGTTTTGTAGCTATTAATAACCGGCGGTGGCGCGTAAGTCGTTGCCCGGAATGTTACCACTTGATATATTTTCGTGTTCATACCATCTTTTTGTAATGTCATAATTCAGCCGAAAGACGTCCACTGCTGGACATAGGCCTCCCCAAAAGGGGGGGGATTTGCCATAATAGCCACGCTTGGCAGGCGGGTTGGCGATCGCAGTATGGTATGGTGGTGGAATGCATAGAGAACGCTGCTGCCCATTCTCCGGTACGCCCCTTAGTCGCCTTTTACGACACCCACGGGAAGTATGGGGTGGTGCTATTCTTTAAGTCCGGCACTACACAGACCACTTTGTGTAATGTATATTTTATTTATTTCTTGTTTTGATTGTTGTTTTTTATTTATATCTAATCGTATGATGTACTGGCTGTCGTCATCACGTCAACGCTGGCTGTCGCTGAAAACCAGCGCTGGGCTTGTACTATTTATTCTGTGGCTGGGGCTCTGTCTCGTATAGGGTCATAGCATTATGCTGAGCGATGGCCGTATTGCGGAGATGTGACGCATATTTTCTCCCAAATTGTTATTTTTTTGTGTTTTTAACCCCCGACGCAAAACCGACGAGCTGTTATAAGTTTGACGTGTCTGTGTGTGTGTGTTTGTGTGTCTGTCTGTGGCATCGTAGCTCCCGAACGGATGAACCGATTTTGATTTTGTTTTTTTTTATGCGTCATGTTTGCCGCAAATAAACGTATTTTTTTTCTTTTTTTTTCTAGCAGCTCGGTTGCTCGGTTTGGTCGGTTGTGTTGTCGTGTCGGTCGGTTGGTTGTAGGTTCGGTTGGTTGATTTGTGCCCGGTTGATGGCAATAGACTCGCTCCCTATTACATAGGAATTAAACATAACTGGCGAAATGTGGGTGTTACTAGACTGAAAAACATAATTTCTTACTACACTACTTACATTAAAGCGATTTCATTAAGACTTAGGTACTGACTTTATACAGTAGTGCTATTCTGTAAAAATCTCACCATGATAACTTGGGTGAAGTGAGCATAAAGTAAGCTATCATTGGTGTCAATCCCTAGCTTCAGGTGGAATGATAGCTCCCTTCACCTAACTTCTCACGGTGAGATTCTAACAGAATCGACCGGCTGTAAGAACAAATGTATGCAAAACAGTAAAAGACAAAACAGTAACTTTTAATGATTGAACATTTACTGAAAAAACGACAAAAAAAAAGGAACCACCATTACTGTAATGTACCTAAGTAACAATAGTTAATTTTGTGACCTTTTAGCTAGGTACTTAAAACGTTAAAGTTTACTGTCATGACATTTCACATTTTGCTTCAAGCTTTAACTGTTTTCGGATCAGTAAAAAATACTGTTTTGAACGTTAGGCTCTTATGGAACTGTTTAAAGCAGTTCAGATCAATGTTTTTTCATTTTATTTACTGCTTATTTCTTTCAGTTTTCAGTGTATAGTTAGGTACACCTCTGCCTAACTCTTCGGGGTTTACAGGCGTGATGTTATGTAATGTTATGAAAAAGTATGTAATCTTTATCTATACAGTTTACTAATATTATAAAGCTTAAGAGTTTGTTTGTTTGAACGCGGTAATCTCAGGAACTACTGGTTAGAATTGAAAAATTATTTTTGTGTTGAATAGTCCATTTATCGAGGAAGGGTATATAACATCACGCTATGACCCTTAGGCGCTGAGCAGCGGGTGACACCGCGGGGAACTGCTAGTTTTAAATATGGACTTTACAATCTCGTCGTCTTTGAAATCTTAATTGATTCCTGCACGCTAATTGCATAACACACTATCAATTTCAATCTGAATCATTTTGAAGGATATTGCTAATCCATTGCTTCATAAGTTCGAAAAATGTGTCTTCTCAACAAATTAAACAACGTAATGAATGTTGTTGAACTGTCAGTATGAAATCCATTGCTAGTTGTTACGCAACTACCCCGCTGTTCTACAAATATGAGAGCTCCTATTTTATCCTTCACTGTTTTTCCTAGAAACGTTTTAAGTTTATTACACTTGATTTCATATTTCTACACCCCTGTGGGCGTCATAAGGATTCCCGTATGATTATTTTATATACCTAAGTATGTTTTTTCTCTTTTTATCCATCCGTTTTGACCCAGTTTAGAGTTCGCATAGTCATATCATTATTCAATTGTTATAGAGTCGGCCAGGTAAATTTTAAGCAAATCATGTCAGTCAGCATAATCAGCCTCTCATGCATAATAAGGCTATAATGGTCCCACAAGTTGGACACAGGCAGGCCCACGCGGGCCCAGTGCGGGTTGGTGGATGTCATGTCTTCTAATCTTTGGTTCTAGGACATGGGCGCCGGTTTCCTCACATTATTTTCCTTCACCGTTTTGAGAATATCATCATCATCATCTGCCTAGTCTTTTCCCAACCATATTGGGGTCGGCTTCCAGTCTAACCGGTGCAGCTGAATACCAGTATTTTACATGAAGCGACTGCCTATCTGGCCTCCACAACCCAGTTACTGCGTTACTGGTTTGAGAACAGTGGTACAAAGTAAAGTCTAGGTTCTAACCTACAACCCGTAAGGCCAATGGGCCACCACTGCTATGAAGTATACGATGAGATATTAAAAATAAAATAAATACACAATACCTACTGATACTCCCTATCTTCACCAAGACAACGCAATCCTTATTACGCCTATGTACACTTGCACATCGATATTAAGTTGTTAGGGTCAGCTCGTAAGCCGTACGAACTAATTTCACTAATCGGATTACAACTATTATATTGGGCATATCCGCGAAATTGTTTCCAACTCGCTCGGATGATCCGTTTAATTGATGTAAGGCAAGCTTGCGATGCTCCAAGTATTGTTCCGGGTCCTCAAATCCTGGCGATTATGTATGTTGTTCCACTTGTTTCAGCAATTTGCTTGGAAGCTGTTTACGCTGCAGTTTGAGGAAACTAGAGGGTTGTTGACCTGAGTTTAGCTTTTTACCAGATTCTGTTAATTTGTAAGTTTTTTCGATATACCTACGATCTGCCAGAGATCTCAAGGATTTAGAGGTCAAACTTTTAGACCATATCTTCGCTTATAAACATTTAAAAATCAAAAATATAATTAGGTTGTTTGTAAGCACAAACGAAAAGCGATGAAGCATTACAATCACCTGAAATACCAAAGTTGAGAGCATAGTAACCAAATCCCAAAAATATTAACGTAATCCATTACAAGCTCACAGTCCTTATTATCATACAGAAAAAAGATCAGTAGCGTTCGCATTATCTTTATGAATCCTCCATTGTATAAATTGTAAAGAAAACCAAATGAAAATTTTGTATAAGCCTTAACATTCCGAGAAAAGGATCGTTGTCGCTACATTTGAATTCAGCAGTTTAAAATAGCTTTGATAATACTGCGACAATGTGAATAGGTACCAAGAATGTTATATAAGTGTTCTTGCTTTTATGCCACTTTTCCATTACGTTCTTGTGTACCTGGTTTTAGACGTTGTTTTAAGTATTCTAATGCTCGTATTGAAGTTAATACAGCAAGAGCTGGATGTTATATTACGCCGGCACAAAATAAATGTAACAAGACATAAGTTCTACAAGCAGTGCAATATTTAGCTTCTAAATATTTTTCCTATGCGTGCATAATAAAAGGCCATAAAAAAAGTCAGGTCATTTTAAACGATTTATTATTACAGTCGCCGGAAATCTAAATCAGTGCCTATCTGCTGTAGCTAAAAATAAATCACCATCCATTACGAGTATATCAGACGTAAACGACAACACACATAATAATAATTATTAAGTATTTGTAATTTTTTTTTTATTTAGGTATGTGGAATCATCTCCAGAATTACCACTCAAACGATTGCTCAGCAGATCATAATATTTTCTTATAATTGACCAATTTAATTGCCTAATGGCATTTAAATTAAAGATGGACGGCGCCGCAGAAAGAGACGGAGAGATGACCTGGATGCGTACCGCGAGGGCTGGTTCGAGGTGGCGCGGGGAAAGTGTTCCTGGAAGGATTTGGGGAAACCTTTGCCCACCAGTGTGACAGGACAGTATAGGCTAACAAAAAAGGAAAAAAATGGCATTTAATTTAATTTGTGAGTATGGAGTACCTACCCACCTATTGTTCAAGGACTTTTAGCCCAAACAATTGTATCCAAGTTCCAACGCAGCAACAACTGTATTACATGGGTACTTAATGTAGTATGTAGTTGTACTTCATTATAAAGCATGTTTCAGAAAGGTGTGGTCATGTTTAACCTTTTAAGCGCGTGGCTAAATATCAATTGCGGTGCCCCTAGCGCGCGGCTACAAATCGATAAAATAATCATCATCATCTGTCTAGCCTTTTCCCAACCATGTTGGGGTCGGCTTCCAGTCAAACCGGATGTAGCTGAATACTTAAATCGATAAAATAATACCTACAATAAGTAAGGAGGAGCAATCGTTGAATAGAACGAAAAAATCATGCATGTTCTCCGTCGCAGAAATACGACACGAGCGGTAGGGGCACGCAAACATGTGTCGCATACCTAAATGCGACAGAAGTGGTTAAAAGGTTAAGGATGTGGTACAGTCCATCAAACAACTTTCTCCATGGGATCAACATCGTAATCGCGAAAAAATAATCAGCCGTCCCATACATTTGGGTCGAGGTATTGAAGTTTTGTATGGGCCATTTTTTTTCGTGTTTATATTAGTCCCATGGAAAAAGGTGTTCAGTTTTAATAGTCCGTACCACACACTTAAATATGTCTAGATCTTTCCGATACATGTCATGCTGTATAGGTACATACTTTCGTAAATAATCCAAACCGGATTCAAGTACCAACAAACTAGTGTAGCGATACCATATGCTCATTAAAGAGTCAAAGCTTAAATCCAAGACGTTTAAAGCCGGTAGCATGGTGTTCTGTAATTAACCTCTTGTAAATTGGGCACCTAATCACGTTAGAGTAAAGTAAAGACTGCATAGATTACTGCAATAACGTTAATCTATGGAGATTTTACGGTCGGTGTACGACGTCATTAAATTTAAGTGGCTGTTTCTTTAGTGAATTTTAGCAAGGGAAATTTTTTGATGCACGATTAGGTAAGAGCAAAATCCGACAACTGAAAAACGTTATACCTATGAAATAATATGGAATAAAAACAAATCTAACTACTGATGCTATCAACTTGAAATTTGGTTTTAGATGACGTTTGCCCAACTATTTTGCAAATAAGAAAGAAATAAAAATATATGTATATTTTTGCAACAGGGACTGAAAGGGGTTCTGAAAAATTAGAAGTGGGGGCTACTAGGGCGGGCATGTGGGATATCATATTATGAAAGAGCGCAGTTAACATTCTCAAACATTTTTTCTCTTTTTTTTAAGCCGCGTAGTTTTCGACTTTTGATAAAAAATTTAAAAAAATACCGTTCCTTATCTCCGAAGTTTGCAAAGAGAAAAATCTGAAATTATTCTATGTGATAGAAGTTTATGTAAAGATTACAGGAAAAATAAAACGAAGTCTTGTTGATGTCATCTCTTGACCGCCATGCCATTTCTAAATGGCACACTTTTCCAGAAATCATCAACAAAAGTTACATTAGTTCCACTATCGGTCAAGAGATGGCGCTGACATAAAACTGCAATATTCTACACCGCAGTGCAGTGTTAAAATTCTCTGATGAATATAGGCCTCGCCGATGAAAATTTAAAAACATATTATTATGATGGTACGGAACCCTCGGTGCTCGAGTTCGACTCGCTCTTGCCCGTTTTTACTGTTTGTTTTCCCTTATACTGTGTTTTACAATTATATATGACGGGGAAAGTATAGTGTGTCTCGTTATTATCAGCCATATTTGAATTAGAGTGGGCTACAGTGGGCTACAGTGGGTTGTGTGTTGGATAATGCGCAATAGAAAAACGGTTTGCAGTTCAAATGAGATTATAATTTCACAAACAATTTAATCACGCTAGCAAATTACACACTAGGTAGGTACACGACACAACCAGATACGGAACGCCGACAGTTTCTGAGCACATGTTGTTCGTACGATGTCCAATGTCCAAGAGAGCTCCACCGTTCTTCTCGCGCTGCCTTCCAGCGTCGACCCCCCACGAACTCAGGCCAGACTCTGTCAACGCCACCAGATGGCGCTAGCGTTCCGATTCCGGTTGTCAAGTCAGCTTCCGTACTAATGACGTTTCCGACACGGTCATCCTGCGATACACACGTCCTCGTGTGTTAATCTGTAAACAAACATTCCCGCAAAGTATCACATAGCTCGGTCACTCCTGACCAATGTGGTACAGGCAAAAACACAATGAAAATTCGAACAACCTAAAAAATTGCAGAGTTCAGAGCATTACTCATTATTTGATTAACAAATCTCAAGATCACAAACTAAATAATCAACTAAGGTGCATGTCTCATACTATCAAGTAACCTCCTGTTACTCAACCATTCATTTGCGCTTCCCCTCGGATCGCCAAGTCACTCACGGACTTTGTGGTTTCTCACAAAACCATACACAACACACACACACACACACACACGACTTAATCTCTGCTCTGTTTCATCAACAAGACTTTTACTTGGCTTTCCTCAAATTCGTCAGTAATACTCTGATCCCTTGGCCTGTGCCATGGCATGTGCCTTAGCCTCATGAGCGTACTTGATTCAACCAGATCCATGTAATCAAACTGTAATCAATCATAGCAAAAAAACATCAACCACAGCCATGTACCATCGTTATCCACATTACAACCATAATCTTTTTCACTAAGAGCCTTAGGCACCTGGAAACCCACACACGAGTAAACCACTCTAACGCCACGGCGCTCCGGCCGACCAGCAATCCACATTGCTCTCACACATCCAGCGCATGGATCCACATCCATCACCCTGCGACTACACACAACTTTACTACGCCCGTTAGAGAACACCTACTCGCGTGGCTCCCACTACATAGGCTTGCTTATTGCTCATCACCACTGTGATCACTATCTACTTCGACTGGTACATGACCTACTGACATCATTCTTAAACTAACGTGAGCGTATTTAAAATTGCATTGTAAATTAGATTGGGCTACACCCAACAATGTAACCATTTTTACTGTTATCTACCAGGGAAGCACTCAGTACCAGAGTCAAAACAAAATGAAAACGGCTCACCAGATTCGGTAGACAATCCACTCGCCGTCACTGCCTCCCTGGCAGAAGTCGTGAAACCTCCTCTTGCACGAAAAGCACCGTCCCTGATCAGCGAGCACTCCCACAGGAGATCCAAAGAATGCAGCGCCGCCCGACACTGCCAACCCGCCCGCACACGCCGCCGCGCGCCAACCTGTAACCACAAAAAAAACCAACAGCAGTACATGTTCCACTCGGCCAATTCTGACCACTTACGGCTTCTAACTTTTGAAAACAGAAAGCTTTAATCCTCTTCTCATTGTTTTTACAAAACAATACCTCTAAATTAACTAAACAAACTTTGATTAATCATAGCAAAAACACCCAATGGCCTGAGCCATGTAAACAAACTTTGATTATCTAATCAAAGCGAAAATTGTTGTAATTGTATCACTAACATAATTGTAAGTTTAGTTTATTGTTACTAACACTGTATGTTACTCGCAATAAAGAATTTAATTTTTATTAATTACTTTTAATGAAAATCATTACCAACTCTTTCTCTCAAAGCGACATGTTGAACAACACCCATACTCATTCAAATAATAGAAAGCTCATTAAAATATTGCAGCGCTCATGCTCTGACCTCCATCAGGTCTTCATCATCACACTTATAACTTCCATCCAGTTATAAGCATCAAACCAAACGACCTCCATCCGGTCTTCATCATCACACTTAAGACTTCCATCCAGTCATAAGCATCAAACCAAACGACCTCCATCCGGTCCTCATCATCACACTTAAGACTTCCATCCAGTCATAAGCATCAAACCAAACGACCTCCATCCGGTCTTCAACACGTAACCTCCATCCGGTTACTAACACAACGGCAACCTCTATCCGGTCACCTCCACATGTAACCTCCATCCGGTTACACACTACTCAAACGAGCCACAAGCCTACGAGCCTTTATCAAAATAAACTTAAACTAGGTCTGTTCAACATGTTACTTTAATTGTCCTATCATAATATTACTTTGCCAGTAAATGTCGGGTATAAAATCTCAAGTCTTTGCTCGCTAATTGCAACGCTACATATGATTTGTTCTGTGCTGAATACACGCGTTTGACCAATACTAGTCAATGCAACAACGTTATTAACTCGTTTGCCACTTAATTTGGCTGCACAACTCACTTTTACTAACGAGCATTCAGCACCAGAACCGTAAACAAAACAATACAGCTCACCTTTATTTTCTAACGTGCCTGAGAGTAGCTGTACGACGCAAACGTCCACTCGCCGCTGCTGCTTGCAGCACGCGGTCCACCTCCACCATCTGCCTGGCTGCCACTGCTCGTGCACCGGGCCGCGGCCCATGACATGTCGCGACATGTCCTGGATTCCCTCACTTGCAGCACACGAAGGGCTTCACCGACGGCCGCAGGGCTGCTTGGCTCGATTCTTGAAATCACCCCACGTCACTGGTAGCTCCACGTCGTACTCCTACGTCCTTGGCTCCCTTTGTGCGCCTTAATGACGGCCACACACAACAATTTGACCTGCTTGCAGTGAATTTTCAGCAAAACACAAATCAGCTATCGTACTGTGTGCTGTTACGTTTGCACACGACGCGTCCTACCGTGTGTTCTTAATACGAAAACAGGATACGACGAACTCAAACGCCGGTTACAGACACTTTTTTTTTTTTTTAACGTGGCGGTAGGGCGCAACTGGCGCGTCACTGTGCAAAGGTATTTCTGCATACAGCCTATGCCCGAAACAACATGTACTATGATCGCGCATCCGTATCTGGTTTGTCTGGGTTGAACTTGGACAGATCCACACGATTATTTAATAAGCGTTCGCATGTTTGCACTTTGTTTATCAAATGTCAACGGTCACTTTCACTTTTAGCGTTCTGATTTTGCGCATGAACCAACACTAATCCCAATTCTGATGACGGGGAAAGTATAGTGTGTCTCGTTATTATCAGCCATATTTGAATTAGAGTGGGCTACAGTGGGCTACAGTGGGTTGTGTGTTGGATAATGCGCAATAGAAAAACGGTTTGCAGTTCAAATGAGATTATAATTTCACAAACAATTTAATCACGCTAGCAAATTACACACTAGGTAGGTACACGACACAACCAGATACGGAACGCCGACAGTTTCTGAGCACATGTTGTTCGTACGATGTCCAATGTCCAAGAGAGCTCCACCGTTCTTCTCGCGCTGCCTTCCAGCGTCGACCCCCCACGAACTCAGGCCAGACTCTGTCAACGCCACCAGATGGCGCTAGCGTTCCGATTCCGGTTGTCAAGTCAGCTTCCGTACTAATGACGTTTCCGACATATACTTTTACTGTTACTTGCGTTCCAATAACATAAATAGACCCAACACACACCCTGAGATAACTTCCCTACACTACTGAATAATAATAAGTAGGTCTTACATACGTAACTGAAAAAGAAAGTAGGTAGGTCACATTATCGACATTTTTTACGATGCGCAGCTCGTGTAACTTTCTGGTAAATAGTTGTAAAATATTTCGTGTTGGTGCCATCCGAGTGGCTTTTACCATCAGCATGCATAGACTTACTACTAAAATTGAGTGCACTTGAGCAAGCAATCCTATTATGAGTTACTCAGCAGGTCATTAACCGAAAAATCTAACTTATCAACCTACACGAAACGAACACGATTTGCACGAAATATAACAAAAGCACTTGTAAAAGAGAAATCCTCAACAATTTTCCAAATAATTAATAACATTTTAAAACGGTACACAAAAGCTCTACTGAGATTTCTCAAAGAGTAAACACTTAACAGACTTTAAGGCATTTTAAAGGATCTCCTGTCCAAGATTATTTACAATATTCTTTGACGTAGCTAAATACCGTGATGTTTGCAGTGTCTAACGAGGTACAATGATTTGATAAAAAATCCGCTTGAGCGTTAGAAAAGCTTAATAGGATTATTTGCGAACCTTCTAAAGTAACGAGAGTAGGGAATGTTGATATAGCAAATTAGCACTGCCTTGCGGCTTCGAACATCCATCGGGATTAAGCAATGTATTTATTACGGATCGTATTATACCCTTCTTGGTTTACGGGGCCTTATGGACTTATAAATACTGTCCCTTGGCCAGCAAGGAGAATCACAAACGTTAGGTACGTTTGTGATTCTCCTTGCTAGAAAGGTAGTTAGAAACTTTTTTTAGCCTAACAATTGGCCTAAATTACCCACGTAATCTTCAAAGGCAGGATAAAAATTTAATAAAAAGTTCCTGAAGGTTAAGAAAACATTCGTACATCTACCGAGGGACACATTTTCTTTTATTCGTCGTAGTGTTATAAGTAAGTTGGCCTAATGGTTTAGTCTGCCAGCTTTCCCCGTATAAGTAGTGCCTCAGAATATTACCCTTTGTTGTAATGTCAGTTGTACGTACATCCGTGGACTAACGGTCATAATCTCTAAGGAGGCCCAAAGGCATTATTAAGCAGCCTAAGTTCTTGAGCCCTCGATAATAGCATTGCGAGAAACTTCTACCATTTATCCACGAATGAGGTATAATTTTGAGTTCAAAGTTTCATAGCAGATGCCTTCTAAAGCCATGTTTGCTTGTGAAAGCCTAACAAAATGTTGATTTAATTGAAAGATGACTATTACATTCTCGATATTCCCCTGATATGAATTCAAAGCTGGGTTTTAATAGCATATTAATTCGACTAAGTAAGTAGTGCCAAAATTTCAATCTCGGGGCTCTAATATTCTTTGATGTAGTAGTTTAATAGCTAATCGTATACCTCACTGAATTAATACAGCTATTTCATGCTAAATTACGAGTCGTCAGGGTGCTATGTTTTCTTAATTCCGGTATCTGAAGTCTCTAAGGATAGAATTTGCAGCAATTGTCAGATATTTTGTAAACGCGCAAAGGTTCGCTGTTATAAACTTTCCGCAACTTTGGAGTGATTTTGCGAAGGGTGGAAAGTGAATTTTTATACTACAGGAAATCAGCTACTGGGACATGGGGTTGACAAAACCTTTCGATCCCGGAGGAGAGCCGTCACTCAATCTTCGGAAATCATGTGTATTTTTTAAGATTTTCATGTGTATTATTTTGATTGCCGGACTGTATGCTTCATAGAACCGACTTTAATTTTGGTACTAAGCTAAAGTAAATACTAAATAAATAAATACTAAAATAAAAGGAAAGTTACACAAAAAGCAACAACATTTTAATCAAAACTCGCAGTCATAAGTTCATGTTGAAATATTTTCGTTGAAATTAGTGGCACATCTAATCATGTACCCACAGTTTTGAAAGCCATATTATAAATAAAAACTATGAGTAGTCTCTGAAACTCTATACAGTTCTAACTTCTACAATAATGTAGCTCTATTGCTCGAGATTCAGTAACCTGAAACATTATAGTAGATCTAGATACCTACTTATCTATCAAAGTAACAACTAAATTGTCGATTTATTGTCTGCCTAACGTATATATTCTGCTAGAGTGTTTATAAATAAGTAGCGTCATCATCATCATTTCAGCCGAAAGACGTCCACTGCTGGACATAGGCCTCGGGGTATAAGTAGCGTACAAAAATATAACTACTGAAATACTTATAAATAGCATAGGTATACAATATACGTTAATCTTTATCCTATAACCCTCAAATATGAAGGCTCTGATAAGAATTTATTTACAGAAGTAGGTAAGTAGGCATGGGAAAATACAGTATTTTATACCCATTATTATATTCGCTTACACACCACACACACACTCACCACACACACACACAACCACACACACACACTCACCACACACCCACACACACACCCTCATACAAACACGCACACACCGTAACACACACACATAAATACTAACCCTAAAATAAGTTTTAATCAATAGTGCGTTCTGTATATTTTTTAATTTTCTTTTTTTTTTCTCTCTCTTTGCTTTTATAACTTACCGCATTTGTGTGCGAGCGCATAATCCGATTTGAATGTAACTGCTTCTGAAGGGGTGGAGACCTGGTGTCCTGAAATACAGGCCTTACGCCTAGCTTAGGCACCAGTCTCCCACAATATAATTTAAACTATTATGTATTGTTCTTGATCTTTTGATGGACTTATATATTGTGGTGAGAAATATAGCATTATCTCATTCTTAGAGAATTCCTTACCTACATGGGACCGCTCGTCCCCGCTGTCCCACGGGAACCGTAAAAGGCTGCTAGTGCTAAGTGATTATGCCGGGTCAATGGGCAGCAGGAGCATAGTTACTAAGGGTCTTACACGCAAGACTGGACCCGGCGCTAGTAGAAAGTCAGGAACTTTAATAAATTATCTATCATTTATAAATAGTTTTAAATAAAGTAGTTTTTCGTGTCTTTATTTTCTGTATGACGGCTTAGTTTTTCATAGGTGTAAGATAACTTTATTCCCTTATGAATACAATGATTTATTCACTTACACGAGATTATTAAAAACTAAACATAAGTCAACATTGTTGGGGTTGTTACAAAAGGGCATACACATACATTTCTTCAATAATTATTTTGAGGGTAGATAGAAAAAACTCAACTGCACAATGAATTATGTTGCGGTTTTAACCATAAGCACCATAAGTGTGCATACACACTGGCGATACGCGAGCACACGCGAGCAGCAGACGCGTGCTGCGTCGACGCGTGTCCACGACAGCCGTCAAAGTTTTAAAAATTTGTTCCAGAAGGTCTTATGAAGGTCTTATTCATAGTCCTTAAACTTACATAAAGTAAAGAGATCTCGTGTCAAAGCATAGAAAACTGTGCGAAGCAGAGGCGGGTCGTTGGTTATGTGTAAATAAGTTTATACTTCAAGTATTTCATATTTGCATTCTTCGGTTGCCTTTTGTGTATTTCCTATTGTGAAAAAGGTTCCATTATTCTGTAGGTATAACTAAGTAAAAAAACATGACTTGCTCACCGAAAACTTGATTTGGGAAACGAGAATTGACATTGAGTGGAAAACAAAGATTAGATTACATGGAAAACTCCAGAAAATCTGTACTTTATAAAAAAATACAAAATTTCTTGCATTAACATTACTATACCTTGTAATGTCACTTGGCAACACAAATAAAATGTTGCCAAAATTTTATGAGGAAGCGCAAAATTTAATGTTGTTTTTAGGAAGTGTTCAAGTTTTTTGTTTGTTTATGACGTTACCAAAGGAGGAATTTCCGTCAGTTTAGGCACACAAGCTTAAACTTGTATTTCGTTAGTGAAAAGTTCGCGTATGAGGCTGGCGTCCAACTTTGTATCAGACTATAAATTAGATGCATTATTCATAAATGTATATTGGCATAGAGGTTGCATACTCGATTAAGAAGCGGGAAGTCATATGAAGTTCTGAATTTTTTTTTTTTTTGGATTATAAAACGAAGCAGCATAGTTTTGCCAGGATTCGTCTATAGGTTATCATGGGACTTAATAACTACTGTAATTTACTTATACAGTACAACCACAAAATACAGATAGTACAGAAGGCAATCTACATACAAAGTGCGCTCGAGCAACGCACACATAGACACCGCTCACGGACACATCTCGGACGGGTTAAGAGCAGTGCGAGCGCAGGTGCCATCCGCTTGAGACACGCGTCTGTGAAGTGCAAAAATGGAGCAACAAAAAATGCCTATCTAAGCTCGATTTATATAATAGTTTTCTATTTTGAATCAGTATAAACGAAGTAACTTTTTTGTAAGGTAAATTCACGCCACCAACTATTACTTACGTAAGTTGAAAACGTGATTTTTGTTTGTGTAGATATTGTGTTGTTTTTAGTGTTATTTGATAGATTTAGGTCAAAAACGGATGCGGCAAAATAAATTGTGTAAATCAAAATCCGTTTTGGAGTTATTAGGGTTTTTCGATAGTGAAAATTGACAAATGTAAAATTTTATATGTTTTTGTTCTGTAAACTTTTTGTATTGTAATACTATGTTTATTGTTTTGTTTTAATATTGTAGAATAAGCTCAACAATAAATCAAACAACTAGATACGAGTGCCACTACCACGACAGTTTTTTGTGCATAAGCCAAAGTTGACAACCCTAGCGCGACCGCCGAACGTGAAGTATGAAAAAAAACAACCGACTTCCATACGACCATACGACCAACCGACGTCAATAAACGAAAATGCGGAACCAAAGACACCGACTTCCGAAATTAAAGTTATTTTTCAATTTGTAGTGTTTTTTTTTGGAAGTCGGTTGTTTTTTTTTTTTTGTAAAAAGTTTTTATTTTTCACTTTTTAGGTCCGTAGGGGTCCGTTTGTAATTTATCTAAGTTACAATAGCCTAATGTCAACTGCTCATCACTTGTTACAAAATATTGCTATTCCCGATCTTCGGACGTTAATTGTTGAGGAGTTCTCCTGGTAAGACCCAGGAGAACTCCTCAACAACCACTCACCATACGCTTTGTGACGAGCATAAATTTTATGCTCGTACGTATGGTCGTACGTGTGCTTGTCGTGCGTATGGTTAGTGGTTGTTGAGGAGTTCTCCTGGGTCTTACCAGGAGAACTCCTTGCTAAGCAATTTAATTGCTTAGCAACCTTAATAAAGTAATCGAATCGCAACCCGTGAAATATTTGTCATTGAGTAGTTTCAATGGCCATCTGTGGTCTTCTTCATCAGCTTTACTTTACCAAATGATGATTTTCGAGAGCAAATGCTCAAGTTATTCTAAAAAATACCCAAATCGTTATGGCGTTGCCTTTAAAATTTGAGGGTTTCCCTCGATTTCCATGGGATCCTCTCATCAGATTCCAACTTGATGATAATGGGACCACCTCGAGAGTATACCCTTTCAAACAAAAAAAGAATTTTGAAAATCTGTCCACAATTGGCGGAGTAATCGCGTAACAAGCACACAAAAAAAAAAAACATACCGTCGAATTGAGAACCTCCTCCTTTTTTGAAGTCGGTTAAAAAGTGAAGTACGTACATGTGCTTGCCTTCTGTACTATCTGTATTTTGTAGTACAACACCGAATAAAATACTACCTAACCCAATGCATATATGACAACTCCGCTATTCACCCGATAATTATATGCAATGCGGCTATAAAGCGGATTACTGATTGCAGTATATCGGATACAGACAGTTAATAGTTAATACAAATATTATACAGAAACATTTACATATCTACATAAACACACGCTTTTTCCCCATAGCAGGTAGGCAGAAATTACAGAACACCGCCTGATACGATTCATATATACTTATTTTGCCTCGTTTACGTTCATACATCAATAAGGTCACTATACAGGATGAATTTTCCAAGTGGGCGTGGATGGCCAAATCCGAAACTATGAGGAATAGCGAAAAGTATTTGAAGGAGTCGCGGGCTCGATTTTGATGGAAACTAAAACTGCATCATAGGTTTTTTGAAAAATCAATATTTCTAGCCAGGAATCGAACCAGTTGATTTTGAAAGAAAAACACAGATTGTATATTACACCACTCGATAGTGTCCCTAATAAGGATCAAATTGTGGGAAGTAATGACAACAATTAATAAAACACTAGTGCTTTAGTATGTTGCTTGTAGAATAATGTGACAAAAAATCAGATTTATATTAATATGGTTTTATTGTAAAAAGAAAGTTTTTAGAGGTATCTTCATGACTGAATGAATATACTCTTGTTGCTGCTAAATCTTGCGTTTTTGCGTTTAGGTCCTGTAATCCTCTTAAAAAAGAACATCATTTTCAATAACTCGATGCAGAATCTACTCTTTTTATATGTTCAATGCGCGATGCGACCGATCTCTGAAAGGACTGAATATTCGGTGTCGGCTTCATACTACAAATTGTTTCGGGATCGAATGCACGTGTGAATAGAACTCTCGCGTCACCTAAAAAATCGTAGAATGAAGTGGTCACTTAAAAAACATTGAATCGAACGTCATGGAAGCTGGTTTTCAACCTTTTCTGACCAAACTTCCAGTTGGTTTCCAGCGTCAGAATAAGCACGAAGTATTGGAGAAAATTTATTCATAGTCAAGTGTAGTACTAATTTAAAAAAACGTATGTGCCTTTTAAACATAACATAATATGAAGGCTGTTTTCTAGGCAGGCGTAATTCATACATTTGATCCAAATCCGTTCAGCCGATTTTGCGCCAATCCGGAACATACGAGTACATCCAGACAAATAGTCGAACGGACAAAAATTATTCGTTTCAATTTTATTATATGTATAGATATAGATGTATAGTAGATGATTACTTATATTGGGTAGGCCTACCTACTCATCTACATATATATATATAAAATTTAAAGTCCTGACTGAGTGATATATCAACACACAGCTTAAACCGCTGGTCCTAGAGACTTTAGAGAATTTGGAGGGTGTGTTCTTTGTGAAGGTTATAGGTATCCACTAAGAAAAGGGTTTTCCAAATTCCACCCCTAAGAGGGTGAATGGGGGGAGGGTGAAATTTCACGACAAAGTCGCGGGCAGAAGCTAATATATTATACTACCCTATATAATACTAGGAATTCTAATACACGTTGTATAGGTGCACACATTTGAAAACAAGATCATTGAAGCTTGTCATACCGAAATACAATACAATACAACACACACATGCATATGATGCAGACTACGTATTACTTTCTTATATGTATAGATACAGATGTATAGAAGATTTCTTACGTAGGCGTTAAGATATTAAGGAGGTAGGTACTCCTTATAATAGTAGGAAATTTCGACAGGCCTTGCTTACTTACTTGAATACACGTTGTGTAGGTGCATACAGTTGAATACAAGATCATTGAAGCTTGTCGTACCTAAATACAATACAATACACATGCAGTACACTATGTGCCATTAATCGCGTGTCGGACGTTCATTAATACAGTGGTCTGTGCTTGCCACAGTGTCCGGCACATTCTTCTTACTGTACCTGTAATTATGGTCGGTCGCTTCGTGTTGCACCGATTGGTTTTAGTAAAACTATTTGTAAGAGTACGTTACCTACAAGACGTGTTTGCTATTTGAGTAACATTTGAAGTAGGCACTTAATCCACCCACCTAGTAACTGGGTTGTGGAGGTCAGATAGGCAGTCGCACTATGTTAAATACTGATATTCAGTTGCATCCGATTAGAGTGGAAGCTGACCCCAAAAATAGGAGTTATTCCGGCCTGGGGGCCTAAAAAGGCCACTTTGGAGTATCATAAAAGTATAACATTATGAATTATAAAATGGCGAAGACAGTCCGTGTTTTTCTTTTTTTTTCGTTGCACTACGTAGGTACAATCAAAGAGATTGGGATTGGATTTGGATTGGATTGATTGGTTTTTAGCACAGACAAAAAAAAATAACTGAAAAATGCTTCACCAATGGGATTTGATACGATTAACTTATCAGTTAACTGTCCATTCTGTTATCCTTTTATTATTCTGCCAAAGTGGCCCTGGATCGTCAGGAGGCTAGGCAGATTGAGTGATTTGAAGGATTAAAATAGAGGTATATTTTAACTTACTTCGTTGACTCGGAGACCCTAAATATCCCGGTGTTTGATTACTATAAAATAAAAGATTCAAACTCAAACTCAAACTCAAACCATTTATTTCAATTAAACCATTTACAGGCACTTTTGAATTGTCAAGAAGTCGGTCAGTCAGAAAATATGAAGCTAGTTGCCCATTCCAAAGCGTAGGTACCTATGGAGAAGAACGGGCAAGAAACTCCATGGACACTCTTTTAAATTGTATTTTTACAAAAATATTAGTTACATCATTAATGTTGAATTTACAATTATATGTGAGAACGATGTAAAAAAAATACGTACGCATTAAGAGCGTCCAGAGTACAGCAAATAGTAAGAAGACAACAATCCAAAAATAAAATAATTAAAAATAAGCTTAGGCAGCTGAGTGATGACCAGCCCCAACTGACGGCGCCCGTTCACGAACATGACGCATGGATCAGCACCATTCAGCTCAACCATTTTGAAGGGAGCTAAATGATCCAATACACACGCCACCGTCAGCGAGACATTTGTGTGAGCATGACATACTATCAGCCGCCATGGCACATTCAAGTCAATGTAAGACATATTACCCGGTAAATGGTAAAGAAGGTATACTTACATAGAACTCACATCTGTGCTATGCAGTTATACAATCCAAAGGAAATTGATTTTATACAATGCAAAGATAATCTTACAATCTTCAGCAGCTCCAACAGTATTTTCAAGTGTTAATCAATTAGTTGTGGTTGTGGAGCAGGACCAGCATTGAGCCAGGCATTTTTATCAGCGATGTAATCCCCTAACTTATAATATGCCTGACTGCATAGTGTGCGTTTTATACAAGACTTGAATTTTGTCTCATTCAGTTGAAGAATGTGGGGAGGTATTTTATTATAACATTTTAAACAGTACCCCATAAAAGATGAGTCTACTTTAGCCAGATTAGTGTAACATAAAGCTGGTGCCTTACTCATCTTCAATGTTCGCTTTGACTGGGATTCGAATGGGGATTCGACGTCATGTGAGAATCTGCTAAACCCCAGCAGCCCGAAAAAGGATTCAAACGCAGTTTAAATACATCTTTAGATGGATTTTTAAAAGTCTGCCATAGTTATTCACGTTCATAAACTTATCCTGTATAAATCTGCGGCGCTGTTCTTGAAAACTTAGGTGAACTGAGCTGTCAATAGTGCCAATAAAGATGGCATGGCAACTCAATTTAAGCTCACTTCACCCAAGTTTTCACGATGAGATTTTTCAGAAGAGACCGGCTGATCTCCCTTGCCCTACGCATTGCGAACAACGGTTTTTTGTGAACCACGTAGCTTCAAACCAGGCATAGATAACCTACGCCTGATAACAAAATTTACACGTTTTTCGCTATTGTGATACCCGTACTGTTGTACAATCAAATCTTCAACACAAACGGAGTTTGAATGTTTGTACCTACTGTAGGCCATACAAATTGTTTGTATTGGGAATGGAACCCACGACTAGTTTTTTTAGGATTCGCCAGTAAAACTTCCACGTTATCTTCTAAATATATAAAACTCAAAGATGAGTGACTGACTGACTGACATAGTGATCTATCAACGCACAGCCCAAACCACTGGAGGGATCGGGCTGAAATTTTGAAAACGGCTTGAATTTGCATGCAGGTAGATGTTATGACGTAGGCATCCGCTAAGAAAGGATTTTGATAAATTCTACCCCCAAGGGGATAAAATAGGAGATGAAATTTTGTATGAAACTTTGTCAATTTTAAACCGATCGGGCGGAGACTTCGCATGCACATAGCTACTATGACGTAGGCATCCCCTAAGGAAGGATTTTGATAAATTCAACCCCCATGGGGATAAAATAAGGGATGATGGAGGATGTAAATTTATTAGTTTTTTTTTAATAATACTTAATAATAATAATACTTAAACATAATAAAGGACCTAAGTATACCAACTATAGTTTTTTTAGTAGGCGGTTACAGACGGCTTCTTTAATTTTTCAATCTATTTCAAAAAGGAGGTGCTCAATCCGACTGCCATTATTTTTTATTTGATGTTTGTTTAGTGATACTTTCGCCGAAGAAATATGAATACAATAAAAGAAACAAAATCAAAATAGGTTCATCCGTTCGGAAGCTACGATGCCACAGACAGACACACGCCCCCCCCACACACATTCACACGTCAGACTTATAACACCCCGTCGTTTTTGCATGGGGGGTTAAAAATAGTTCGAAAGAATATTTTTCCACTACAAAGAGAAAACTTACGGAAGTCGGTGGCAGAAACAAAAAATATGTACAAAACCAAGGATACCGATTTCCGAAGTTAAAGTAATTTTTCAAAGCTATGTAATGGGTACCCGATTAATCCGGCCCGTCTGTAAGAACCCAGTTATAACATGGGTTTACGTCAGAAAAAGGTTTAACGGGTGAGCTTTGAACTCATGCTCATTCGAAACCAATATTTCTTCAAATACATTTGATCATTTCTCAATCTCATGTTTGGTATTCCGTGGCTATCCTTTAGTCGTCTCATACACGACGGTTTTATTTGGTGCGTTTCTTGTTTACCAATCGGAGGTGTTAAACTTGTAATCCACTACGGTGATACGCAATTAGATTCTTTTTACCCGACTGCGCGACGCAAAGGAGTGGTAATGTGTTCAGCAGCCTATGTGAGTATGTATGTATGTATGTATGTATGTATGTTTATATGTTCCTTTGAAGCACTATACAGACCAAACGCCTGGGCCGATTTTTATGATTCACACGTTAATCGATTCCTCTTAGTCCGGCGAGTGTCACTAAAGACATGACGTTAGTGAAAATTCAATATGGCGACTACTAGACGCCATATTAAATATTTTTTTTATTTTTTTTTTCAAAACCTATCGAGTGGGGTATCAAAATAAAGGGTTTTAAAAGGTGATTACAAAAATATATACAACATATATACTCAAAAGCAATTCGAAGTGGCAAATCGCAAAAAAACACTTACCAAGAACTAAATCGTCTGCGAAATCTTTCAAATTTGTAAACTAAAAAGCTGGAAATAAAAAAAAATATTTAAAAAAATCAAAAAACCCGACTGCGGTAAAAAACTTAAGTTAAAAGAAACTGAAAAGCTAAAAACAAGCCCATTTGAAATTAAATAAAAGTTGGAAGCAGGCGGGACCCATTTGAATTTGAAAATACAATAAAAATGATGTGGGTCCCACCTGCTTCCAACTTTTATTTAATTTCAAATGGGCTTGTTTTTAGCTTTTCAGTTTCTTTTAACTTAAGTTTTTTACCGCAGTCGGGTTTTTTTTTAATTTAATGGTACATGTTGACTAAGGACCCAGTGTGGAAAATAGTAAATGCCAACTAAAGACACTTGCAGCGCCAAGGGGATTGGCGATACGTAGCGTCAGAAACAAAGGTCGTCGTCGTCGTTTCAGCCGATAGACGTCCACTGCTGGACATAGGCCTCCCCCAATTTTGGGAGGGTTTGCCATAATCGCCACGCTTGGCAGGCGGGTTGGCGATCGCAGTATGATATGATGGTGGAATACATAGAGAACGCTGCTGCCCATTCTCCGGTACGATCCTTAGAAACAAAGGTGAAAAGTGTCAATCATTTAACCGACAACTATCCTCATTCAAAAGTTTCTCGGCAGCAAAATAGTTTTGAAGAATTTAAAGAACTTTATTTAGGGTATTATTTCACTTAAAAGTAGCAATTCTGCAGATGCTGTGCACAATGGCAACCGATGCACGGTTTTACGACGTACTCGTAACTGTTGCACGCAAACTGTGAATTGCACACGTTTCGTGCAAAGCGTGTTTAGTGCACGCTCGAAAGGGTTCGCGTCAGCTGTTCACGTTCTCAATGTAAGCGTCCGTAGATAACCCAATGTCCACGTATGTAACGAAAACGTACGCCGCTGTAGGAAACCGGCTTATTACACAACTTAATGTTCCAAATATTTCATTTCCCCTATTTTGGTGTGAAAAGCAACTAAAGTTAACACATTACCCGGCTGCGAGACGGAAACGGCCCGTCATCACGGCATGCTTCTCGCGTGCCGCCGGTTAGTCTCGCTAATGTGTGTTCGCAACATTTTTATAGCTGTTAAAGGCAATAAATATACAAACGCCCCCGTGTCGGTCCGTAAATGCCTCTAGAGGATTACCCGCTGACGTATTGTGTACCAACTGACCAAGATTGTTACACAGATGGACGCGGCGCGAACATTTCACAACAACACCAATAAAATATATGGAAATGTTCCCCACAATAGGATTTTGTTTTCGCAAAAATCTTTGAGCGGATACAACTTTTAAGTAGGTCACAAACTTGCAAGGGTGTAATTTCATGATGTCTTCAAACGCCAGTTCTGACACGAAACGTTATAATTTTGCCAAACTTCACTTTATCTGTGCCTACATTGTCTCGTAGCAACTGTCTACGGCGTAGCATTTTGCTACGCAGTTGGTATTCTCATTTGCTTTAAAAAGAGCATCTACATAAGTTTTACATAAAATCTAATAAATATGTATGACGCTGAAGCTCTAGTAAAATACTTGAAATATGCTTGTTAGCTTTATTTAACTTGGACACAAAGGCAGTATAAATGTTAACTCAGACGACACTAACTTGAATTAGAGTTTGAAATGTTTTAATCATTGTTTTTATTTAATAATAGCACTTTTATACTGTGTTTATCCACTGAATTACAAATGCTTAATTCTATTACAATCATTTTAAATTACCTACTAATTCGGGAGCTTATTCATTTTGTAGCTGTTTATCAAATTACCTCGATACGGATTATGTAAAGCTCATTAGGCATCGGAGTTCATTAACACGATCCGTAAAAGTTTGAGGGAATTTTAGACGGTCGAGAATAATTAAAAGAGTTTGGCTTAGCAGTTTCAAAGCCGAGTTTGGTCCCGTGTGTTTCCCGTAAATCCAAGTAACCTCTTTATCCTTTGCCGTGAAGCTACCTCGCTTCTTTTGGTTTCAGTTCATTGCTTCCCTTTGAGAGGACTTGATCTAACTGTAAGTTGATTTCGTCTGATCAAAGCGAAAAATTCGGCGCCCGAAAACCCTGCACATTGGTAAACAATTTCACATGAAATATTTGGACGAACATAACGGCTGTACACATGTTCGTGCAAACATTAGATACACAGTCCGAATTGTTTGGAACAGCGTTTTAAAGTGTTAACAAACAATAAAAGTCTATTAAACACAGGCTTTGATAGTGGCACTGCAAAAAGAACGGTTAATTCACTTACTGACGAAGCTCCATTTTATTCGGAACTCAGTTATACTGGTACGTCACAAGGCTTCATTTTTCGATGAAACTTTTGTCCTTTTAGCCCGAATAGTAACAACGTGAATGGGGTCGAGTTATTTGATCAACTACACTGTTATTTAGTTTCATCCGTTCAGTTTTGTTGATTTTAATTCACTGAAAATGGCCTGTACGGAGTATTGAGTTAAAATTTTGTTGTCAACGCAGATTTTTCGATGGTCGTACAAAGCGATGATTTATTATTTAACAAGCTGGCAGTACATTATTGGCACAATCACTGGTAAATGGTACAAACTACAAAACAATGCAGATAATGATCGCTGTTGTCTATATTCTGATTGCCTGGAGGCTTTTATTGTGAAACGCATTTGGTATTCTGTTTAGGTTTAAAGTGTTTAATTTTGGTTTGTAATTGTTATTTTAATTGGTGTTCTATTGCCATTTGATTTTGTACATGAGTATCTACTAAAGGTTTAGGTACTTATATTATTTTTCATCTCTCATACTCGGAAAGTAGTGTTTGTTTGATCCGAATAGCGGGTGGAAAACGCTGCTTCCCACCCTTGGGCGGGAAAGTCTCATAGTAATTGCTTCCCTCCCTAGGGCGGGAATGAAATTTAAAAATAGAACTAAATTTAGTTAGGTAGTCAGCTTAGTCAGACATACGACACCCTTAATTGATTATGTAAATATTTATTATGCTACCCATCAAATCTTATGAATGTGCGTTAATTAGGAGTTGGATAAAAATCTCATATGTTAACGCCATTAAATCTTTCAGATTTAGCGCACAAGTTAATAATTTACCTTGAATAAATTCAACATACATAGGTACGATAATCACCATTTTGATGTAAGTTGTGGTCGAGGCTAAAAAACATAAAAATTGGGGATTTCGAACATCCTGACTTTAACATAGGGGGCTGTGAATATACATCATTTAATTATTTGACGAATTTATCCATAGTTTAAGGTAAATAAGTAGTGGTAATGAAGTTTTTTTGATATCTAATGTCGAAGTTTCGCGCCAATCGTGTGTGTTTACATTTAAACTTTTCACAAATTTCACACACACAGATGTAGATAAGATTTAAAATGTGACAAATGTTATTGATAATATTATAAACAACACTAAAATGCCCAGGCTTTAACGTAATATACACAGGTTCCATAATACAGTATTATATTAATCATTACCACTACCTACTCAATTTGTGTTCAAAATCGCCGACCATTATTGTTTTTTTTTTATTGCAATGATGTGTGAAAGCGATTATTCCAAACAATTTTTTATTTTATTTCGATTGACTCGAGTAATTAATATGACGAATGTAATCGATATTTGAAAATAAAATAAAATTATTTTAAGCAATACATACAATAAGCATTGTTTATAATAATGATTTATGCTTTTCTAATATAATTTCAATCTCTTCTAATATCATGTCAATTAGGTAAGTACCTCATTTACTGAATTTCGCGCCGAAATGCTTCTATAATTGAATTTATATTCGGAATGCGCTCGCTGTTTAAAGTTATTTTAATTTATTGGACAATTATTTATTGTGGATTTTATTTTTGATACTTTCTAATAGTTTACTACAGAATTCCCAGTAAACATTTTTTAGGTAGGCTTACCAGAAGTTTTTTTGAGAATGATGATAATTAATTAATTCTATAGATTGGATATTCTGCAAACACTTTACATTTCAAAACATTTTGTTAGCTTAAAGAGTTTTTATTCAGTTTCTACAATTTTTTTTCATTTTTTTTATTGCGAGTATCGATTAGGCTGTATGCAAGTTTTGAATCGAAATAAGAAAGTTGGGTGGAAGGACAGAATCTACTCATGTGGCGGTGACGTGGACGTGTGTTCCATACTTCAAATTTAAAAAAGACTAATAAATAGGTACTAATTATTCAAAATATTTTAGAAAAACTACAATTTTTTGCTTTCCTCAAATTCGAAATGAAAAGTAGAGTGTTTGACGCGGGTGAAAGTCATCAATTCCCACTCGGACTATAGCCGCCCTCGCTGCGCTCGGGCGTCTAAATGCCTCGTATGGGAATTGATTCCTTCCGACCCTTGTATAACAATCTACTATTCCTGAATAACGCTGTGAATCAGAAATGAAGAGATGCGTAGGAGAACCAATCTAACCGACGTAGCCCGAAGAATTGTGGACAAGGCACATTGGTCGCAGAACAGATAGCCGAAGGGGCCAAGTTGGAAGGGGAAGGTGGAATTTCTGGAGCGGCGACTGCATGCCGGAAGGCGTAGCGTTGGAAGGCCTCCACAAGGCCGACCAACGACCTTCTGAAGGCCGCAGGGATCCGCTGGATGCAAGAAGCACAGAACCAGTCGAAGTGACGATGCTTGGGGGAGGCCTATGTCCAGCAGTGGACGTCGTTCGGCTGAAATGATAATGATGAATAACGCAGTGCGTTAGACTTACCTACCCACGGATGATTGACCAATTTACCGGTAGTTTTTTCGAACAAACGTAACAAACATAAACACTACATCATCAATAATTAAGTTTTTTAAGAAACTTAAATAAGTAACTTTCTCAACAACAATGTTCACTGATTCGTATGACAGAGACAAAAAAAAACTTAATTTTTTAACAAATTTCATCAAGAGAGGAGGTTCGCCTGTATGTATTTTTTAATGTAAGTTCATGGACTTGTCCGTGATTAATGAGCCAATTTACATGATTCTTTTCCATAAGGTAGAAGAAGCTGACGCGGTGGTCTCTATTAAGTTTACTTTGGTAGCTTTTTAGTAATACGTATTTAATTCCACTTTGTGTATGTTTATGATGTTATAAAACTTCTTGTCAGTGTTGTTTACACAGCAAGTAGCAGAAAACAAAAGCCTCCTTCATTTTTTAAGTAGATTTTAATATTTTCCTGTTTTGTGTTCTATTTATTAAGTACCTTAACAAGCTTCAGAATTTCAAAAATTCAGTCGACTTTATTCATTGTTTTAACATTTACTTGGGACATTGTGCTCACAAATATTTAGGTAATCAAAATAGCAATTACATCTTACTCGACGTTGCAACCACGTCGCTTTGGTCGTGGTCACGAGGAATCGTCGAGATTAATTTGGCTAATCTCTATTTGGCAATTTTGATTAAATATTTGTTCGTGGCTAAATAATAACAACTGCACGGGGCGTTCGATGGTTAAGTTACGTTTGCCGCGGTCGGTTCGTGCACAAAATACAGATAGTACAGAAGGCAATCTACATACAAAGTGCGCTCGAGCAACGCACACATAGACACCGCTCAAGGACACGTTATCTCGGAGTGGTTGGGAGTAGTGCGGGCGCGAGTGTCATCCGCTTGAGACACGCGTCTGCGAAGTGCAAAAATGGAGCTACAAAAAAATAGCTGTCTAAGCTCGATTTATATAATAGTTAGTTGTAATTTTGAATCAGTATAAACAAAGTAACTTTTTTGTAAAGTATCTAAATTCACGCCACCAACTATTACGTAAGTTAAAAACATGATTTTTTGTATGTGTAGATATTGCGTTGTTTTTAGTGTCATTTGATAGGTTTAAGTCTAAAACGGATAGGGCAAAACAAATTCTGTAAATAGGGTAATCCGTTTTGAAGTTATTAGGGACTAGCTGCGCCCCGCGGTTTCACCCGCGTAAGTGTCGATCCCGTGGGAATATCGGGATAAAAAGTAGCCTATATATTAATCCAGGTTGCCAGCTACCTCCATACCAAATTTTATCCAAATTGGTCCAGCCCTTTGGGCGTGAAGAAGTAACAAACATATAAACACACACACACACTCACACACACACTCATAAACTTTCGCCTTTATAATATTAGTGTGATTTTCGATAGTGAAAATTTACAAATGTAAAATTTTATATGTTTTTGTTCTGTAAACTTTTTGTATTGAAATACTATGTTTATTGTTTTGTTTTAATAATTTAGAATAAGCTCAATAATAAATGAAACAACTATGTAGATACGAGTGCTACTACCACGATAGCTTTTTGTGCATAAGCCAAAGTTGACAACGTGAAGACAAAAATTGAAGTACATACATGTGATTGCCTTCTGTACTATCTGTATTTTGTGGTTCGTGACTGGTGAGACCGCTCCTCTCAACACGAAGCACGTCAAGCACCTTTCGTCGCGACCGTCCATTAGGTACATATCGAGACGCCTTGCTTCGGAAAGCACGTTTAGCAGTTGCTCCTGGGTGTCATACGTAGATTTGTGACAGTTACGGGTAGTCAGAAGCCCAAAAGTCTGCCAACTAATCTTACCAAGGGGTATCGTGTTACTCAGTTTCTGGGCTGTGGAGGTCGTTTCATGTAAAATACTGGTATTCAGCTGCATCTGGTTAGACTGGAAGCCAACCCCAACATAATTGGGAAAAGGCTAGGCAGATTTATTATGTGTGTCAACAACCTTCAGCTGTAATGTAGATTTATTTTATGACTACTTCAAAGTAGTTCTGAATTTTACTGCCTATTGCCTGCCTACTTTTGATCAATGTGTTGTGTATAAAGACTCTTTCGTCATCATCATCATCTCAGCCGAAAGACGTCCACTGCTGGACATAGGGCTCCCCCAAAAGGGGAGGGGGAGGGGGTTTGCCATAATCGCCACGCTTAGCAGGCGGGTTGGCGATCGCAGTATGGTATGGTGGTGGAATGCGTATAGAACGCTGCTGCCCATTCTCCGGTACGCCCCTTAGTCGCCTTTTACGACACCCACGGGAAGTATGGGGTGGTGCTATTCTTTAAGTCCGGCACCACACAGACAAAGGCTCTTTAGCGGGTATAAAAATACTAATACCCTTAACGAAGCCGAAAGTCACGACTTGTTCTTCCCGTCGTTGTGATATTTTGTTAGTATTGGACCATAGATGGAACCCTACGGGTACGGAAATTTTCGACGTTTTTTGGGAAGATAACTTTTAAATGTTATAACTTAACTTTAAATACTCCAACAATACCTGTGCCGTACGCTCCCATAAACACAATGTGCAATTCGCGTGCGTTACATTACGCACATCCGTAAACAGCGAATTTTCACATCAAAAACAAAAGCCGTTGCCCAGCAATTATTTTTTGGACAACGTTACCTATTTTGATGTACAGAATGTGTAGATGACGGCTTCGTGACCGGGTCTTTTTTACACTTTGTATAAAAAGTAGAAATCACTGAATTCTTGAAGAAAACACAATACTGTTCACACTTTTCACCTCGCGGGATTTAACCGTAGCTCGGTGCGGTATCAAACTGTACGAACGGTAGATACTTTCTGTACTTTCCGACTCACGTACTCCAATAAGATAATGGGTTTACTGAAACAAATTAATAATAAATTGCGATAATTATGTGTTCTAGTTCAGTTTATTGTATTGATTCTTACGAGTTAACCAAACAGGTTTTATTAGACTTCTCTTAGGGAATTATTTTCTGATTTATTACTTTAGCATCCAAAGAAGAATGGCAGGACTTCATGTCATCTGGATGATGCACTTAGGCCTTTTTTAATTTTTTTTTTTTTTTTTGCGAATGGGAAATCATCAAATGACTCCTCCCGCTCTGGGTGGAGCGGAAGGGAGTGTCAGACTCTTACTGACTAAAACCCACCCGTGTTCCTTCCTTAGCCCTTTATGTTCCGGGCCAGCGGTAACCCTTTCGGACAATCCCGCTGACCCGGCAGGCTTCGGCCCTAAGGGGCCCCTCCTCGATGCTGACATCTCTTTGAGGCGCGCGTGGAACACGTACGCGCCGACCGGCACGGGCCTGGTCCTGATCGGACGGTGAGCTACCCATTACTCTCCCCCCGCAGGCCCGCGCCTACGGTGGCCGGGAGTCATCACGCGGCTCCCGACGCCCGGAGCGTCTCCCGCGGCGGCTGGGACGGGAGGCTCTCTCCCTGAGCCGTCCCGCCACCTCCTTCGCTAGCATGACTGCTTCGCAGAAGGAGGTGACTGCCTCCCACTCCCTGTCGCCCCGGACCATGGCTTGCACCAGGGCCGGAGACCCAACTGCCGGATCCTCTCCACGACTATCGCAACCCCGCGTGTCATCGCGTTGGCCGCCGCCTGATGCGGCCTCCCCTGCGCCAGGACCAGCGTGTCGTCAGCGTAGCAAACCACGCTGACGCCATCAGGGAGGTCGGCGCGCAGCACCCAGTCGTACCCGATGTTCCACAGAGGCGGCCCCAGGACCGACCCCTGTGGGACACCGCACGACATCTCTCGCCGGTTCCACTCCCCATCGCGACCTGGGTAGCTGACGGCTCTTTCCGTCAGATACGCCTCGACTATTCGACGGAGGTAGGGCGGCACCCGGTGATACCGGAGTGCCTCCACAATGGTGCTCCAGGGGAGGGTGTTGAACGCGTTGGCGATGTCGAGTGACACCGCCACGACGACCCCACACTGGGACACCGCGTCCCCCGTCGTGAGGGCTCTCACGCGCATGATGGCGTCCACCGTCGAGCGCCCCTTGCGGAAACCGAACTGGCTGTCCGCAAGATCCGGCCCCGTCCTCACCAGGTGCCCGACGAGGCGGCCCGCAATCACTCTCTCAAAGAGCTTGCCGACCTCGTCGAGTAGCACGATGGGCCGGTATGCGGACGGAGAGTCCGCAGGGCGCCCTGGCTTCCGAATGAGGACCAGCTTCCCCGTCTTCCAACGGAGTGGAAACTGGCCTCTCTCCAAACATGCGCTTAAGAACGCCTCCAGTCGAGGCCCGAGAGCCCTCGAGGCCAGGACCCAGGCTTTACCTGGCAAGCCGTCGGGTCCTGGGGCGGTATTTTTGGCCTTCAGCCTACCTACCGCCGCTCTCAGTTCTACCCCGGTCACTGCAGGGATGTCGTCGTCGTCCGCGTGGTCCGCTTCGGGCACCGCAATTGGCGGAGCCATGGGCGGGGGAGTGTGCTCCCCCCGTGAAGGGAACAGAGCGCACACCACCTCCTCCACCAGCTGGGGGCGGAGACTCTGCGTCAGCGGGGGGGCCCAGGTGCGGAGTTTATTCCGCACCATTTTATAAGGGCGCCCCCACGGATCTCTGTTCAGAGTCTCCACCATCTCCTCGCGGGCCACATCCTTGGCCCGCTGGACAGCCTCTTGGAGGGCGGTCTTCGCCGCTCTGTACCCCTCGTACAGCTCCGCCTCCGTGGCTTCCGCATCCGGAGGGCGAATGCGGAGCCTGCGGTGCCTGGTGTAAAGGTGTCGCGCATCGACGCACGCCTTGCGTAGTGTCTCCAACTCCTGCGACCACCAGTACACCTGACGTCGGGCGCGTCCTGGCCGGACTCGGGGCATTGCCACGTCACAGATCTCGGACATGGCCTCCCGGAACCACTCCGCCTCATCGTCGATGTTGGCAGGCCTGTCCGGTGATGACACCCAGGCCTGCACGATCGAAGCTTCCAGGAGGAGCTCCCGGTCCAGCTGCTTCAGCGCCCACCGCGGACCACTCGGGGCCTGTTGGACCAGCGCGCTAGAGGTCTGGGCGGAGACGTCGAACCGGATATACCGGTGATCGGAGTAGGTCTCCACCCCCTCCATGACGCGCCAGTCAAAGACGCGTTGTGACAGAGCGGGGCTGGCGAACGAGATGTCCACCACGGACTCACCCCGCATCCGCACACACGTGGGAACAGAACCCCGATTTAGGACGACCAGGCCTGTTTCCAGAGCCCAGTCCTCCACCATCCTGCCCCGCACATCCGTGTAACGGGAACCCCAGGCCAAATTCTTGGCATTGAAGTCCCCGAGCACTAGCACGGGGAAGGGATGGTTTCCGGCGACGACGACACTCAACTCTGTTAAAGAGTTGTGGAACTCGGCGAGAGTTCGGTTCGGAGAGTAGTACACCCCCACTACTACTATCTCTCCGAACCGTGCTGCTACGCACCCCTGTCCCTTCGTGAAGCATTCGAGGGACGGGGTGCCGGCGGCGGCCGACGAAAGTATGGCCACTGAGCCGCTCAGGTCCTCCACCCAGTGTTCCCTGGGCGGGACAAAGTACGGCTCAGCGACCACGGCGATGTTAATCGACCACTGCGCCACGCTCTGGAGCAACAGGTCCTGAGCGCAGGCGCAGTGGTTGATGTTCGCCTGGAGGAGGCGTAGGGGAGCCATTACTCCTCCATTTCAGCCCCCTCCCGGGCCCCTTGTGAGGGCCCCTCGACGATGGCGGCGGCGGCAGCGGCGGCGGCGGCGGTGGTGGTGGCGGCGGCGGCGGTGGCGGCGGTGGTGGCGGCGGCAGCAGCGGCGTTGGTGGCGGCGGCAGCGGCGGCGGCGACGGTGGTGGTGGCGACGGTGGCGACGGTGGCGGAGGGCCTGCCTTTCCTCCTGGTTCCGGCGGGTGGAGCGCAGGACTTGCTCCCCGCCCGGTGATCGGCCGGCTTGCCAGCAGCCGCACATGCGAAGCAGTGCGGCGCGGCGTTACACGAGCCGGCTTTATGTCCGGGCTGACCGCAGCGGAAGCACAGTGTGCTGCGATCCACCTCCGAGGTGCACTGGATGCCAACGTGGTGTCCCACAAGGCATCGGTAGCACCTCAGAGGCTTGGGTTTCAGCAGTTTAACCTGCGCTGAGACCCAGCCCACCAGAAGCCTTCGGCCCTCCACAATCGTTTTGGCCGCCGTCACGGGGCAGCTTACCGTTACGGTTCGCATACCCGCGAAGTCAGGACGTATGGTGCCCGCCTTCACCTGCTCGGCCAGACACCCGCCCGTCCTGACGACGGCGGCCACCACCTCTTCCTCCGTAACGGAGTCATCCAGGCCCAAGATGCGCATGTCCGCGCACTTGACGGGCCTGGAGACCCGAGCCTCGTCCGCATCGAGGGACGCCCTTAACTTCTCAGCTAGGGCGTCAGCGGTGGGGCCACTTGTCGCACCGGGGATCTCCAGCATGCGGGCGCCAGTGGCGGTCACCCTGTGCCGGAGGCCCCCGGTGATCCCCAGCTCCCGGAGGTCCACCGTCTCCCTTGCCTTCGAGAGCACGTCACGGTACGTGACGCCCCTTTTGACCGCGTCCGGCTGTAGTGTTATTACCACAGCCGCGGTCTTCGGGGCGCGGAGCCTAGCCGCGACGGCTCTCTCCTTGCGGCGCCGCCTCTGCGCCTTTTTTCTGGCCGCCTTGGCCGCCTTCTTCTTCTCCCCGACCACCTGCCATTCGGCGTCGGTCGTGGGAGAAGTGGGAGGGTTTTGGGGGCGGGGCGTTGGCTCTGGGGCCTTCACCTCCCGTGCCGGTCTGCCCCTCTTCCGGGCCTGCGCCGGGGTGTTGCCGGTAGGCGCCGGGGCCCCGCCAGCCGGCGCCGAGGCTCCTCCAGCCGAAACCGGTTTGGCCGACGCCGGTTTGGCCGACGCCGGTTTGGCCGACGCCGGTTTGGCCGGCGCCGTTTTGGCCGGCGCCGGTTTGGCCGACGCCGGCTTAGCCGGCGCCTGGGCCCGGCCAGACGGCCCGGGTTTAGGGGCGGCAGCTGCCGTAGCAGCCGCATATGAGGACGCCTTCGGCCCCGGGGCCGTCCCGCCCGCCAGAGGGGGGCGCAGGACTATGCCCTCCAGGACGGAGAACCGCGCCTGGAAGGCCGCCAACTCCTGTCGAACCAGGCTGAGGACCTGGTTCTCTACTGGGACGGGCTGGCTCGGCGTCTTCGCCTGCGCGTCCCCGGTGACCCGCGGGCCGGCCAGGTCTGCCCGGAGCCTCCCATTCTCCTTTTGGAGATGCTCCATGGCAGCCGTAAGGCGGGCGACCTCCGCCCGCAGTTCAGCCACCTCGCCGGCCGAGGGGCAGGTGTAGTTGGCCGCCTCCACTGCCGCCATTATGGAGGCCGTCGCCGAGACTACGGCCTTGTTCTTTGAAGCTTGGAGCTTCTTCAATGCCACGTCTCGGATCGCGGCCTCCACGACCGCCGCAAACCTGCGCTTGCTGTCCGCCTCGGGTTCAAGGTCACTAGCCTCCCCCGCCTCGTCGCTAGAGGGCCCCGAAGCGACCGCGCGACCGGTCCCCCCCTCCTTTGTGGGCTCCTCCGCTCTTTCGGCCGCCTCGCGGGCAGTGAGCCCCCTCCCCTTGCCTCGCTCTCGGACTCCACCCCGCCTACTGGTGGGGATCTTCCGAGCCGAGGCCAGCTCTCCGTCGGAGGACGACCCCTGGCTGTCCTCTGACCTTGGCCGCTTGCTCTTCTTCGCAGCGGCCACCTTCTTGGCACGACAGGGGCTCCCTGAGCCTCCCGTGCTCGCACCTCCAGATGCGGCGTCGGACTCCGACCCCGCACACACAACAAAAACCAACAGAAGAGGTGAGGAGTGACCTCACCTCTTCTGTTGGTTTTTGTTGTGTTTTTAAAATTGTGTCCATGTTGTTCCCACGAGTATATTCTTCAAGTTGTACTGGCTCAAAATTAACGGTTCGCACTAGCGACTAAATCAAGCTACCCATTAGCCAAGATTACAACCTCCCTCACGGTGCGCCGCCGCTTGGAGATTTGGGGAATTTTTTATAGAGGTTAATCTTCCTCGCGGTCCGGGCGGTTAAGCCAAGACCCTCGACCCCCTTCAACAGCCAGAGACATGACCTTAACTGTCTCCAGGGCTACGATATTAGCGGTGGCAGGAGGGTTGCCCCTCCTGCCTGCCCGGCGGCAGGGTAAGTGCACACCGAGCCCACTATGACCCCCCACAATTGTCGCTCTGCTACTCAGAGCGATCTGTGTGGGGCGATCCTCCTGGCAGAACATTAGCATGCGGACAGCGAAATCCCACTGGGAAATAATCCCAATGGGAAATCGCTGCCCGCACCCCAGGATGCACCGGCCCGAACACTGGTCTTCCCCCCGGACGAATCCAGAAAGGAACCCCAGTCCCCGGGCACACGTGGAGGTTTTCTGCCCTGACACCCCATGCACTTAGGCCTACGCCACACTTGACGGAAATTCCGTCGCGGATCTTCCGCGTCGGAACGCCAATACGTCAATACGTGTTATTGCAAATAAATGACTAATAACGGGCACACTACGCGGAAGATCGGTGGCTCCGTCGCGGACCGCTCGCCCTCTGCGTCTGTTCCGTCCTCCGCGCACCGACCGATTCTTCGTCAGAACTTCCGTCAAGTGTGGCGTAGGCCTTAGACTTCTCGTACAATCGTACAAATACTCTTAAAATATAGATCTCGGTCAAATTAAGATAATAGGTAATCACAGCATATTTTTGTAATATTGGGTTTCGCCAAAAAACGTTGCTTAAAGAGCATGTGGCTCCTTTTATACAAATCCCATGATAGTAAACCATAGCGTATAATAAGCATTAAACAGTATATGCCGTTCAAAGAATGCGGAAATGATTAGTTCTAATAACGCCGTCCTGAAGGGAAAAGAAGGAATTATTCCGATCCCCTTGTTAGCAACGAGGGGACATGACAGTTCGAACTTTATTCACTCCTATGTTTAACTTTTTATTCCTGTTTGTCCCCCTTAGAATTTAATATACTTATTAATTTTTAAAAGTCATGTTTAAGTTACCATGCAGTGACTTTGTATATTAAGCCATTTATACAGTGGACATAATATAAATAGAAAAAATAAAACGTAAGAAAAATATAAGATAAAATAAAAGATAAATAGTTTATCAAAATAGAAACAAAGTATCTTATATAGGTTCTGTATAGATTACAGCCTGTTTGGCTATAATCTACCTGTTGTTTCTCTTCTTTTTATAAATCAGTGTTTATCTCGTATTTCTGCCATCTACTTTTTAAAGTCAATATTTTAACAACAGTAGGCGTCAGATTTGGCTGACAAGCCAAGAGACAAGGGTAAAAATTTAAAAACGTAGAAACATCTTCAAGGAATAATTATTGAAGTAATATGACCGTGGTTTCATTTACTCGTTCCGGTACTGAGAGCTCGTAAGGGTAATTACATGCCGAAGATGCTTCACAGCGATACCTCGCCGTCGCGGTTTAGCTCGCTACCTTGATGTCACCTCCATGTAATGCCTCCTCTACACGTCGACAGATTCATCAGCAGATGGCCATCCGCGAATGCCTCCGCCGACGTGTAGACGGGGTAATTTGCTAGTCTGTGGTAGATATTTGACGTCGGCAGATGCTAAATATCTACCACAGACTAGCAAATTACCCCGTCTACACGTCGGCGGAGGCATTCGCAGATGGCCATCTGCTGATGAATCTGTCGACGTGTAGAGGAGGTTTAAAATAAATGCATGCTAATAGACACGCCCACAAATGCCAGGCATCGAGGTAAACCCCAAACAGTCCGCGATGTATCGCATGTGGTATCGCAGTGAAGCATCCTTCAGCATGTGCGTGAAGTCTTAAGTCATACTAAGGTATGCATTTGTTTTATATGGAGGTGACATCGAGGTAGCGAGCTATACCGCAATCGCGAGGTCTCGCAGTGGCCTCATCTTCGACATGTAATTTATACCCTAAAGCTCTCGCAGTACGTATCTAATACTACATAGCTGATTGGATAGCTATATCCTAGGTTACCTCACATAGGTAGGTACCTACCTATTTCATTAAATTTATTTCCTGAAACACAATTTTAATTTTACCCAACTAAAAGCAATTCATAACAAATATCAATTTCAGTGCAAAATTCCGCGTTATAAGTGAGCCAGAACGATGCAGTGGGATTTATGAGCGATCAAATTCATTCCAAGCAATGTACACTGGACCCGACGTCCAGCGGCAAAATAAACAAAATTATTTGTTCAACCAAAGTTGAAACGGTTACTGAACAAATACTTTAAATTGTCGGTGCATATCATTAATTTAATAAATGCGGGACTGTGGATTGAGCAATAAGCGGTGTTTTGTAACAACAAAGATGTATAATTTTGTTGTAAACAAAAATGACTGACCTGCCGATCAGTCTATTCTATAAAAATCTCATCATGATAGGTAAAGTGCTTCTGACCAGACCACTTCCTGGAGTGTCCTAAGTGCCCGTTCACCTGCACCTTGGCTGACCTAAATAATGTCACTGATGCCGCAAACAACGTGGCCACCTATTGGGCACAAACTATATATCAAAAACAAAACCAGTCAAGTGTGAGTCGAACTCGCGCACCGAGGGTTCTGTACAAATTTGTAGGTTCTTAAATATTGTTGCGCGCCACAATTAATGCCTAGTAGGTACATGGTGACAGTAGTTACCACTAGCGCCATCTAGTATCGAGTAGCGGAACTAGTAGTCAAGACCCTTCTAGAAATTTCGATGCGAGAACTTTCTAGAACATTCCCGAACTATCGACGTCTGGTCGATCGGGGCCTGTATGTACTCGAACATTCTAGATGTTTCTACAATGGAAGGTTCTAGAACTCTCTTTGGCGCTATATAAGGCCGAGACGCGCCACGACCGAGACAGTTTGGATAAAGCGATCGAAGTGAAAACATCGAAGCGATATTCAAGTGCGACTTAGAGCGATCAGTAGTGCAATTGTGTGTTATAATTAGTGTGTTTGAGTTGTAATTAGTGTTGTTAATTAAAGTGTCATTTTTTGGTTTTTAAATCGGCAGTTTTTATTGTCACGAACCCGAAGCTCGAACAATTGGTGTCAGAAGAGGGGATTAAAAATCATGCCGGTTTTACCCAAAGACGACACGGAGGGTATCCGTACCCGGAGTCAACGCTAGCAAGAGACGGACCAGAGGCGATTCGGTGGAGCAACGCCACAGAGGTCGGAAGGCCAGCTACCGACAACAGAGGCCGGCCCGTCCACAGCTGTTCCAGTATCATCAGCGCCAGATTTGGCTGCTCTGATGATGATGCTGCAGGAGCAGGCCCGCCGACAGGAGGAACAGGCTCGCCGACAGGAGGAACATGCTCGTCGGTTGGAGGAACAGCTCCAGCGGGACAAGGCAGAACAGGCCCATCGACAGGAGGAACAGGCTCGTCGACTGGAAGAACAGCTCCAACGGGACAAGGAGGAACAGGCCCGTCGGTTGGAAGAACAGCTGCTGCGTGACAGGGAGGAACAGGCTCGTCGACAAGAGGAACACGCTCGCCGACAGGAGGAATAGGCGCGCCGACAGGAGGAACAGGCCCGTCGGTTGGAAGAACAGCTCCAACGTGATAAGGAGGAGCAGGCGCGCCGCCAGGAAGAACAGATGCTCCTTATGAAGGACCTTCACGCTACCTTTGGGAAAGACATGAAGGAGGTGAAGGATAAGGTTGCTCAACATGACAACCGCCTGTCGGAAGCTGAAACCCGAATCGACCAAGTGAATAATCGGGTTGACAACGTGATGGCTGACGTAAAGCTAACCGTGATGGCTGACGTGAAGAAAACGCTGGACCACCTTAAACTTGGGGATGGAGTAGCAGCTCCCGTAGCTACAACACCTTCGCTACGTGGATTCAAAGTGCCACCATTCGACGGAACTTCTTCCTGGTCAGCCTACAAAATCCAGTTTGAGGCTGTCATGAAGGCAAACGGGTGGAATAAAAGTCAGGCCATGACTGCTCTCACCCTAGGCCTGCGCGATCAGGCCTTAACTGTCCTGGAAGCTCTCGGTAAGGAAGTGACTTACGAGCAGCTTCTCGAGGCATTGGAGGCTCGGTATGGCGACGCTCACCTGGAACACGTGTTTCGTGAGCAGCTCAAGGATCGCGTGCAACGCAGTAGCGAAAACCTGCAGCAGTGGGCCCTTGAAGTGGAGAAGCTGGTTCGCAAAGCTTACCAGTCCGTACCTGCGCTTATTGATGGGAACCTGGTGCAGGCATTCATCGACGGCATCCGCGACCTTGAAGTGAGAGCTGCTGTGAGGCTCGGGCACCACGGGACGCTTAAGGACGCCTTGGCCCATGCACTGGAGGTGGAAGCTGCGCGGCAAGATCATCGTTCCCATCGGGTCAGGGAATTTGCAGCGGCTAAAGTTCGCGATCGTAATAGAAGATACAGCCCTAGGTGCTACGGCTGTGGGGAAAGGGGCCACCTTCGCTCTAGTTGCCCTAAGCGAACTGCAGAAAGGGAAGATGGCTGGTCTCCAAAGGGTAGTGCGGCTAACAGCACCGCCCAGCAGCACCAGCAATACGACTTTGTGGTCAAACATCGCGGCGGGAAATCTCATGGCAATACAGATGCATTGTCAAGAAGACCGTGTCCTGAAGACCGCACGCATTGTACTAGGCAAGAGGATAAGGAAGTGGTTCCTGTGAGGATGCTCAGGACAGACCTCAGCAACGAGTGGAAGGAAAGCCTACAACGTGCACAGCAGGAAGATTCGGACATCAAGCCGATTCTGGAGTGGATGAAGGCCAGAGCTCCTAAGCCCAGGTGAAGCGACGTCTCAGCAATGAGTTCGACCACAAAAAGCTATTGGGCCCAATGGGACAGCTTGGTGATTCAGGATGGAGTCCTGTGCCGTAAATGGGAAAATGCTCGGGGAGACACCTGTCATTTGCAAATGGTTGTCCCTAAAGCTCAAGTACCGGATGTTCTACAGCTGTACCATAATGTTGTTCAGGAGGCCATCTGGGAGTAAAACGGACTCTACTGAAGATACGAGAACGGTTGTCGAGGACTGGTGTCGCAAATGTACAAGTTGTGCAGCTGTAAAGGGACCTCAGACTCGTAGTAGAGGTGCATTGAAATTGTACAATGTTGGTGCACCATGGGAGAGGATAGCCCTTGACGTTGCGGGGCCGTTTCCGGAAAGTGATAGTGGTAACAAGTATTTCATGGTTGTGATGGATTACTTCACTAAGTGGCCGGAAGTCTTTGCCATTCCAAACCAAGAAGCTTCAACAGTTGCAGATAAACTGGTTCATGAAGTCTTCTGCCGTTTTGTAGTACCCAAAACGGCAGAAGACTTCATGCAGGAAGGAATTTTGAGTCCCAAATATTTCAGGAAACTTGCTGAGTAATGGGTACTCATAAAACGAGAACAACTTCTTACCACCCACAATCGGATGGAATGGTGGAACGATTTAATCAGACACTGGAGAGGTACCTAGCCAAAGTTGTGGAAAATCGGCAACGAGATTGGGACAAGCACATACAACCGTTTTTGTTGTCATATCGAAGCGCTGTTCACGAAAGTACATCGGTGACACCAGCTTTCGCAAACTTTGGAAGAGAATTACGGCTGCCTGCAGACCTGATCACCGGAATACCACCTGATGCCCTACGCAGTATAACCGAGTATGCGAATGACTTGCGGAACAAAATGAATGACATTTATGAGCACGTCAGACAATCGGGCCAGCAAATGTCTGAAAAGATGAAAACCCGTTATGACCGTAAAATGAACAATAAAGGGTTCGACGAAGGTTCACTAGTGTGGTTGCACAATCCAGTCCGCAGCAAAGGCAAATCTCCTAAGCTTCAAGCTAAATGGGACGGACCGTACCGGATTGTGACAAAGATCAACGACGTAACCTACTGGATACAGAAAGGTGCAAGAGGTACTCCTAAGATCGTCCACGTGGATCGACTGGCGCGTTATTATGGGGCCGATACTGCTCGGGACGAGCATGTCTTAGGAGGGGGCAGTGTTGCGCGCCACAATTAATGCCTAGTACATGGCGACAGTAGTTAGCACTAGCGCCATCTAGTATCGAGTAGCGGAACTAGTAGTCAAGACCCTACTAGAAATTTCGATGCGAGAACTTTCTAGAACATTCCCGAACTATCGACGTCTGGTCGATCGGGGCCTGTATGTACTCGAACATTCTAGATGTTTCTACAATGGAAGGTTCTAGAACTCTCTTTGGCGCTATATAAGGCCGAGACGCGCCACGACCGAGACAGTTTGGATAAAGCGATCGAAGTGAAAACATCGAAGCGATATTCAAGTGCGACTTAGAGCGATCAGTAGTGCAATTGTGTGTTATAATTAGTGTGTTTGAGTTGTAATTAGTGTTGTTAATTAAAGTGTCATTTTTTGGTTTTTAAATCGGCAGTTTTTATTGTCACGAACCCGAAGCTCGTAACAATATATGTAAATAGTAAATTATCAGGGGATTTTTTTTTGTAATGTAAGTTACGATTTTCAGACTTTTTTGTTTCGTTGTGCTTATGGACTTATTATATAATAAGTCCATGCTTGTGCTATAATTATGGCATTGCTTCTTGCCAACTTTCATGATTCTCGGTCATCGGGAACTACCCTAAAGTCAAAATATGCGACATAAACGGAACATAAATGCCCGTATCTTTTGATTGCGTTGACTTAGATATTTGATTTTTTCACTGCTTCAAGGGACCGCAGCCCTGAGTATTTGATATTAATTTCAACTTGATAACTTTACGCGTTCCTGAGAAAAAAGATCTTGACAGACGGACAGACGGACAACGAAGTGAGGGTGCTGTTTTTCCTCTTGCGGCACGGAACCCTAAAAACAAAGAGTAAGAGTACCTTCGATACGAAAAGAAGAAGAAGGTAAAGTGGGCTTGAAGTGAACTGTCAATTATGTCAACCCCTAGCATCAGATAGCATGGCAGCTTATTTCACCTAAGTTTTCATGGTGTGATTTTTACAGTGTTGTCAGATTTTCATTCCACGTTAAGAAAATCAACACCACTTTGTCTGCGCTCTAAGTATCCATCAAACCAAGGACCTTAAAGTCTGACATTAGTCTAACTGAAGTATTTTTAACGGACTTAAAAAAGGAAGAGACCTTGTAAACATCGTGTCGCCTAACAGAAATACAAGCTGTTATTTTAGTCCTTAAATAGTAACATCTTAGAGACACTCCGAGTGTCTATTAGATAAGATGTTTTGTGACAAAACAAAGCAACGAGGGCTAAACTTCGTCGTATTATTGCAGATAAAACTTTGATATTACAAAGCTAAAATTGTATCTCTCGATATTTATTAACAAAACAGAATCCACTTGGTTGGAATTTAACTCGGTATTAAGGATAGTATTTCAAAATTACGGTGCCTCGTGTCGTAAATAAAAACTGGCCAGGTGTGTGACCACCCACACTGATGGATTCCGTAGTCGGGATAAATATTTACACTGCACAGTATAGATTTGCCGGCTGCAGAAATAAGTTTCTTTTTCATGGTATTTCTTGAAAAAAAACTATGAAATAGAAAGTAATTTCTGCGCTTGTACCTGCAAATATCCCATATGTTAAAAACTATCAGCTTTAATAAAAAAACCGGTCAAGTGCGAGTCGGACTCGCGCACCGAGGGTTCCGTACTTTGTAGGTATGTAAATAGTTTATCACGGGATTTTTTTAATGTACCTACAAATTTACGGTTTACGGATTTTTTCCTTTACTTGTGCTACATGATCTTGCTTGGATTCGGATAGTGACCGCCGAAGGGGACAGACGTGTCCTGTCCAGCCTTTGTTTATACTTGATGCAACGTGCGTTGCACGTGGCTCTAACTAAACGGGCGTAACTCTCAGCTTTAAACTCAAATTCGAAATTCGGTTGGTGTATCGTGTGTGGTATTTGTGGGTATTAAAACGTTAGTGAAGTGGCGTACGTGTGTTCCTGAGATACAAGCCCGAGGCCTAGGCCTTCCAGCCGAAGACATTGGTGACGACAAGTTCTCAGCGGGCCAATTTGGTGAGATCTTTCCGTTTATTTCAGGGTTTGTTCTTTGTTTTCTTAATTTGTATTTTTGAAGCCACGCGTGAATTTAACATCATAGCAAGTTATAAATAGGCTTGAGGGAAATGTTTTCATATTATATCTAGGAGCGAGGGATAAACTAGTACACTCTATTACACTAGCCTAAAATACAAAATCGCTCTAGAATTCGTTCTCCACGCTTTTCCTTATTTAACATAGTACTGAATTACCAAAACTGCCTTGAGCAAAACTTCTAATTCCCAGCCTGTAAGTCAAGTCCTGAACACGTGTGCAAAATTGGGCTCGAAGGGGAAAAAAAAAGGCTAAGTTAAGTAACAAAAATAGCTCATAAATTTGAGGCGTCCCCTGTCAGCCTTATTGTTTCTCAAAAACCCACACAGCACATGTTTTGCTGAGAAGGTCTTGTAATACCATAAAAACAAAAGGCTTTTTTCTTTAAAAATGGGTATAATTGTGCGTATGACAAAAGACGGCAATTGCTTATTTAGGGCTATAGCCCATCAAATAAATAATTTAATGGGTTTAACCTTCGATCACGTGTCAGTACGCCGGGAATTAGCTTCATATTATGTAACTAGCTGCGCCCCGCGGTTTCACCCGCGTAAATGTCGATCCCGTGGGAATATCGGGATAAAAAGTAGCCTATGTGTTAATCCAGCGTGTCAGCTACCTTCATACAAAATTTTATCCAAATTGGTCCAGCCGTTTGAGCGTGAAGAAGTAACAAACATATAAACACACACACACAGTCACACACACACTCACACACACACTCACAAACTTTCGCCTTTATAATATTAGTGTGATGGAGAATCGAAATAACGACAGAATTCGCCTAGCACTTTTAAATAATATACAAGAATTTCTCCCTAACAGCAATCTCTCCCAGGAACAAAGGACAAAAAATACATAACCATGCAGTTTAACAAGACGTTCTGGGGAGGAGAGGATATCTTAATCGCCGCGTCCGAGTTCCATCTTGTAAATCTGCACGTGCACAAGGATACAAGACACACACTAGTGTATTCACCTACCGGCGAACCAGTACCCGTCAACATACACATCCGCTACAAGGACCAGCACTATGATAGCTGAGTCATGACCGACGACGAACATTACAACAGCAACCAAACAACTCAAAGATCCGATCCGATCTTATGCAAAAATTAAACAACGTCAAAACAACACAGCATAACTTAACTAACCAGTTGAACACACGTGAAGAGTCAACCATAAAACCCCAGTCCCAAACGAACAGCCCCCAATTAGCTAGCCCATTAACACAGTATGAACAACAAACATCAATGTATACACAGATATCAGATGTACTCGCAGATGCCACTGGGTTCACAATACTTAGAAACCAGCCGTCTAGCGCAATAAAATATACTTGCCCAGACTTGCGTATTGCAACCTGGAACGTCCGTGGGGCCTCAAAACCGGCCAAAAAAAATAAAATTGACGCTGAACTCTCAATTAGGGGCATGCATGCAGCCTGCATAGAAGAAACAGGTATGAACACTGGAGCATACAACTCTACACACTACGAATGGCACCTCTATGGAACCTCAGGTAAAACACACCGGGGACTTGCAATTCTAATCAGAAAAGATTGAATTAGTTAACAGAAAAAGGATACAGACGCGATGTCAGCTACTCTTAAAGTAACAGGGGAAACGATAAGCCTGCTCATCTGTATATAATCAATTCTCACATCAACAGTTGTACATCTATAGCAAACAGATCCTTCACAGGCTTATTAAACTTGATCAGACAAAACCAAGGAAATGTACCTTAATAATTCTTGGCGACTTCAACGTTCATATTGGTCGACATGACACAAAAAGTTCGCAACGCAAAGGACTGATCCACCAAAACCTACACCATGACTTCTCTAAGACTTCTCTAACTACAACGGAGAAATGTTAATGGATATAGCCAACAGGGAAAAACTGCAAATAGAAACGACAAAAGCGAGATCATCATGCAGGATAACATGGTCAAAGGGCATTCAGAAATCCCAATTGGATCAAATTATAACGCCACACGCAACAGAAAAGCTGTTCAAACGTATTAAAGGCGAATGGGCTGCTAGGGGCACATCCGACCATAAAATAATCTGGGGTCTGCTAAGAATAAACCGAACTTCAAACAAAAATGAAAACACCAAACACATTAATGCACAAAGACAACAGCAAGCCGCGAAGGAACCAACAATTGCAGCCAAAGATTTCAACTATAAACAGTGCTATTATGCCGCCCTCAATAGTAAATTCACGAAAACAAAATACCAAGATTGCATAACAAAAAAACTAAAAGATTTCGGAATCAACTCAGCCGACAAAAACATCGAAATACCCTGGAATACCATAACGGAAGTATTAAAAGCGGCTGCCCAGGAAACTCTGATTCTTCAGCCAGTTCTATCCAGAAATCATCGACTAGCTCTTGCTAAACTACAAAAAGCTAAGTTCCTCCAAAGTAGGCAACCTGATAATCCAAATAGGCACAACTTAGTAAAAGAATGTCAGGCAACACTTCAAAAGGTCAAATATCAGGAAGAGCAAAAAGCATGCAGAGCCTGCCTCATTGGATTGGGGAAAAACCACCCTACAAAACGCATGCCGATGCTATACTTTTTTACAGTAGAAACAAACTTCAAGCAAAACGTCGAAAAAGATCTACCTATATACCGATGACCAAATGGGAGCAAATATTAAAAAATCCGAGGGCCACCTTATACCAACAGTTAATATAAAAAATCCGATAACCGAAGCACAGTGTGATGGACTCATTGCGGATGACGTAATGGGAACCATTAATAAAATGCGGAACGGGACAGCCCCCGGAACTGACCAAGTGGTTATCGAGCTTTACAAAGCAATGCCAGAAATATTACAAGAAGCCGTCACCAAACACATGAACAAAGCTTGGACACAGAACGAAGCACCCGACACGTGACTGGAGACCGTACTAGTACCAATTCAAAAAAACAATAACACTAAAAATGCGAATGAATATCGCCGCATATCGATATGCAACACGGGTTACAGAATTTACGCCTCCTACGTACTAAAAAAACTAGACGAAACAATAACGGAACTGGGAAGCTATCAAGCGGCCTTTTTAAACAATAGATCAACAGACGACCATATATTTACGCTTAAAAGGGTCTTGGACGAAGAATGGCGAGCAGGTAAAAGAACTTATGTACTCAATGCACTGAGGGATATCCTATTACAACGAACCAACAAATCGCTGACCAACAAGATAATTAAGGTATGCTTGAATGAACGAACATCCATCAAATGGTGTGGCCAGCAAAGCAGTTGGATTATTAAAGGTAAGGGAGTCAAACAAGGTTGCCCTCTGTCCCCTCGCCTGTTTACACTGGTCATCGACAAAGTCCTTAGAACCCTCGACGAGGAAACCCACTTAATAAAACTCGACCAGGATCGTGAAATCTCACTCCCCCTAGTACTATCATTTGCGGATGACCTTATCTTCATTTCAGATGACCTAGAAAGGTTAGAAGGTATCCTATACCATATAAAACCCCTACTAGATAGTTTAGGCCTCCAAATAAATGAAACAAAAACAAAAATACTAATTAGGGACCCCATAGCTACACAGATAACGGCCCACGTGACCCTTAATGGAATAAGTATAACCACAAGTGATGAAATTAAATACCTAGGTACATACATTACATCTACATTAAGCAGAAAAAGTACTATAAAAAAAACGTTGCAAACAGGCCATGAAAAACGCCAAATCGTTACTACCATTCATAGATAACTCAAATATGGACTGGAAATTAGCCAGACGCAAACCACACCTACTGCATGCAGCAATGCAGTACAAGGCCAAATCCAAGAAGGTCGGCCGACCTATTTACACATGGAACGACAATCTAAAACAGGACATGAAGTACTTCGACAAGGGAATCAATTTTTCGATGGATACAGCGGAAGATAGAAGTAAGATCAAGATAGCTGCTAGTGAGATTTACAAAAAACTGGAAACGGATAGTAGCGAAACTTCCGACGAAGTCATTGAAAACAGCAACATCTAACACAACACAGCAGAGCAATGACATACAAAAGAACCGAGAAAGCAGGAGAAGCCCGCCAAAAGACACATCGAGGAAGCTCGACCTGAACCAACCTGGCGGCAAGGTCGATAAAAGATGCCCATCCACAGACAATAATTACCCATCTCTCCACTAGTCCAATGCTTGCTCTAGGATGCATATCCGGTAGGCTCTTAAATCCTTACCTATCCTACGGGCACGTCTTCCCTACCATTACCGCGCCCCCCGGTCTATTCCTTGATATGCAATGGTCGCTGTAGCACCATGAACATGAGGCTACAGGAGCTAGTGCGAATCTTGGGGTTCATTCGATTAATCGAGTCTGGTTTAACCACGCTGGGATCGGTGCAATTCATTCATTCATTCATTCATACTTGTGCTACATGATCTTGCTTCTTGTCAAATTTCATGATTCTAGGTCAACAGAAGTACCCTATATATTTTGATTCGCTTGAGAATGTCGTTTTTTGCGGCATAAACGGCCGTATCTTTTTTCACGTTAACTTAGGTGTTTGATTTTTTCATTTTTTCACAGGTTCAAGGGACTGTAGACCTGATAATATGGTTTTAATTTCAACTCGATACCTCCACGCGTTCCCGAGATAAAGGGTCTTGATAGACAGACGGACGGACGGACGGGCGAACGGACGGGCGGACAACAAAGTGATCCTATAAGGGTTCCGTTTTTCCTTTCGAGATACGGAACCCTAAAGAAGTGGCCAAGTGTGAGTCAGACTCGTACACGAAGGGTATATTTTTTAACACTTAAACACGTAAACTTCAATACTTTTCTTGTGTTACCTATTTGTTGTTATAATATGTATGGCCATAGTAGTCCACACTATGTGAAAATTTCAAGTGCCTACCAATTTAAAAAAAAGTTTTATTAAATAATATGAAATATTACTGTTCAAAAGATACACCTCTGTGATGTGACAGACGGACGAACGGACTGACGGACGGGCGGACAGCGGAGCCTTACTTTGCACCTTAATCTATGGATTTCAACGATACCCCACACGGTTATGTGCATTGATTTAATTTTTTTTTATCCCTTTAATTGCATATTCCCAGTGCTACCCTATTTTTTTTTTCGTAATTTCACCACACTATTTTTTAATGGTGCACAGAATACACATTTTTTACAATACTCATCGATATAGTGTTAATAGTTTTCGATTTAAAGTGTCACATCCAGATGGACGAACAGACGGACATGACGAAATGTTTGGTTCCGTTTTTGCCAATTGGCTACGGAACTCTAATAAAACGTATTTTTCCCGCAGCTTCATTTAAAAACACAATATGATCAGCTTTAGCCTCTCTGTGAGAAGGGGCCCTTAGACGGATGGACGGGTGGATCACTTTCCTAGGATATAAGTAAGTAACTACATATATCTCCCTTCAAAGCGTATCATTTTTCAGGGAAATCTGTTAGTTACTGTGTAAAGGGATAAACAAATAGCTTGAACATTTAATTATAAATGAAGGATTATGAGATTATAAATATACAGATTGGCTTGCATACTAATATGGAGGATAAACTTTTATAATCGCATTCATTCCATCATTCTGTAAGGTTTAATTGAACGTAGTACGTAAGTACTTCGGTGTGTCGAAACGAAATGAGTGCATGTCAGTAGCGACATGCACTCATTTCGTTTTGACACACCCCTCGAAGCTTTTCCAGGTAACGAAGCCATAAAACTAACCGAATTAAAAGTCTCTTTCATCCCTTTAATTTTTTATTACGCTTAAAATCATCTTGTTTCATCCAAGCCACCAGTGTTATTTCAACATCCGACACGCGGGTCGTACGAGTCAGAATACTAGGAGCACTTGTATTAAGCAAACTCTCTAATTTAAAATGTATGAGCACGCTATACAAGTACAAAGTGAGATTAATTTGATGTTGAGTCAATATGCTCTGTAAAATCGAACCTTTGAGTTCCCGTAACTTAGTGCGGTTAACTACTTAGTTGTGTAGGTACTTATTTATTTCTGAGAACATATTTGAATTTGGTTTTGATTGAAAAATAGTTAGACGTTATAACTAAAGTTAATTATCTATGCATTTTTTTTTTCTTTTTATTATTTATAAATAGCTTTCCCTTCCTAAACAGCTTTCCTTGCTTTTTTATTTTACGCGTATCCCAGCGAGTGTCTGCTTTTTGATTGTAATTCAAACTTTTTCAATTATTGTTTATTGCGCCATGATTGCGCCTGGTGGCATAGTTAGTCCTAAAGGGTCCTGTATAAAAGGTAAATCTGGCATTGTGATCTTACTAAGAGATTGCAAGAGCGAGCGAAGCGAGCTCGAAAATTGGAGCATTCTGATTTGGATACTAAGTTAAGCTGGCAACGTTGTATTACTAAGATAATGTAAAAGCGAGCGAAGCGATCTCGAAATTGGAGCACCCTGACTGGTATTCTAGATTAAGCTCTCATCGTGATTATACTAAGTGAATGCTCTTGCATTCACTTAGTATCCGATAGCGAGCAAAACTCAAAATTTGAGTACCCTGACTTAGATAAACAGGTTAGATTTTCTGTGTGCTTTTTTCTAAATAAATGCGTGGGTTGAGAATTGAACCGCGCCTGTAGCTTGAATCATTTTTAAGCCATAAATAAATTAGGTACGTTATATTTCATGTTTTCATTAGGTACTCCTGAATTCCGGGGCTTTTATCATTAAGAATTTAAGGTTGTGGATAACATTATCCGAATTTTTGTAGGTACCCTTGCCTTTGGCCTCTTATCTGATTGCACTTTACGTTAATTATAATTTTAATGAAAATATTAGGTACGCTTATTAATATACATTATGTACCTATAGTTTTTCGTTAATTGTTTGTAAATAAGCTACATTTTTGCATGTGTGAGCAGTGGCCACATTGTATTTGATCCTTACCTACTCAAAATGTGTGATGTTAGGCGACGTTCGCTCGGACGTTAAAATATCGCAGCAGAATTTTTTCACGCAGTGCATTTTGAACGCACTGCCTACCGCCGAGTGTTGAAAATGCAACAGTGTGGTTTTATGATGCGCTCAGATGCGCTCTGGATTGCCAACGCGTTGGATTCTCAACGCTCGGCTCAACACCGAGAGTTAAAAATCCAGTGCGCGAAAACTCCCACCGCGCTATTTTTAGGTCCATACGTACGTCGGTTTATCTTTTTGATCGTAGGTCCTAAGCATGTTTACTAATATCGTTAAAAACTCCGTTTTTTGCGTGCAGCACAAGTAACGTGTAACTCCACTAAATAAGTGCCTTTAAACATTTTAAAACTTTCGCTAACACAATAAATACTAAATAAAATAAAACGTTTTTACCTGAATGATAAACTCTAAGAGTAACCAAGATTGTATCGTTTAGTGAAGTCACTCTTAAATTTATTTAAAGTGAAAACAACACTGAGTGTAAGCATTAAAATTTAACTACGTTATGCGGTTAACAAAAACACTGGTGCAGTTAAACTATATAAACCATAAATTTATACCCGAAAGTCGGTACTAATTAAAGCTACGGTTGGACTGCGGATTCGGCAGTATGCGGGCTGTCGGAACATCGTTCTACAGGCTGTGAGCACAGAGTAGATAGGTAGATACAGAAGGCCGACTTCATACAACAAAGGCCGACTTCAATTCCGGCCCACGCACTCGGCCAAATTTTTCACTACTGTTCCTACTCCGTGTAATGTGGGTCGCGGACCAGAGGCCAGTTGCCCCCTAACCCCACATTATGACACCATCTACTTACCCCGTGGCAACGAGCAAAAAAACAAAATGAAAGAAGTTGTTTTAGAGCATGTCACGAGTCACCGCGACGCGGAAATTGACGAATTGACAAATAACGCGTGCTCGTTTCGCTTGACGTAAGACGCGTCGTAACCGTAAGTCGCATCGCTCGAGGTCATGAACGGGCGCATCCTTACAGCGGGTGCAAGCGACGCACAGTGTTTTAAAAACCTCGATTTTGTCTCATGCCATTTTTATTTCAAATGTCGTTAGTTTATATCATTCCAAGTACTACAGTGAAAATCCGGCTTCGATATGACCTTTAGTTTTGACAAAAAAAATTCGAAAGTTTCCCTATAACCGGGTCATGAAAATCACAAAAAAATTCATATAAAATAAAATTAGCTGTTATTTAAAAATCAGATTATACGTAATGTTTACATTCATAACAACAGACATTCTGCCCGTTTTTGTAATTTCTAAAGTTAATAGATTATGAAATAACAACATTTTTATCGTATTTCTTTTATAATTGTTATTTCAAGTATAATGCCGTATTAGATCGAGATTTTTATACAGTATATTCTTCATACGCTCTTCTATCAATACTATGAAAATCACGATCTAACTCCGGCATGAGACAAAATCGGGGTTTTTAAAACACTGTGCGACGCAAGACTGACTTTGTTTGAGAATCTGAGATCGGTGTCCGTACGCGTCTATGTATACGTGCGCCTTTTCTTCGCTCGTTGTATGGAGTTAACCTTCTGTACACGTCTATTCTGTGCTATGAGACTAAAGTTGTTATATTAATAAACCTTCTTATATATTTATTTTGAAATAGCGGCAGCAAGGTTAAGTAGGCACAGAGTATTCTGTTTTTTTTTCGAGATATTATATTTCATTAGTAGCGCGACAGACTCGTGTTTACTTTACAATTTTGTCGTATAGGTACTATCGGGTATGGTCGACTTTTTAATTCTTGAAGTAAATAATAGTCATGAACTTGATTGGTTTTAATTACTTAGTAACTGATAGATAAAATGCAAACCTGTTAATTCCTATCTATTCGATACATACATACAAATTAATGAAATTGTATTACTTATATCTTTATAAAGTTAAAATAAGAGCTTTTACTAAATGCATAACATAATCAGCCTATAATGTTCCCACTGCTGAACACGGGCCTACTCTCTGTGAGAGGGCAAAAAAAAACTACTAATAGGCACACCAGGTTAAGAGTGTGCCTATTAGTAGTTCTTGTAGTTTTAAGGTTGGTAGAATTGTGAGAGAGATGGCGAACGTTTTAAGATTGTGATGTCCATTGTACAGATTTTCGAGATTTATTAAAGTTTATGCCGATAACGAAGCCCTTTTAATTGAGAACTGACCCACCCCGACTATAATATGAAATTATAAAAACTATTAAACGGTAATTATAACGAAAACATGTCTGTCTGTTTGTTCTGGCTAATCTCCGAAACGGCTGCACCGATTTGACGGGACTTTCACTGGTAGCTGAGTATATTCTATTTAACAAAAAAAAAAAATACGGCTCCGCGCAAAAAAATTAAAAACCATGAATTTTCGACATCCGTGGGCGAAACAGCAGGCAGATAGTAAATAATACAAATTCGTTGTAAAACAAAAAAAGGCATTAAAATACATGAAGGATTTGGCCATTCACCGTTTAATGAGCGTACGGATAGTTCGTAAACTAAAGTGCATGCTGGCGATTTACTGGAAATACAAAATAATAAAAAAAACCTTCCTTCCTTCCTTTTTCCTAGCCTTGTGAACACAGGATTACTTTTCAAATACCGACATATGCAAAGATTTATATATATCATGAAGAATCTAAGCCCTCGGGCTTTAAAATATCATACTGATCGATTTTCCTACTATGAACCCATACGTATGAAAGCGGTGTAGGTCTGACAATATTTTTCTAATTGAATAGAACATCAATGTTTTCTTGACAAATGGAACCGCCATTGTATTATTGAAATTAAATGTACCTACTTTTTGTGTGTGTTACTCTTTATGTTTTACGATAAAGTACATATCTTCTTTATTGACACACCTTTTAGAAGGTCCGCCGAAATTTCTACCGCCGAAAATTCTATTGCAGTAGTGGACTGCAATAGAATTTTATTTTTTTTACAATAATCTTTCTGCCGTCGTCTCATGTTACTCGGGATTGGCGAAACTCGTTTTTGACACGCTCTTCAATTCTTCCCTGTCAGCCGTAACTCTATTATTTATTTATTTTGCCTTAATTTCATTATCTCACACAACCCATCCATCTTTTCTTGAATTATATTTTCATAATAATTTATGACATAGCTATGTCACAAACCATGCTCCACCTCTTATCCTGTCCTCTGTGTCCCAAAACATGCCGTCAAAATTACCTCTGCGCTGCCACCGACAACGCCGTGGAAGTGGCAAACTTTTGGGAAAACAGAAAAAGAAGAATAAAAATTTGGATCAATTTAATTCCTCGATTATTTACTTTTTAAAAGCGCTTTCCGCTACCTCTTATCAGCATGCCCTCTACTTCACAGATAAGCTTAAAATGCATCGGTAATGAGCTTGCACAGCCTAACTAGTCGGGTGAGTATAAGAGGATTTTTCGCTCGCATTTTCATTGTAATTTATACTCTGTGATAACTATGCATTCCTGTGTAGTTTGTGTCTTTTTTATGCAGCAAAACTTTTTGCTTTTACATGTATGTATGTACCTATGCAGAAATTAAATTCAGTGCTATATTTACTAAATTACCTACATATTTGATAGGAGCAAAGCAAACATTTTAAAATAAGATTTTGTAAGAATTGTTTTATTAAAAAAATCTCTCCAGAAATATGATAGGTAATTGTTTTCTTCGATGAAAACCGGGAATGGTTTATAATTGGGAACTGGTTAACAAACAAATAGATGGACGAACAGTGATCTTTTTCTCCGTTTTATATCGCAGTCTTAATAAATGATTAGTAAACAAATTATTGATAAATGAGTCAAATGAATGATGATTAACGAAACCAAAATTTAAAATCGTCGACACACAAAAAAAAAACTCACTTCCTACCTACATTTCAAAACGCTATCAACACTTTGGAAACTGCATAATTTCCGCTTCATAAATGGAAAGAGCAAAAGAAATAATTATTCCGTTTGTGAATATTGCAAAGGCTTTGAATTTCCTGCGGTAAACGAGGTAGTCGCTTCGGTTTCCCGGTAGCGTCCGACTCCCGAGCAAGGACGTTCATATGCCAACTATTACCTGTTAGAGTTTTTATACGGACGTGACGTTTGCGTGAAGTGTGAGAGGAAGAGATACTTCGCAATTCTTCTCGTTATGTTGTACGAATTCAGTTTTGAGCGTCTCGTGGCAATTTTGATGCAGAGCTGTCAACTCCGAAGGTTATCTGTGACGCGTGTATTGCACTTTGGGAGACCTATGATAGGGAGAGTTGGTAGTATCAGAGCCGTTGATAGTATTAAATCCACCCAATGCCCCATCTCAAGAGATCTATAACTGAAAAATACATCCTCCTAATAAATATGGCACATCGAATTAAACCTTAGTACTTAAAAAATCAATTGAGTAATAAAAAGAAACCGCTTTTTTTTAACCGACTTCAAAAAAGGAGGAGGTTCTCAATTCGACGGTATGTTTTTTTTTTTTTTTTTGTGTGTTTGTTACGCGATTACTCCGCCAATTGTAAACCGATTTTCAAAATTCTTTTTTTGTTTGAAAGGGTATACTCTCGAGGTGGTCCCATTATCATCAAATTGGAATCTGATGAGAGGATCCCATGGAAATCGAGGGAAACCCTCAAATTTTATAGGCAAAGCTATAACGATTTGGGTATTTTTAAAAATAACTTGAGCATTTGCTCTCGGAAATCATCATTTGGTAAAGTGGAGCTGATGAAGAAGTCCACAGATGGCCATTGGAACTACTCAATGACAAATATTTTACGGGTTGCGATTCGATTACTTTAATGGTTGCTAAGCAATTTATGCTCGTCACAATGCGTATGGTGAGTGGTTGTTAAGGAGTTCTCCTGGCTCTTACCAGGAGAACTCCTCAACAATTAACGTCCCAACATCGGGAAAAGCAACATTTTGTAACAAGTGATGAACAGTTGACATTAGGCTATTGTAACTTAGATAAATTACAAACGGACCCACTAAAAAGTGAAAAATAAAAACTTTTTACAAAAAAAAACCAACCGACTTCCAAAAATAACACTACAAATTGAAAAATAACTTTAAAAGTCGGTTGTGTTTTTTTTGTAAAAAGTTTTTTTTTTGTATCCCTTTTGTGTGTATACGGTTCTAAAGTGACTCTCCTCTAGCGTTACATTATAATGATCTAAGCCTTTGGTATGCATCACAAGCATCTAAGCCTTTGGTATGTATGTAAAAGTGTTTGTACAAACCTACTTACAAAATAAAATCATTTATCATTTATCATTATCACAGATAAACCGATACCTATAGACTGTCGATTTTTTTTTCTAAAATTATATGTACCACATTGGCTTCTGTACTCCGGAACTCTGAATCTACCCAAGTGCTAAATAATGTTGCAGTGCAGAAAATTAGTCGTACACATCTGACGGAAAATGCGTCGCGTATAATCGGTCGCGTAACGCCAGAACAGACGATTATATGATAAAACATTTAACCTTTCACACTCAACCGGTGATGCGTTAGTGCGTCGAGCGAATAAATAGACGCAATCGCAGTTACGCCCGACGTATTTTCCGCCAGATGTGAACCGACCCTTAGCTCGTGTCAGACGACCAATGTATTACGGTAATAGACAGACGACCTAGTTACCAACTAATGAAAACCAGTTAAGCCGTCACAATGTTTCTTTGTCAACGAAATTAGCATGAAAACCACATCAAAACAATTGAAAATTACGTTATGCATATGAAAATGGCGTCATAATTCAAAAATGTGTAAACCTTTGTATTGCAGTGCACATTTAGTGAATATATTACGCTGTTTAGTTGGCTGTTGTGTGCTCAAAGTTACGTTTCTCTACATCCCCGTGGAGGAGCTAAATCTTCACGACTCTAAAGAAAATGTCCGCAATGTTTCTAGCCCACACTTGAACAAGCAGAGGTTGTCCCAACACGGTCTTTGCATTTGATACTAAGGGCGAATTTCGCCAGTAAAACTGAACGCGATCAGCACGCTAATTGTGTAACACACTAAACGCAATCTGAATCATTTCAAAGGATATTGCTAAATCCATTGCTTCATAATAACCTAAATTAAACCAACATGACATTTACAAGAAAACTATAATCTATCTGAATGTATAACAATAATATAATTAAATTAAATTTAAGCAATATAATATAATATATAATTTAAGCAATATAATTTTAATATAATTAATTTATATTTTTAATATTATTTTATTTTATTTTATATATTTTTCATATTTAATTTTATAATACTTATGGGTGTAGGTATATGTAAAAAACTTGCCTGAAATAAATGAATTTATTATTATTATAATTATGTTCGAAGAATTTGTCTGCTCAACAATATAAATAACGCAATGAATGTTGTTGAACTGTCAAAATGAAAGCCATTCACTTCTGTTAGTGTTTTACGCAATTAACCCGCAGCACATCTAAACCGCGTTCAAGAGCTGTCAGTGTCATTATTGGTAAGGAATATTGACACTGATTGCTCTTGAACGCGGTTAAGGTGTCCAATCGCGCTAAGTTTTCAATGGTGAAATTAGCCCCAAATGCTGAAGTTCGTAGTTTATTTTCTTCTATGACCGTTTTTATTTGTCCTCGTAGTGTGACCGTTTTATTAAGGACAATTGTATGTTTTATGATAAAATTATGGTAATGTTTATTGTTCAGTTTTGCAGTGTCTCTTTGTGTGTAATCTTAATTAACATTGGTGTGGTCATAATATTTATAGAATGAAAAATTTTAAATGTGATTTCGTGGATTCACCTTCAAATTACTTTTGAAGAGGTAAGCCAAACCTCGTTTACTGAAGAAGATTTTCTCGAATGTTGAGAGGCGAGAATGTCCATGCGAGACTTGTAGACGAGAATCGCCAGACGTTTTATCACTCGCACTAATGTGTGCTGCGTTTAAAGACGATGAGTAAAAAAATAATTTGATTGTTGTCTGTCCACGGGCAAGTAACTCTCCTTGATTAAACAACAAAATAACAAAAGATTATTTCACTTCCCACTAAAAGTCCACCAAACATCTATTTTCGCTCACAATATCAACAGAAGTATATATAACCGAGACAACAAAGCAAGCCCTTCCAGATATTACAATTTCATGTTCCCAACGGACTGAATTTGTGAACAACAAACAAAAGTTAAAGGTTATATCGTAAAACAATAACGGAAGCCACTCCCCATCCGGACTGTCCGATCTCTACACCGGGTAACTAAAACTAACTGATCCTAACCTTGTTACAGGAGACCGTTTTATAAGGTTCACGATACGCCCAGAAACTTCCCATCTTACAACTTCTAAAGAGAAAAATAAATACAAACGAACAAATCAAATTCAATGGATGCGGCCTGAATATTAAAGATTATGTTATGTGTTCAACTAATCACGCTTGACCCTAATATTAGGTAGGCGTTGATAAAGGGATTACTTTGTAAACTTGTTGTTGGAGCCTCTTTGTCTAATCCTGAAGTTATTCAATTAAGGAACTACTTCGGCTTCACTTCACAACCCGATATTGTTTTCACTCTTTATCTTTAGAGTATCAGCAGAAGCCTACGCCTTCGTGAAATGTTTTGGCATCAGTTGGGTCACGTACTGAAGTGGAACTAATTTATTTATTAAGAATAGCCGTGAATAAAACTCTATACCTATTGTGATCCCTCGGAAAGCACGTTAAGCCGTGGATCTTTGGCAGTCGTTACGGGACGTCAGAAGCCCGAAAGTCTGACAGCCAGTCTTTCCAAAGGGTATCGTCTAACCCAGTAACTGGGTTGTGGAAGTCAGATTGGCAGTCGCTCCATGTAAAATACTGGTATTCAGCTGCATCCGATTAAACTGGAAGCCGACTCCGATATAGTTAAGAAAAGGCTAGGCTAGGGGATGATCTTTAGAGAATCAGCAGAAGCCTATGCCTCGGCCTTTGTGAAATCGTTTGGCATCAGTTGTGACACGTAATAAAGACGTCATTTATTTATTTAGATTAGCCCTTAATAACAGTATATAAATAGTAAAGTTAAGTAAAGTCACAAGAAGCATTCACAAGAATTTGGTACATAGATACAATATTTATTTATTTTTACTTAAGATACTGAAACTGATACCCAAACTATGACAGGCCTTGTATGTTTGGAGTCAGTTCTTAATCGTGGAGCATTTTAAAGAGATCGTGTCAACGTGAATGTCGTGACGTAAATTATTATAGGGGGTCGAAAATGGCCTGAACTATTTCGAGAAAAGGATGATACGGCCGTGCCGCTTTTTGCTCGACTTGGCGGGGGCACTACCGTGCCCCAAGATTCAAACAATTAACTCAGCCTATCACAGTCCACTGCTGGACATAGGCAAAACAAAGCATAGCAAATATGCTTATGTCAGCTTAAATATCCATAGGTAATTTATTATTATAATATTACTATTATCTATTGGGATATAACTTTCTAGATGTAAGGCGAGCACGAGATCATCTGCTGCTGATCTGTGCTGGTTCGCTTCTTTGTCCCAGACAATTCCTACCGCAGTAGAAAGCACAGGCTGTTCGCTGTGCCTCCATGTCACCCCTTGTGCGTGCTAATTTCTTAGTACCACGCACTCATGGATTGAAACTGGGTTGACTGGATTCATGAAATTGTTATTAATTAATTGTTTTTGTATGTTTTAACCTGAAGTTTATAATTTTATATTTTCGGTTTTATGTGCAAGTGCTTGTCTTTAATTACTGTAATTGATTTTTAATCGTGTAAATTAAATAGGTAATACGGGCTGGTGTTCGCAACTCCACGTCAATGCGCGTATTTTGCGTACATATTAAAAAAAAAAAATATAAACAAATTAAATAATAATAATAATACCAGCTTATTGTTATCCCACTAAAAAAAACAAACAAAGGCTTCTTCTCATACAGAGAAGGCACGAGCATTAATCATCGGGTTAGGACTTATACCCCTCTTTCTTGTTAGAAAGTCCCCGAAAGTTATAATAAAAATATCGTTTAATTACATTCTCAATTCCTCCCAAAATTTAAAAATAAAGTACAGCTAAGCGAGAAAGTGCAACCACCGAAATATTATTTTTAGGAAACAATTTTATACAGATTAGTTACGAGACCTAATTTGTACATCTGGCTCATCGCAACCACTTTCAACTCACCATTCCTGTTATTAAGAACAGAATAGAAGATGATCTGAACGTACGTCTATCTCTTTCACGCGGATATAGAATACAACTTATGTCTATCACTTTCACGCGCATATAGAATACAATGTTGTATTTATTGATTTTTGTTTAAAATATAATGTATACCTATTATTATTATTATATTGTAGATAATTATAACATTTACACCTGTTGATTGTTGATTTATATTTATTCCTTAACGTGTTTTATATTTTTAAAGGTAACTTGTAGTTAAATTTAAGTAAGTAGTTGTTTTTTCTAACAAATATTTCTTTATATTAATATTCAAGGAATCTGTGATTTGTTTAATTGTGAAGAAACTAATTGTACAAATGAAGAAACCTGTGATTTGATGTGTAATCATGTAGAATAATTTGGTCTGAAATAAACATACTTAAGTCAAAACTTAGTTAAAAAGTAATAACCGATTATTAACAAAGAATAATCGGTTAGTACTTTTTCTTTGACTGTACCACCTCGATTTCGTCTGATAAAACGGGATTATAAAGTATATTACTTTTCGGGTGGCAACAAGAACGGGGGGTTCAGTACTAACCCTAATCACCACCCTTGCTCAAGGCGGGTTGCCGATTATGTTATTAAAGTACCTAAATAAATAAATAAATCTGTCTCTACTGACTGTCAAAGGCGCTAACATCATTTAGGAATTCTGAGCGAAGCAAATAGCTACCCGAATGAGCTTCGTAAAAAAGAAAAGAAAAGATTTCAACAGAGCTATTTACATTAGCCGTGGTCCATTTCAGCTCTTGATCTACCTAACATAACTAGAATTTACTCGAATGAAAATAATAAAATTTAGTAGATGTTTTTTATCGACACTAATTCATCATAGTAATGCCTTTCAGAATCTTCTTTATAGAGACAATTTCAGATCAGACATTTCTCGATCTCTCCTGTGTGTTAAATAAAATATTCAATTCAACGAGGTAGTTACTTTTGTCTGTGTTCATTATTAAAATAGCTCTCTCGGGACGTGGAAAAAAACACGATTTTTCCATCGTAATAATGTAGTTGACGCTTGCCCGTTCGTAGGTAATAATGCCGAGCCAGCATGTGCATTAAGTTTAAAAAATAAACAGTTCGCATTTGCCCTAGTGTTTGCGCTCCCTGTATTATTCACTCAACCACTGTCGAGAAACGGCTTTCCTATGAAAGAACCAGTAGATTTACCGTCTGTTATTATTGCCAAAGTTTCTAGCGCCTGCAACGTTAGTGCACCAACTTGAAGACTAAATGAAAATTATAATATGTATGAATACAATTGTTTTATTTATTGCAATAGTTTGTTTTGCTGGTAAACCTCGACATGTTTGTTGAGTTAGTTTTTAACTCTCTCTGACTTTAGAAACTTCTGCGCTTGCGGTTATGTTAGATATTATTTTATTTTGAAAGCAACTTTGTTTGATATCACGTTTGTTCAAATACAACATGAGTTTTCGGATGTGTTGTTTCAATTTATGAAGGCAATCTAGTTTATGACGTCATCATCATTCTCGTGACCTGTTCCCAAATTATTTGCGGTTGACGCAACGTATCTTTTTCTTTCCATACCTTTCTATTAGTCGTCATCTCGGTAGTCAGTCTCTTTCCAGCCATATCTTATTTCACACATTCTATCCATCGTTCCTTTGGTATTCCCCTACTAGTACCTATAGCCATCTACATTCATATTTATAACCCCCTGACATCATTTGCCTTATAGAGGTATGAGGAACAGGGTGTAAAGTTCACTCAACCTCCATAGAAAAGGGAGGATCCTCCGACCAGACGGGTGTTGTGTCTGGCGGGCAACTGCCCGATGATTCATGTCGGGCCGTTGTATCTATGCTAGTTGCGCGGTAAACTCTGCTTGCGCGATGCAGGATTTGCGTGACGTCAGTATGACGCGTTGTTCGCATGTGGCGTTGTAGATACCGCTACATCACTCCCCCCCGGAGACCGGAGGTCGATAGTGGGCTGAGTCTTGTATATTACGATGCTTGCCAGGCCAGCTGAGGTTCCAGTAAGTCGGAACCGGTTGCCGCATAGTTCACGGTGAGTCGGAACTGTCTGCGAAGATGTCCCCAGTGAGTCGGGGTGGCGCTGCGTTATGCTCCAGTGCGTCGGATGTGGTACAGCGCCGGGTTGAGGCTGACTGCTGGCGTCGACCAGGAGAGGGTTTCTATGGCTCTGCTTGAGGACCGGCCGAAAGTGCAGTATGCTGTGCCGAGGTTGCTGATGAGGCTGAGGGTGATGACCAGGTATGCGCGGTCGCTGCATGCTGGTGGTCAGGATACCCGTTGAAGCCGTGGATGCTGGCTGGCTGAGTGACTCGCCGCTCTAAAGCTTGCGGGAGTGATGATGATGTCACGCTGGAGTAGGTGCACGAAGGCTGCGCTGACGTTCATGTTCGGGGTCACCAGTATAGAGGTATGAGGAACAGGGTGTAAAGTTCACTCAACCTCCATAGAAAAGGGAGGATCCTCCGACCAGACGGGTGTTGTGTCTGGCGGGCAACTGCCCTATGATTCATGTCGGGCCGTTGTATCTATGCTAGTTGCGCGGTAAACTCTGCTTGCGCGATGCAGGATTTGCGTGACGTCAGTATGACGCGTTGTTCGCATGTGGCGTTGTAGATACCGCTACAGCCTCATTTCTCTGCATCACAAGCCCAACCATCCACCATTTTTACCGACTTCAAAAAAAGGAGGTTATTAATTCGACACGTATGTATGTATTATTGGAACTGCATTATATTCACGTATGACAATCTATTAGGGCTTCCAAACAAAGATATAAAATTTTATAGATGTATGTTTGTCCACGCATTTCTCCGCAAAAACAAACTAAAACTAAAATACAGATCCCAAGACACCGACTTCCGAAATAAAAGTTATTTCATAATTTTGAGTTAAGTAATTTCTTTTTGAAGTCGATTTAATTTTTTAAATTACTTTTTTCAATACAACTTTTCAGTCACCGGTGTCACTTTCAGACATCCTCTTACACTCATTTCTTATATATCCATTCGTGTTTCACCACAAATCCCTATTAGCATAATCATCTCAGCTGTAATTGCTTTTCATTCATCACTTTTGTGACCAAAATTCTAATGAATGACAATTGAAAAAATAATGTTTATGCAGGCACTACTCTAAAATTTCTATAGTTCAAATACTTTTGTTTAAATTTACGATGCAAAATGTGACCAGCAATCCGTTTGCAAAGCGGGTTTCGAAATCATCATTGTGGAAATTTCCCCTTTGACCATTCATTGTAGTGGATTTTCGGAGGCTTTGCAAGGGCTCACATAAAGCACTGGATATTTCCGCACTAACTTGGTTGTATATAAACACTATTATTAACTGCTACTTAATAATAGTGTTTATATACTACTGCTTTAACACTGAAAGAAATAAGCAGTAAATAAAAATGAAAAAACTGCTTGATACAGTTCCATATGAGCCTAACATTCAAAACAATATTTTAACTGATCCGAAAACAGTTAATCTTGAGGCAAAATGTTACCGTTATGACAGTAAACTTTAACGTGTTGTATAAAGTCAGTATAATGAAATAAGTAAATAAATAAGTCAGGTCTTAATGAAATCGCTTTAATGTGTTGTAGTAAGAAATTATTTTTTTTAGTGAAAATAAAATCTATCTATCTATTTATTTAGCCCGTAAGGTCCCACTGCTGGGCAAAGGTAAGATAAAATGCCTACTATAAAAACAAATGACTGCTGCCTTAGACGTTAAATAGACGAGTGTAAAAAACTTCTGGCCATAAAAGTTTATAAACCTACTAAAATTTAGAAACTTTATTACTTAAGAGGTACTTACGAAACTTTTTGAAAGTCTGTGTTTTAAAGTAATCCAGGTAATTTGGAATTTTATATGTGGACACATAAAAATGCTATATGTATTATAAAATCCATATTATTTCACATAGAAAGTTTAACTAGAAAACAATCATCATCATCATTTCAGCCGAAAGACGTCCACTGCTGGACATAGGCCTCCCCCAAGCACCTCCACTTCGACCGGTCCTGTGCTTCCCGCATCCAACGGGTTCCTGCGGCCTTCACAAGGTCATCGGTCCACCTTGTGGGAGGCCTTCCAACGCTACGTCGACCAGTACGCGGTCGCCACTCCAGAACCTTTCGGCCCCAGCGGCTATCTGTTCTGCGAGCAATGTGCCCTGCCCACTGCCACTTAAGTTTGGCAATTCTTCGGGCTATGTCGGTTACCTTGGTTCTCCTGCGGATCTCCTCATTCCTGATTCGATCACGCAGGGAAACTCCAAGCATAGCCCTCTCCATTGCCCTTTGGGTGACTTTTAGCCTTCTTATAAGGCCCATTGTGAGCGACCACGTTTCAGTTCCATAAGTCATCACTGGCAACACACACTGGTCAAAGACTTTCGTCTTGAGACACTGCGGTATGTGGGACGAGAAGATATTGCGTAGCTTCCCGAACGCTGCCCAGCCGAGTCGGATTCGTCGATTGACCTCTTTCTCGAAGTTAGACCTACCTAACTGGACAGTTTGTCATAGGTAAACGTACTCGTCCACGACTTCGAGTGTAGCGTCTCCGATTTTTATGAGAGTGTGTGTTAAATGGTCATTTGACATGACCTTCGTTTTGTCCATGTTCATTTTAAGACCCACTCTTTCGGAGGCTCTACTGAGGTCATCGAGCATTGTACTGAGGTCCTCCATAGTCTCAGCCATGACTACCATGTCGTCGGCAAACCGAAGGTGAGTTATGTACTCGCCATTGATGTTGATGCCAGCCCCTTTCCAGTCCAGAACCTTGAAGACATCCTCCAGTGCAGCGGTGAACAGTTTCGGAGAGATACCGTCTCCCTGTCTCACACCTCGCTGTAGAAGGATAGGTTTCGAGGCCTGATCCTTGAGTCTGACTGACATAGTGGCGTTTTCGTACAGACACTTCAGCACTTCGATGTACCGATAGTCGATCTGGCAACATTGAAGAGACTGCAGCACAGCCCATGTCTCGATCGAATCAAAGGCTTTCTCGTAGTCCACAAACGCTAAGCAGAGAGGCAGGTTATACTCTTCGGTCTTCTGTATAACCTGTCGCAGCGTATGTATGTGGTCTACGGTGCTAAAGCCTTTACGGAATCCGGCTTGTTCGGGAGGCTGGAAGTCGTCAAACCTGCGCGCGAGACGGTTCGTGATGACTCTCGAAAACAGCTTGTAGACATGGCTCAGGAGTGAGATGGGCCTATAATTCTTAAGGAGGGCATTATCGCCCTTCTTAAAGAAAAGTATCACCGAGTAGAGAGATCCGTCTATTGAGTTGCCGGTAATTTAGCGCATCATCCGTAGTCTGCAGGATCATATCGCGCCTCTCCTTCATGAGCCGCAAAGTAGGATCAGAGAGCATCTTTTTTGAATTCGTGTAGTGTGCGTGTCTTGAAGATCGGAGCTCCCTAGGTGTGCGTATGGAGTTTCCACGAACCCATCGTTATAATCGTCCACGGAGCTCCCTAGGCATTCGAAACGATTCTGGAGTTCGAGCTGAAAGCTCTCGGGGTTTTGGATCTGGATCGGTGCTGGACGGAGCGTAGACTTCATCAGTCGAGATCTTTCCAGCTTGATATTTAAGTTCAATGTGCCTCTTACCATACGGTGATCACTTCCGGTTTTCACCGCGTTGATCACAGAGACATCATTGAATACTTGCTTCTTCGGCGACATAATGAAGTCAATCTCATTTTTAGTTGCACCATCCGGGCTCTGCCAGGTCCACTTTCTATGCTCACGTTTTCTGAAGAAGGAATTCATCATAAAGAGGCCTTCCTTCTCCATAAAACTGGCCAGTAGGTGGCCGCGGTGGTTCCGGCATCCAACTATAAATTGCCCCACTCGCAGCTTATCATCGTTACGTTTACCCAGTTTCGCGTTAAAGTCCCCCATGACAACGGTAAAGTGAGTTTTAGAGCCATGCATGGCTCTGGAAATATCCTCATACATGGTCTCTACCTCATCGTAGGGGTGTAACGAGGTCGGGGCGTAAACCTGTACGACCTTCAGTGAATACCTTTCGGATATTCTGAGTATAAGGTACGCCACCCTGGTCGACACACTCTCGATCTTCACCACGTTGCTCACAAGGGACTTATGGACGATAAACCCGACACCACCTTGGGACTGCTGGTTTCCCTCCCGGAAATAGAGCAACTTTCCGGATTTGAGGATTATCGAGTCCTCCCCCTCTCTTCGGACTTCAGATAACCCCACTATACTCCATCGTATCTTGCTCAATTCTTCCTCGAGTTCGGTGATCTTCTCGTCGGTCCGGAGTGTACGCGTGTTGTATGTTGCCAGGTCCAGTTTTCGGTGATTGTGGTAGCCGGATCTCTTCCGGGGATTCTTAGCACCCCTTGCCTCACCGTGGCCTTGGCCGCTACCGTAACCAAGGGTAGGCGGGCCGACGGGTACTAGGGGCCTAGTGTTTCTTGTGCTTGTCATTCTTGGGGGGGGTTTGCCATAATCGCCACGCTTGGCAGGCGGGTTGGCGATCGCAGTATAGTATGGGGGTGGAATGCATAGAGAACGCTGCTGCCCATTCTCCGGTACGACCCTTAGTCGCCTTTTACGACACCCACGGGAAGTATGGGGTGGTGCAATCCTTTAAGTCCGACACCACACAGACAAGTCCGACACCACACAGAAAAGAATAGATTTACCCTTTATTTGCGGAACTAACCTGTGAGCCCGTGTTCGACATGTACAGACGCCAGCACATCAAGCTACCCGAAACTGTCAAATTTTCCCAATCAACTTTGAACCTTATACTTTAGCGATAAAGTGGAAAATCTATTAACCTTTTAACCGCTTCTGTCGCTTTTATGTGACACATTTCCGTGACCCTACCGCTCGTGTCGTATTTCTGCGACAATCATGCATGTTCTCTGTATGATTTTTAACCCCCGACGCAAAAACGACGGGGTGTTATAAGTTTGACGTGTCTGTGTGTGTGTGTGTGTGCGTGTGTCTGCCTGTGGCATCGTAGCTCCCGAACGGATGAACCGATTTTGATTTGGTTTTTTTTGTTTGAAAGGTGAATTAGTCGAAAGTGTTCTTAGCTATGTTTGATGAAAATCGGTCCAAGATGGCCGCCGCCACAAAATGGTGGACTACATATTTTTTCACAACTCCCTTATTATGGGTATCAAATGAAAGGGCTTGAATAGTAGAATACTATACACTATAATAAATTTAAAATCCAAGTTGGCCGCCACGACAAATTGGCGATTTAAATTTTTTTTCACAACTCCCTCAATCATCATCATCTGCCTAGCCTTTTCCCAACTATGTTGGGGTCGGCTTCCAGTCTAACCGGATGCAGCTGAATACCAGTATTTTACATGGAGCGACTGCCTATCTGACCTCCACAACCCAGTTACTGGGTAATACGATACCCCTTGGTAAGACTGGTTGTCAGACTTTCGGGCTTCTGACTACCCGTAACGACTGTCAAAGATCCACAAATGACAGCCGGGACCAACGGCTTAACGTGCTTTCCGAGGCACGGAGGGGTCTCGGTATGTAAAGATGGTCACCCATCCACAGACCAACCGCGGCAAGCGTAGCTTAACCTGATCGATCGACTTGTGCGGCTGTTATTATTTAGCCACGGGCCCCTCACAACTCCCTCAATATGGGTATCAAATGAAAGGGCTTGACTAGTAGAATACTATACGCTATTACAAATTTCAAATCCAAGATGGCCGCCACCACAAAATGGCGAATTATATATTTTTTTCACAACTCCTTCAATATAGGTATCAAATGCAAAGGCTTGACAAGTAGAATAATTTGTACTATATTGAAAGGGAATGAGGAATATTAACTAACGAAATGAAAACTAAAAACTTGTAAATATTTTTTTGTCTGATCAATGCTCTAGAATGATGAGGACAGTGGAGTGATGACTCGTACCTACGACCACTAAGTTTGACTATTTTTATTACGAATGGAATTATCCTACTTAAAAAGCGTAAGTATTTCTACATCAAATAGTGTCGCAGTCCCATTTTATAAACTAGATCTGAAATACCTAAGATATCTAATAGCTATGAAATACTTGTACGAAAGTTGAATAACTAAAGGAAGAACTAGAAAAAGGATATAATAAAACAAAAAAAATCTGTTTAGTCTTAAAAATTATTCTTCAACTATACATTAATAATTATTTTTTGATGGATAAAAAAGCTGATTAAAAACCAATTTACCTGAATCTTAGAACGCAAGAAAAGAAATGAAATACAAAAATTAAGGAGTCCCTACAAAAAAAATGAAATTAAAAATTTAAAAAACCCCCGACACAAAAAAATAAATAAAATTAAATGTAAGTAATTGGAAAAGGATCAAATAATTTAAAAACCCCCAACATAAAGAATCTAGGTAACGAGACTAAAACAGATAAATTCATATGGAAGTCGGGGGACCGTTCTGTGGAACACCTTCTATTCTAAGAGGTCCCCCGACTTCCATATGAATTTATCTGTTTTAGTCTCGGGGGTTTTTTAAATTTTTAATTAATTTTTTTTTCGTTCTATTCAACGATTGCTCCTCCTTATTTATTTTAGGTATTATGTTATCGATTGAGGTATTCAGCTGCATCTGGTTTGAGTGGAAGAGCCGACCTCAACAAGGTTGGGAAAAGGCTAGGCAGATGATGATGATAATTTTATCGATTTGTATCCGCGCGCTAGGGGCACGGCAATTGATATTTAGCCAAGCGCTTAAAAGGTTAAAGAAATTTGACAGATTGTAGTAGCTTGATGTGCTGGCGTCGGTACAACCTTTACATGGGGCCTTCCAATAAATCATTACAGCGAACAACCAAGGGATCATGACATAATTACCATACTGTTGTTAGGGGAATCAGCGCTCGCAGTCATCAGTATGTTGCAAAATATTCAAAAACTTTTAAAAGTGTGTGTCAAATAGCTAAAGCTCTTTATATTAGCAATAAAATAAAAACAGCTGATGATAAAATAAAAACTACTTGGCAAATAATAAATAACGAAACAGGTAGGAAAAAACAGCGTAATACTGAATTTAATTTAGATACTGCACATGGCCCCATCAACTCAGATGTAGAAATAGCTCAGGAATTTGAAAACTTTTTTTCTAATATTCCCCTTAAAACTACTGAAGCTTTAAATTCATCCCCCACGCTTTCTGCTGCCTTACTTAAAAATAATGTAAAGGCATGCCCTTTGGAGTTTAGGTTTCAGCATACAGACCCTCAGGCTGTTATAAAAGCTTTTAAAGATCTTAACATTAAATCAACAGAAGATCTCTGGGGAATGTCTGTAAAAATATGTAGATCTTTCATCGAAACCATTGCGCCCTATTTAGCTTTCATATTTAACACCAGTGTTGATCAAGGAGTCTTTCCGGATCTTATGAAACATAGTAAAGTTGTACCATTGTTCAAATCCGGTGATAGTAAAGAACCTAACAATTATAGACCTGTCTCAATTCTGCCAGTTCTCAGTAAGGTGTTTGAAAAGTTGATGCTCAATCAAATGTTACGTCACTTTAATAAAAATTCCATCTTTCATGAACACCAGTACGGTTTCACCAAAGGGCGTTGCACTACTGACGCCGGTGTTACCCTAATAAAGAACATTTTTAATGCCTGGGAAGAAGCAAAAGATGCCATTGGAATCTTTTGCGACCTCTCTAAGGCGTTCGATTGCGTAAACCATGAAACACTTCTGATGAAACTGGAGCACTATGGAATTAGAAAAACAGCACTTGATTTGCTAAGATCATACCTGAAAGATAGAAAGGTTAAAGTTCAAGTAAACGGCGTAAACTCATTAGGGTCTGAAATGACAATGGGTGTTCCTCAAGGTTCGATATTGGGTCCATTCCTCTTTTTAGTTTACATTAATGATTTACCCCAATTACTTCAAAATCAACCGAAGATGGTGTTATTTGCAGATGATACGTCATTGATCTTTAAGATAGACAGACGGGCACAAAATCTTGACGATGTGAATAACTCTATTCTTCAGGTCCAAGATTGGTTCACGGTAAATCATTTGGTACTGAATGAAAAGAAAACCAAATGTATTAGATTAAAATTACCTAATGTTAGAAGTAGCGAATGTGACATCATACTTAATGGAGAAAAACTGGAATTTGTTGATCGAACGGTTTTTCTGGGAATCACGCTAGACGAGAAATTACAATGGGGACCTCACATAACATCTCTTGCGGGGCGGCTTAGCTCGGCCGCTTGTGCTGTTAGAAAGATTAGACAATTAACTGATGTAGAAACCGCGCGTTTAGTCTATTTTAGCTACTTTCACAGCTTAATGTCGTACGGCATTTTACTATGGGGTCGAGCTGCTGACATTGAATCCATCTTTATTTTGCAAAAGAGAGCTGTCAGAGCCATTTATAATCTACGTCGCCGCGAATCTCTCAGGGAACTTTTTAAAAAGATTAATATTATGACGGTACCTTGCCAATTTATTTATGAAAATATTATGTATGTTAGAAAAAATCTACATCTTTTTAATAAAATAAGCGATAGACATAATTTTAATACTAGAAATAAAGATAAAATACATCAACCATTTTTTAGATTAGCCAAAGTAAATACATCTTTTATGGGGTACTGTGTTAAATGTTACAATAAAATACCTTGTGATATATTGCAATTAAATGAAAGAAAATTTAAAACTCACATTAAACGTACACTTTGTAAACAAGCATACTATAAATTAGAAGATTATATCCAAGATAAGAACGCTTGGAAACATGCTGGTTCTGCTCCATAGGACAATCTAGAGTCTAGACAAAATCAAACTGGTTGCTAATTTAATTGTAAAATTGATTCTTTCTTCTTTTTTTTGACGTTGATTTATATTCTGTAATTACTTAAACTCACACCCTGACTTATTACTTGTAATTTTTTATTTTAATGAAAATCTTTTATTTTTACCATGTTTGTAAATATGTGAGCACCATGTATCTATTAGATAATTAATTTATGTCATGTTTTCATTTTTAATTCTTTTACCTATTTTGGTATAGTAATTTTATTTTATTTTAGGTGCATCGTCTTCACATATTATTATATAATTAATGTATACAAAATATTGTAAAACATTTTAAAAGAGTAACGGTGGAGTTTCTTGCCCATTCTTCTCCATACGAAAACTACCTTTTGGAATGGGCGACTAGAATCAATTCTATTTTTTCGTAATTTTTGACGTTCAAAAGTGCCTTTTAAGTGCCTACTTGAAATAAATGTTTTGACTTTGACTTTGCAGTCACTTTAATATATTCATGCACTAATGGCTACTGTTGTACATCAACATTTTATGTTTATGGCTCAAGTGTCCAATTTGAATTTTTCGTAGCCCTGCGAAGCATAGCGCCTCGCAATGCCTGTTTTTAATTTTATCGTAGCACAGCTGCGTAGCATATCGCTACGCAATGCATGTTTTTTTTTATTTTTCGTAGCTCAGCTGCGTATCATAGCACTACGCAATGCCTGTTTTTAATTTTTCGTAGCACAGCTACGTAGCTTGGCGCTACGCAATTTCTAATGCTGCTGCTACGCTTTAAATCATTTTATTGTCTTGTACGTGAAAACTTGTAGCGCGACACTGTTTTTGTAAAGCGGAGGAAAGAAAGGGACTTCCCTTTCTTTCCTCCGCTTTACAAAAACAGTGTCACAATAAATCCCTCAATCCATATCAAGGGAATCACGAAATGACCGGAACGTTCACTACAATAGAAACTACCATCCATTTCATTCCATTGAATGATTGGAAAACTTTCTAGTGTACAATACCAAAATTATTATGATTTTTTCATGAGGGATGTTTTTTGGCAACCTGTCTTGGGTAGGTATAGACTGTCGCTAATGTATGATTTCAAGGGTGTATGTAAGCTATCTACGCAGATGCCTGCCAGGGTTGCGGGTTGTTCGAAAGAGATACCGTGGCCCCTGGCACAGGCAACTGATGGAACACGGGTGGCTTTTAGTCAGTAAGAGTCTGACACTCCTTTTCGCTCCGCCCAGAAAAGGACCTCATTTGATGATTTCACACCCAAAAAAAAAGGGGGTGTATGTAAACTCTCTACGCAGAAATCACCACATTCTTGCAATATTACCTTTGCAAGTATTTCTGGAGCAATTACCGCGTTTTCCTGTTTCGTGTTACTCTGTAAATTCAAGTACGAGTACGAGGTAGCTAAATGACGTGTAACGAACAAGGTAAATGTTTCAGGGTAGTGACGTAACTACCTCGTTAAGACTATGGAGTCCCTAGTTTACAAACTAAAATAGACACCTCTGCTTTGTTTGCTACCTCTGCGTTAGGAGTCCAGGAAATGGCAATAGTTTAGCACAGTTCTAGTCCTCTCGCATTCTATGTGACAAAGGTTAGCCTCTACCACAGATAATATAATACTAGCGTACCCTCTACATAGGTACTCATGACTTCATAATAATATGTATTTACATAGGCGCAGAACTGGTCGGAGTGGCGATGCTTGAGGGACGTCTATGTCCAGCAGTGGACGTCTTTCAGATGCATATTCAGCCTATAATGTTCCCACTGCTGGGATACAGGCCTCCTCTCGGTGAGAGGGAGTGAGCCGTAATCCACCACCCGGGCCCAGTGCGGGTTGGTAGTTATCATATATCTTCGATTTTTTGGTTCTAGGACAAGCCAGTTTCCTCACAAAGTTTCCTTCATCGTTTGGAGAAAAGTGGTCATGAAATAACTTACCTTCACAAAGTAAAGCGGCGGTCTGATCGACCTTTTCTGTATAGTGTTTTCGTTGACATTTTGACAGGATAGATCAAATGTTTTAGATCGTATGTCAATATGGATATCTCTAAGTAGTCTGTGATATTCTCTGAATCCAAATTAGTCTGAATTTATTCCAAATGATATTTTAATTTTTAATCGTTAGCTGTATTTAAGATAGTCGTGAAGGAACATATTGCTTGTTGTTGTGATCTTGTTTTCGTAGCTGCAATTTGTGGCTGCAATAATCTGTAGACGTCATTTCATTCAGTATTTTTATCTATGATTTCATTATAGTTATTGTATCTTTTATCTATGATTTCATTATAGTTATTGTATCTATAGACCTCATAGACTTCTTATTTTGCACCAATGACAACCCCATTTTTATGTCCACGCAATCACCGTCCATTCTTTTTTTTTCCTGAAAGAGAAGGGAAGAACGGCCATTGTATTTTTTGTCGTGTTAAATGTATTTTTTGTTATGTATTTACTGATATACAATAAAGTATATACAGGGTGTCCCTGGAAGTAGGAATAAAATCGAATAGCGTGGGCATATAAAATATAGTGCTCAAAGATACAATAAATTAAAAAAAAAAAACTATCAGGACAAAATTGACAGCCCTGATAGTTTTTATTTATTAATTGTTTATAAATAATTCCGAAGTGCCATTGTGATATAGGTAGGTACTTAGGTACCAACTAACATAGCAAAACGTACGTCCGCACAAAGCAAAGACAGTAACTCTGAAACTGGTCATAAATAAATAAGTACTTTCAAAGAAGTAAGACATCTAATAATACTAAGAACGAAGTTCCTACTGAAAGAAAAATGCAGGTTAGTATTTTTTGAAATGAAGTTAAGATATCTTAGTTCTGAGAGCTGAAACATAAGAAAGCTTTTAATATGTACTTTTACTATGTGATTTAAACAGCTCAGTTTATACAGGGTGAATTTTCCAAGTGGGCGTGGATAGCCAAATCCGAAACTATGAGGAACTAAAGAAAAGAGCTCATTTTTTAACAAAATGCTGTTTTATTTTTTAATCTTATGTTACCTACCTATTAAACCTTAACTGATTAATTGTTCAAAATGATGACCATTGTTTTCAATACGTCTCAAGGATGGTACTGCATTCAAAATTTGAATTTAGAACATAATGTTGTGAAGGCAACTGCGCTGCGGGTGTATTGAGCATCATTTCGAACAAGGTACAGGTAATGTCGGTATGAATACTTTAAAATACGAAACAGTTTATTAAAATCCAACATTTTCCTGAGTTTGCCGTATGTCATTACTTCCCAGAATTTGATCCTTATTAGGGACACTATCGAGAGGCGTAATAATACAGTGTGTGTTTTTTTTTAATCAAAATAAACGGGTTCGATTCCTGGCTAGAAATATTGATTTTTCAAAAATCTAATGATGCAGTTTTAGTTTTCATCAAAATCGAGCCCGCGACTCCTTTGAGTACTTTTCGCTATTCCTCATAGTTTCGGATTTGGCCATCCACGCCCACTTGAAAAATTCACCCTGTATACTAAATGCGCTAGTAGTCACAAGAGTTGTTTTGAAAGAAAGAAAAACGTTTATTTGCGGTAAACATGTAGCAGACAAAGACCACAAACATAAAAACAACAAGTTGGGAAAATTATCATGTGCCTTTTCCAAACTAACGGGTGCAGCTAAATACCAGTATTTTACATGGAGCGACTGTCTATCTGACCTTCACAAACCAGTTACTGGTTAATACCCCTTGATAAGACTGGTTGTCAGACTTTCGGGCTTGTGACTACCCTTAACGACTGTCAAAGATCCACGAATGACAGCCGGGACCAACGGCTTAGTGTGCTTTCTGAGGTACGGAGGGGTCTCGGTATGTAAAGATGGTCACCCATCCACAGACCAACCGCGGCAAGCTTAGCTTACCTGATCGATCGACCTGTGTCGCTGTTATTATTTAGCTAAGCTATAATGCTAACACCCTACGCGAGACAGAGCCCAGCGGCCAGCATACGATGAGATAAAAATAACAGAATAAAATAAATAGGTATTGTCTATTTATTTTATTGTGTTATTATCTGAAGGCCAATTCTACTAATTTAAAACGTTCAAAATCTAGTCTCAGTCTCATCTCGGCGACAAACAAATGTCAAAAACTTGTGAAAATGTAGTGGGAATTATATACCTAAAGGTAATTTTGAGGCATTGAGGAAGGCGGGAAATTGTAAAGTGGAAAGGCGCGTTTTTTCAAATATTTTTTCCAAAAAAACAAATTTATGTGTAATTTGTAAATTTTCTTTGTAAATATTTATATTGTTACTTAATTATAAGTGTAGTTAAATAATTAGCACGGTGAAATGGGGAAAAATAGGCGGAGGAAGGACGAGCTGTCCTCTCCGCAGTCGCAGTCGGCTTTGGAGTCATCGGACTCTGATGACTCAGCAGAGTCCATAATTACAGTGAGCTTGAAAAGTGATGCTAAGGATAAGTACGCAATTTACAAGGTAAAGGGCTACATACGTAAGTATCCAGAAGAGTCAAAGCAAACCGAGCACATAGTATTTGTCAGTCATCCAGAAGAGAATGTGGCATTTAGCGATAGGGACCGCATGGCTCTATCTAAAGGTATACGAGAGCATGGTGTTTCTGGCATTATGCATCTGCGCTCAATAAATAAGTACAAGGTTGGCATTACATTCGACCTACCTAATAATGCAAACATGTTTTTACAAAATAAAAAAATATTAGACCAGTTGTCCCTAAGAGCAACAATACCCGCTGGAGATACAGAGGTTACTGGAGTTCTTACTTCGGTCCCTGTTGAAATGTCTAATAAGCAAATTTTTTCATTGATTGGGAGTTCAAAAAATGTAATACAAGTTAGGCGCTTCATGCGCAGGGTTAGAAGTGGTACCGGCGTAGCTTTTGTTCCTACACAGGCTGTCGCGGTAACCTTCGCCTCCACCATTCTTCCTTAGCACATATATTTGGATTCATGGCGTCACGAGGTGAGCAGATACATACCACCTGTAAAACAATGCCTTAAATGCTTGCGGTATGGACATATTGCCAAATTCTGTCGCAATACCGAGGTTTGTTCAATTTGTACATTAAATCATAATTTTAAGAATTGTCAGGTTGATCCAGCGGCGGCTAAATGCGCTAACTGTAAGGGTAATCATATAGCTATCTCCTCATCTTGCCCAATAAAAAAACAAAAAGTCGAAGAAAATAAAATTAAGTCACGAAGTGCCACATACTCTGACCTTTTTGATGCAAATGCATTCCCAGCTTTAGCTGCTCGAACTATAGATGTACAAATCAATAATTTAATGAAATCTGATAAATTTATAAGTACTTTAGTAGAAACAATTACAAAAATAGTTAGTAATAAAGATGTTCCTATTAACACACTATCAATTAAAGAGGCTTTAAAAACAACTTTAAGTAATAAATTTCCTTCAACATAATGGATCTGTCTAATTTAAATATAATGCAATGGAATGCACAAAGTCTTAATATCAATAAACATATATTTATTAATTTCCTCTATACACAAAATATACATATCGCAATAATTTCTGAAACATGGTTCAGTCATAATCAAAATTTTAAAATAAAAAATTACAACATTGAAAGAAATTATTGTGGTAACAAACACAATGGAGTTGCAATTATAATCCATAAAAGCATTACTTATTCTAAAGTCAACACCTATTTTGATAACTCTTTACAATACATTTGTGTTAAAATTACAGTTAATAATAAAGATTTAAGTATTGTTAGTTTCTACAGCCCATTAAATTCTAATCCAGCTTTTAATAAAAATGAGTTTGATTCATTGGTGAAGTCTATTCCTAGCCCTTTCATATTTGCTGGGGACTTTAATGCCCATCACACTTCTTGGGGATGTGTCTCGGACTCTCCACGAGGTAGAAAGGTCCTAGAAGTAATTGATGAAAATAATTTGATTCTGCTTAATGACGGTCAAGCAACAACAGTTGGCTCTTTATCATGGCGTCCCAATGCACTGGATTTATCCTTGGTCTCTTCATCGTTGGCACTCAATTGTGAATGGTCTGTACATGGCAGTCCTCTTGGTAGTAGTTATCATATTCCCACTACCACTACTTTTATGATTGTAATAAAAGTAGTGGTTAGCAAAAACAAATGTAATGATTCATATGGGAATTGCCCTAGTGCTAATCATCTGCCTATCCACCCAAATTATAAATCTGTGGATTGGCAAATGTATAGCAAACGTGTGGAAGAATTGTTAGCTGATTTTAGAATAGATAATAAAAGTCTTCTTGAATCATATCTCTATTTTTGTACAACTTTGCGCACAGCTGCTGCGAATTCTAATCCAAATTTCAATAATTCGAATTATTATGTCAACACAAACACAACCAAACATTTATGCCATAGACATAACAGTAAAAAACCATCCCTTCCTTGGTGGAATCAAAAATGTACAGAGGCAGTATTAAATTTCAAAACAGCCTATATCAATTTTAAAAATAACCCTACAGAAGAAACCTATATACAATTTAAGAGGCTTCGAGCAGTTAAAAAACTTATTATAAAAACAGAAAGACAAAAAAGTTGGTTTTCTCTTTGTGAAACTTTTAATAGATGCACACCATTATCTGTTATATGGAAATTTATGCGTAAATACAATAAAACATTTAATTTTAATACTCAAGAAAATGATGCATGGGTTTTAGATTTTTCAAAGAAATACACTCCAGACTTTGTGCCACATGACCCAAAATCTTCTTTTGATAATATTAATTCCAAAAATAGCTTTTTTACTTAATCCTTTTACAATGAACGAATTAAAATCTGCCATCTCCTCTCGAAGAGATACTGCCTATGGTCTTGATGGAATGCCATACATATTATTTAAAAAACTTAGCACTACAGGTTTAGAAACATTCCTAAAAATACTAAATTTACTTTGAGAAAATAATGTTATACCTCAAGACTGGCAAGTGGATTGTCTTGTACCAATTTTAAAACCAGATAAGACCAAGTTATGTGCTGATTCTTATCGTCCCATAGCACTTACATCTTGGGTTGGTAAATTATTTGAACAATTGTTGAAGCAACGCTTGGAATTTTATGTAGAACAAAATAATATCTTACCTTCTAATCAGTTTGGTTTTCGTAGGAATCGGTCTGCTAGGAAAAGTATTTGTCAATAACAACTTGATATACATAACTCTTTATTGGCAAATAAAAATCTGGTTGGAGTTTTCTTTGATGTTGCAGGAGCTTTTAATAATGTAAATATAGATATCCTTTGCCATGAATTATCCTAAATTGGAATTCCTGGAAAAATTATAAATTGGATTAAAACTTTTTTGAGTAATAGGAAGGTATTTACTACAATTAATAAACATCTCTATGGCCCTAGACTTTCGTCAAAGGGAGTTTGTCAAGGTGGTATATTATCACCTTTAATATTTATATTATATATACGTAGATTAAACATAATTTTAGGGTCTCAGGTGAAGAATCTACAGTTTGCAGATGATTTGGTTGTTTATACATCTGGGAACAATTTACCACAAGTAGTCCAAATAATCAATGATGCATTGGTAAACCTTTATGAATATTTCTCATACCTTGATTTGAATGTTAATCAGTCCAAGTCCAAAGTTGTTGTGTTTGGTAAACAGTGTTATAATATGTCTAATGTGTATTATAATAATTCTCCAGTATCCACTTCACTAGAGGTAAAATTTTTGGGGGTCCTTTTTTCACACAATTTAACCTGGAATAATTACATTAAACATATAATTAGTAAAGCAAATAAAGCTTATAATATATTGAAATCCCTATCTGGCTCATATTGGGGTGCAGGCCCAAAAATTTTGTTACTTCTTCTTATCGTATGGTTGATGAACAACCTGGTGTCAGAGTTTAAACCGCCCGTAGGCCTCTGACATGGCTTCACACACCGTTGAAAAATCTCTCAGGTGTGCTGGTTTCCTCACGATGTTGTTACTGTTAATTTTGTTACTGTTGTATAAATCATTAGTTCGTAGTCACTTTGAATATGGTTTCTACTGTTTTGCTGCAGATTCTAGAAGTGTAAATAGTTTAGATGTTCTGCAAAATAAATGTTTACGTGTAATAACTGGGGCATTCAGAAGTACTCCTATAAATGCAATGCAGATTGAATGTAATGTTCCACCATTAAGCATTCGATTCAATTACTTGAAAGAAAGATTTATATTGAAACTATATAGTGTATCTAGTAACAGCCTTTTAGCCAATTTGTTACACACAATTACTCATTCACCGCATAAACAAATTTTTATACTACAAGGTCTTCAAAGTTTCATAAATTTTATTCAAAATATAAATATTTATCAATCAAAACATATTTTGCCTTGCTATGAAGGAACTTTTATTAGTAAATTTCCAGATATAAATATAATTATAAAGAAAAAAAAAGACTTGTCCACAAAAGAGGAAGTAAATGCAATGTTGTCAGAGTGGTTAGATCATAAATTTGTTTATACAGATGGTTCCAAAAATGATAGAGCTGTGTCTTTTGCTATATATGAGCCCTCCTCAAATATAGGCATTGGTCGAAAACTTGACAAAAATGCTAGTATTTTTACAGCTGAAGCTGCTGCTATTTTGAGTGCTTTGAAACACATTGAAAATCGCAATTTAGGACACAGTAAATGGGTTGTAGTAAGTGACAGCATGAGTGTTCTGGAAAACTTGGCGAACAATAAGTTACATGCTAAAACTAACTACATAATTTATTTAATAAAGCAGCTATGGGTGGAATTGTGTCAATCAAATATTGTTGTCAGTTTTGTGTGGGTCCCGTCACACATTGGTGTTATAGGAAATGAAAAGGCAGACTATTTGGCCAAAAAAATTGTTGATTTGGAAGAATTTATTCCCAATCCTGGCATTGATATGAATGTTTTCATACCACACACAGATGCGGTTGGTCTTTTAAGACAGCGCATGTGTCAAGCATGGGGGAGGCATTCGTATGAGTGCATTCAGGTGGAGAATAAAGGTACTTGGTTTGCTAGTTTAGATGTTCAAATAAACTCCATACCTTGGTTTTGCAAGAATAACAATTTCATAAATAGAAAATTTTATTCAATTATTAGGCGTATGCGTTTTGGTCACTGTCGCTTAAATTATCATCTTCATCGTCTTAAAATGGTTAATTCTCCCAACTGTGAGTATTGTCATCCACAGAAGGTTCAATCATTACATCATATCTTCTTCGAGTGTTCGTCTTTCAACATTCAGCGCCTTGTGTTGTCGGATGAGCTTCTAAAAATTTATGCTAAGCCTGATGAGGTCCAAAGCATTCAGGAGTTGCTTATGAATGCCTCAACTTATTTATATTTGTACAAATATATAATAGAGACTGTAAATGATATTTAGTTGTATTTTGGGTTTTCATCTATTTTTAGGGTTCCGTACCCAAAGGGTAAAAACGGGACCCTATTACTAAGACTTCGCTGTCTGTCCGTCTGTCCGTCTATAACAACAAATACTAAAAACAAAATAAATTAAATATTTAAGGGGGGCTCCCATACAACAAACGCGATTTTTTTGCCCTTTTTTGCTCGATATCAAAAATGGCAACAAGGTAGGCACTTGAAATATTCACAAAATACTCAGTTGTATTTTAACTTTAATAATAAATAATAAAATTAAAATAAAATAAATATTTAAGGGGGGCTCCCATACAACAAACATGTTTTTTTCGGCGTTTTTGCCTTGTGGTACGGAACCCTTCGTGTGCGAGTCCGACTCGCACTTGGCCAGTTTTTATGTTTATTATGTACCTTAAATGTATTTGATGGAAAAACTGTAAATAGGCACTTTTAAGGTTATGAGGAGATAGCTATAAAAATATTTTGAGTGACAAGACAACATGTTTGTTTACAAGCCAGGCTTGAAGCTTGTATGTTTATTCTGAGAAAAATAAAATTGGATATTGACTTAAAACTAATATGACTACTACGAAAGACTTACAAACAAAATATATAACAAAATGATTAAATATACGAAAGACATATAATTTAAAAAAACTTCACGATAGAAATAAACCTAAACGTAAGACAAGGCGGTATGGTCAAAAGACTTTAGCCTGCCCATTGGGCGAATTAAAAAAAAAAAAAAAAAAGATAATTTTGACATATATAAAGATAATTTTGACAGATTGAGACTGTGAACGCTCTTAAAATTAGTAGAATTGCCCCTCTGGTTCTAAATCTAACTCAAACAACAGAGAAGCAGAGATATGGCTGCTTCTAATAGCAAGTGCATAATTCAGTTGTCTGGCTAATTTTATATGCCTAGTGAACTTACCTATACTTACATATTCTGTGTAAATTATGGTCGACTTTCATGTCTGCCTGTGTCACCACAACGGATTACGATGCGGTGTTCACTATCATTTAGAGAACGTATTTATTGATTAAACTTACATAAATGTAAAGAAGTTATTTTGAAATTCGTAAAAGCCATATGAAGCAGGGGGGTAGTTATATTGATAAAGTAAATTAAGTAAACTATATAATGCGATATCTCGGTTAACCCGTTATACCTATCCGCTTATTACTCTACCGACTGTGTTCATAATAATATAATTTTGGTAAGCCTTCAAAGAATGTTCGGATAAAAACATCTTAAGAATAAAAGTGGAGTTTCTGGCCGGCTCTTCTCCATAAGTTTCATAAGTGCCCATGTAGGTTTATATATACTTAAAATATTTTCAGTTTGATTTTTGAAAAATTCAACTTACTTCTACGTCTCAGTTAACCTATTCTACCCGGTTATTACTCAACTGACTGTGTTCATATAACTTTTTTCTAAAGCGTCCAAAGAAAGTTCGGATAAACAAATCTCGAGAATAAAAACTTAACCGTACCTACCTCTTTTCTTTTGAACTTAATTTATGGAACGAATGTATGCAGCGACCCTTCAGTTTGACTTTGGTTTGACTTCAAGACTTCAGTGAAACGTCGCCTGACGTCGCCTAATTTTTGTAAAATTATTTTTGTATTTAAACCGTTATATTTTAGAGAGAGTATTTATTGCATTAGTATAATAAATACAATCAGCACAATGGTGAGATTTAGGTGCGACGACTTCATTGTTTTTTTAATAAGAATAGTTACCATCTGAACGTAGGTAGTATAGTTTTCCATTATTCTTGTTCTCAGAGGAGTTTTTTGCCGTTTAGCGCAAATATCATACATAACTCACGCCTTTTTCCCACAAGGGCAGGCAGAAACGACAGAATACTACATGCTACATTGCCTTACATATTTATTTTGCTTCGTTTACGTTCGTACATCTACATCCGTGCATACCACGCACAGGCCTAACCTTTATCAGCGCAAATATCATGCTATAAAAATCATGACACAATTTAAAAAAACCGAATTAATCAAATTTATAGTAATAAATTATGCAAGGATGGTTCTTTGCATAATTTTTAACTACAATTTCCATCGCCTCTTTTAAGAGTCGTAAGTCGCAAGCACGACGCGACAGTGCGACGCGATTCTGGTAGAACAATTTCCATTAAGTTTTCATAGATATTGTTCAACTAGAGTTGCATCGTGCCTGTCTGCGGAAGCCTTAACAAGGATAACAAGCTATGAGAATAAAAATACTTGGATCAACAATTTTTCTAAGCCACTTTATAATTCATAAAGGACAAAAGTTATGAATCCGTATTTTAGGAGGACATGCACTTAGCAATTTTACGGATCGCCGCCACTTACGAACCAACTTAGCAACACACAGCATTGTAAATAAGCTCAACTGGTTGCCTAGAGCAAATCCCCTTTTGTGACAATTTATTAACACCAAATAAATGTAGGTACCTACCTACTAAATAAATATTAGACTCCGAATGAAAAGGGACCGACAAAACACAATTAGCGAAATGAGGATGTACCCTAGTACACCTCTGCCTAACTCTTCTGGGAAAGTAGGCGTGATAGAAAAAGAAAATACATTTATTTAGCACAGACTAAAAGACACAATACATCACAGCAACAAATAAAAATCAAATAAAAAGTGTAAAGTCCGATGTAAGAAATTAGCAGGAAAGTGTGCCTGACGGCTGCACTAAAAATAATAATCTTTAATACGATACACACAAGATTCATGGTACACAAGAGCAGAAGTACAAAGTAACATGGTATATCTACATAAATCTAAACAGAACCATGTAACCCTAACTTCTAAAAAAGGCTCAGTTCATGCAAAAATGCCAGACAACTAGTACCTGACGCGGGTTTTCAACTGGACCTGGTGATATATTCAAACAATCAACTCAGCCTTTCGCAGTCCACTGCTGGACATAAGCCTCCCCCAGACTGCGCCACAACACTGTGTCCTCCACCATCCGCATCCAGTTTATCTGTGCCACTTTGTTAAGGTCGTCGGTCCAACTAGCTGGGGGGCGTGTGAGGAATGTTATATTATGTGTTATAATTTTAGTAACAATCTGTTGTTTTTCAGCGTGTTACTAATGTCAGCTTTTTGTCTCGGAATATGTATGCTTTCATCAGGTTAGTATGTATAAATATACGTCGTCTTTAAATGCCCCAATTTCCTATTTGAACAATAATATGGGACGATGGGAGTGGCTAATAATTCCTTGATATTGCAGGCCTGGTGTGCATGCTCCGAGGTTTGGATTTGTACCAAAAGGAGGAGGCGCATAATGCAATACTGCGGTTACTATTAGGCTCTGTGTTACTAGTGTTTGGACCTGTTATTATGGGTTTGTCTATGATTGTTTTACGTTTAGTATATACTTAGAAGAACTGGTAAAATATAAAACTAAAAATAGAAAATTAAAAGTGCAACGTCGACCAAAATTGGATGTTTTTTTTTTGCTTCGTAGCTCTTAGCTTTAACTTTCTGGTCTATTCACTTAGCTTTTTAATACAACGATAGGGCTCAAATATAACCATGATGTCGGTGATAGACTGAAAACCGTTATTTGTTTAATCTTGGGAGTCTGGAAAAAGCAGTTTAACGTGCTTTCTAATGCCATGGACTGAACGTAGCAAGCGTAACTTCAGAGCCCTTTTGTTTGGTCGTAGTAACCCAGGTCTTTTTCGAGAAGGCCTAGACCCAGAATAAATTGGGACCTATGTTAGTAGATAAAAATCATCCTAAAATGTTAAATACTTGTTGTTACTGACATACAGCCTCGTTGCCCAGCTGTGGAGTACTGTCTACGGCGTCCGTGCGCATGCGGTAATCGACAATGTGGGTCGCGGAAGAGACCAGCACCTCAGTCGCGGCAGCGATCGCAAAATGCACCACCTCCAAGATTGCGTCGGCGCCGCGTTTAAACGAGAAAATCTTCGCCAATTGAGAGCAGATTCTTTTGCCAAACATCTGCCAGTGTCAACTAATAGGTGAATAAATTGTTGCTATTTTGATTTCTTGAAGTTTTTGTTAGATTTGTTAGGGATATTTGTATACTGAGCTTTAGTTACGTAACTAGCTAGCTACGAACTAGCTTTAGTTAGGTACGAACTTATGGTTGACGTAATGGAAGCAAACTGTCTTCAGCTAAGGAGACCTTGACATTTGCTCGAAGGTCGTAAAATAAAAGGCACTATCATTATTTTAGTTTTTACCTGAATATACTTCGAAATAAATATCTAATTAAGCTAATATTAAGCAAAATATTAAATTCAAACGTAATATACGTTCCGTCGCTTTCGCGGACAAGTGCCAAAGAACAGCACAATAACAAGCTAGTAAAGTACTATTTTATAATAAAAATAATATGTAGAAAAATATATAGCAAAACGAGATAATCGAAAAAAAAATCTATAATATGATGGCAGGAATTTGGAAAAGCTATTGGTGAAAATAAAAGAAAAAAAAACTGGCCAAGTGCGAATCTGACTCACACACGAAGGGTTCCGTACCACAAGGCAAAAACGCCGAAAAAACATGTTATTTGTATGGGAGTCCCCCTTAAATATTTATTTTATTTTAATTTTATTATTTATTATTAAAGTAAAAATATAACTGAGTATTTTGTGAATATTTCAAGTGCCTACCTGTTGACATTTTTGATATCGAGCAAAAAAGGGCAAAAAAATCGCGTTTGTTGTATGGGAGCCCCCCTTAAATCTTTATTTTATTTTGTTTTTAGTATTTGTTGTCATAGCGGCAACAGAAATAGATAATTTGTGAAAATTTCAACTGTCTAGCTATGGCGGTTCTTGAGATACAGCCTGGTGGCAGACAGACGGACGGACAGATGAAAAGACAGCGAAGTCTTAGTAATAGGGTTCCGTTTTTACCCTTTAAGTACGGAACCCTAAAAACGTCTAAAAGTACAGTACACTTTACTTAAACACACTTTCACTTAAAAGTTTTTAGTAGGGATTATTCCCGTCTTTGTCGCATGGTACAGCCAATGTATGGCGCTAGTATGAAGTGATATTGTCGTGACGTCACTTCTGTAGTAGTGCCGTCTTTGTGTAGCAGTTATTTTAAAATATTTTTAAACTTGCCAATTTTCTATGCTTTTAAACCTTTTTGTACTATTGTTTGCAAACAGTTCAAACAATATTACAAAAAGTCTTGCACTATTTGCAAACAAAATATTTATTTGAGTGAAAATAAAAAAATGTCATCTATTGTGACTGCACGTATTTAGCAGACGCAAATATACCTATAATTTTATACATGCTCGTACCGTACTGATCAGTAATATAAGGATAGGTATTGCTACTTGAATAATTTATCTATTAATGCCAAAAACAGCAATAGATTCCGTTTGTAGGTACGACTAATTGGTGTCATCGATTCCACTTTTCATTAGTCGCGCACATGGACATATTAATGGTACCCTATGAATCTGTAATTATGCTTTCGCTTAGTTCTGCATTTTTGGAAGTTATCTAGGGACGATATTCCAGAGTGGTTTTAATCTCTTGCTAATGATATTTTAATTAAAGTTATTATATCCACTTAGCTGACAGCTGGCTCGTAAGACAGAATTGTGTGAAAAAGAGAGAGGCCTTTGACCTTCAGTGGGACGTTACAGGCTAGTTAGGTTAGATTAGATTGTCTTGTTAGCGCCTTTTTTTATAAGTGTTAATTATAACACACAACAATAACAAGACAGAATCACTAAAATAAAAAAATAAAATACCTACCAAAAGTAATAGAACACTAATGTGTTCTACCAAAAGTAATAGAACACTAATGTGTTCTATTAGTTCTGGTAGGTATTTTTTCATCTCATTTTGTAATAATTAGGTGTTTTAACTATACCCGCTTGCATTTTTCTGTGTCTTCTTCTTTTAGTCCACTCAACAAATCAGTTGTAGAGTGCGTGAGCTGGGCCCTAAGCGATTTCTTCAGAAAGTTGTTCAGGGTAGGATAGCTTGAGTCCCGGGAAAGGACATAGGATAGTTTTTATCCCGATATTCCCACGGCATCGACACTTATGCGGGTGAAACCCCGGGTCGCTGCTAGTATTATAAATGCGAAAGTGTGTCTGTCTGTCTGTTACCTCTTCACGCTTAAACCTCTGAACCGATTTACTTAGATAAAATTTGGTATAGAGATAGTTTGAGTTTTGGGAAAGGACATAGGACAGTTTTTATCCCGATATTCCCACAGGAAACTGCAGGATGCTGCTAGTACATAGATGAAAGTTTCGATAACTCAACGGCTAGTGAACGGATTTGAATGAAATTTGGTAGGTAGATAAATTAGGACCTCGATTAACATATAGGCTACTTTTTATCCCGAAAGCACGCCGAAGTAGCAGGCAACAGCTAGTGTTTGATAAAAGTCGTTTTTACGAAAATTTTCACTTTTCTGGGACGTGTAGTTCGAAAATGGGTGGGAATTTGAAAAAGTGTGTAAAATAAAAGTCATAGAAAATTGTATTAGCTTTCATTACGTAGAAGATATTTTTTCTCTACGACGTCGCGACGCACCGTTTTAAAGATATTAGCGAAAAACTCAAAAGTGGGAACTTTTATCCCCCCCCCCCCCCCACTCCGGCTCACCTCCTAGACGCGGGGACTTTTAGTATGTTTACTCCCTAAGCACCCTGAACAGCTTTCTGAAGAAATCGCTTACGGCCCAGCTCAAGTACTCTACACCTCATTATGGGTCATTCGTTGAGTGGACTATTTTACATGATCAGCCTAATATTAGAAGCTCCATTGGCCAGCAATGTTATCCAATCATACACATTAATTTAGAACCTTTGCGAGGTAATATCGGTAACAGTGCATCGAAGAGAAGTGGCGGTTTTAGTGGTAACAGACGCGAATTAAGAGTAGGTCGGGTCGAAACCAGGCGCTTTACTTTATGCAATTAATTTCACCACAAGTCTCAAAAACGGTGAAAGAAAATATTGTGAGGAAACTGGCGTGTCCTAGAACCAAAGATTTGAAGACCCCCTGTGGAGATAAGATAGATAGATAGATAGAAAAAACGTTTATTCAGTGCAACAAAAGACACAATACAGGTATTAAAAAACATCAAAAACAGGTGAAAGAAAAAATAAATAAACAAGAGACAATAAGAGAAACATACTAATATTTTTTATTACTGGGAGGCTAGAAACTTATTGTAAATCGCACTGCAAATAACTTATTTTGTCATTGAATGGGGTACATAATAATAATGCGACAATACAACGGTGGCGGCAACGAGTGTTTTTTTATGAGAGCAGGCCCCCGAAGATCGCCCTGGGCACTTGCCCAGAGTGCCCATTGGACAAGAGGGGCCTGGGCATACCCTGTCACAGAAAGGAGACCTGTGTCCCTAGTAATGGGAACATTATCGGCCTTTGTTGCCCTCTTTACTATCAATCTTACTATCAGTTGTAACACCGTTAATTTTGATTAGCCTTCCTACTACTCCAGTATTGAGCTGTTAGTTAGAAGGGAAAAAAATAAATAGCCCGTGTTACTACCGTAAATACCTATTTTTACCGACTAAAAAAAAAGAAGGTTATTAATTCGACACGTATACACTTAAGCACATATGACAATCAGGGCTTCCAAACAAATATACAAAATATAGATGTATGTGTATACTGTGCTTAAGTATGTCTTTTTAGGGTTCCGTAGTCAACTAGGAACCCTTATAGTCTCGCCATGTCTGTCTGTCCGTCCGTCTGTCCGTCCTCGCTTAATCTCTGTGACCGTTAGCACTAGAAAGCTGAAATTTGGTATCAATATGTATATTAATCACGCCGACAAAGTGGTAAAATAAAATATTTTCCATGATGAATCGGATGAATATTTTTTTCGTTGTCTACCCCATCGTGTGGGATATCGATGAACAGGTCTTCTAAAATGACTTGGGGGTTGCTAAAATTATTTTTCGATTTAATGCTCCATTTACGAAATATTAAACTTTAAAGTGCAAATTTTTGTTCCAGTAGGGCGTCCCCCCCCCCCCCCCTCTAAAATCTAAACTGCTGGCTTGAAAAATCTGGATAAATTCACGATGATAGTGCATTTCATAAACTTTAAAGGAAAATTATAGCGGTTAAGATAACTTTATCAGTTTAGCAGTAATAGTCGTTGAATTTTTTCGTCGTTGAGTTTTGGATAATTTTGTACCAAATACAAAATCCTTAGCATTAATCCTTTAAATTGACTAAGATGAAGTAGTTGCTTGTTTATAACGAGTAAAGACTTGCATTGAAAAACAAAATATGTTTTTTTTTATATATTTTTTTTATATTCAGAATAAAGAACAACAGAATCGTACTATATTGTGATAATGGGCTACTACGGAACCCTACACTGTGCGTGGTCCGACACGCACTTGGCCGGTTTTTTTTATTAGAATGAATTATTTTAAGTTCAAGCTATGAAGAAAAAATAAATTAGCTTAGAATTTTATTTAAGTAGGTTTTTTCGTTAATTTTGATTACCCTTCCAGTAGGAAGGGTAAATTAAAATTAACGGTAATACAACTGGTAGTAACTACTGCAACGAAGGATTATAGGCTGATTATGAGGCTGGTTAAAATCAACAGACCTTTGAAGATATTTAATATTTTTCGTAGAGCAAGAAAAACGTTAAATATAATTTAAATATATTTCATATTTTTGCTCTTTTCAAGATTTCTTTCTTATCTTTTCTAGGAATTGTTTGCATAGTTCAACATACTTACATAGATACGTCATGAAAGTATTAGCGTCATAGCAACGAATCGTTTGATGTAACAACGAATAAGAATCTTGGAAAGACATCAAAGATAGATTTTTTGTCTTAACACCACGAAGAAAATAAATAGAGGTTTTTACCTATTTCCAATAAATGGGTTCACCTACTTTTTAGGGTTCCGTAGCCAAATGGCAAAAAGCTGAACCCTTATGGATTCGTCATGTCTGTCTGTTTGTCTGTCCGCCCGTATGACACAGCCACTTTTTTCCGAAACTATAAGAACTATACTGTTGAAACTTGGTAAGTAGATGTATTCTGTGAACCGCATTAAGATTTTCACACAAAAATAGAAAAAAAAACATAAATTTTGGGGGTTCTTCATACTTAAAACTGAACGTCAAAAATTTTTTTTCATTAAACCCATACGTGTGGGGTATCTATGAATAGGTCTTTAAAAATTATATTGAGGATTCTAATATCATTTTTTTCTAAACTGAATAGTTTGCGCGAGAGACACTTCCAAAGTGGTAAAATGTGTGTCCCCGCCCTGTAACTTCCAAAATAAGAGAATGATAAAACTAAAAAAAATATATGATGTACATTACCATGTAAACTTCCACCGAAAATTGGTTTGCACGGGATCTAGTAAGTAGTTTTTTTTAATACGTCATAAATCGTAAACCGCAATTTACCTTTCATTTCAATCAACTCAGCCTATCGCAGTCCACTGCTGGACATAGGCCTCTCCCAGACTGCGCCACAGCACTGACAGCACCCTGTCCTCCGCTTTCCGCATCCAGTCTACCCCAGCCACCTTCTTTAAGTCGTCCGTCCATCTAGCGGGGGGGCGTCCCACACTACGCTTGCCGATACGCGGTCTCCACTCCGGGACTCGTCTGCTCCACCGGCCATCGGTCCTTCGACAGACATGGGCAGCCCACTGCCACTTCAGTTTGCTTACTCTGCAAGCTATGTCGGTAACTCCGGTTCTTTTCCGGATAATTTCATTCCTGATTTTATCCTTTAAAGAGACTCCGAGCATAGCTCGCTCCATAGCGCGCTGAGCGACCTTGAATTTGTGTACCAGCCCGACCGTCAGTGTCCACGTTTCAGCACCGTATGTCATGACGGGCAGGATCGCACTGGTTGAAGACCTTAGTCTTCAAACACTGCGGGATAGGCGTCGAGAAGACTTGACGGAATTTTCCAAATGCTGCCCAACCCAACTGGATCCTTCTGTCGGCCTCTTTCTCGAAGTTGTGTCTACCGAGCTGGATGACTTGCCTTAAGTAGACGTAATCCTTCACAACCTTTCATTTAATCAAGTCAAATATAAGAATAAAAAAAAACATTTAATTTCATACACCCTCGAACCCTCGGTGCGCGAGTCCGACTCGCTCTTGCCCGGTTTTTTGAATAGTGAAGAGTTTATTTTACTCAAAGTCAAACTCAAAGCATTAATTTTAATTAAACCATTTACAGACACTTTTGAATCGTAAAAGAGTGGTCAGTTAGTCAGAAAGTAGAAGCTAGTTGTCCATGCCAAACGTAGAACTCTATGAAGAAGAACGGGCAAAAAACTCCAAAGACACTCTTTTAAATCAAGATATTACAAAATACTGGGCACATTATTATGAGGACATCGATAGTAAGAGTTAACGAGCTTCTTTTCAATTTCCATATATATAAATGAAAGCCTTCCACATTACACTCATCATCATCATCTGCCTAGCCTTTTCCCAACTATGTTAGGGTCGGCTTCCTGTCTAACCAGATGCAGCTGAATACCAGTATTTTACATAGAGCCACTTCCACTTCATCTGACCTCCACAACCCAGTTACTGGATAATACGATAGTCATTGGTAAGACTGGTCCTTCCACAATACACTATCATAACATAACACCACGTATATATTCGCAGCTGCACCTATCTATACTACACCCAAATTTCGCAAGTACAAAACAAAATAAATAAATAACGTTTTGTGCCAATCAGGTGTACTAAATCAAGGGAACAAGATATATCTAATCGACCGTCAGTGTTAGCTTGATGTATTTGTAAGTACAGTCAACAAAAGAAATAAGTATGCAAGCATTATTTCATTATTTGATTGATTCTGTTGTTCACAAACTAAACTAAATTTAAGTTCAGGCATCTTTTTCGTTCTATTTCATTTAGAAAAGGAGAGAATATAAATATTCATTTAGTCATGTCAAATTAGTCAGCGCCAGATGTAAATTGACGTATTTTTAATAGCCAATTTTTTAATCTCGTCTAAAGTTGTCTATGGAGTATCTTAATTTGACAGGACTAAACGAATATTTATCTTCTGTCCTTTGCTTGATGAAATAAAAAGAAAAAGATGCATGATCTTAAATTTTTAGTTTGTGAACATCAGAATCGGCGCCATTATTGTACTTGTGCTAAATAAAATTAATTTCTTTAATAATAAGTAAAGAGATAACAAACATCGGACTGCCTCATTGGTCTAGTGATTGTGTTACGCACTAACAGTTGGAATGGCTTTCATAATTCATTTTGACAGATTAACAACATTCATTGCGTTATATTTACAGACGCCAGCACATCAAGCTACTACAATCTGTCAAATTTCTTTAATAGATTTTCAACTTTATAGCTAAATCATAAGGTTCAAAGTTGATTGGGTAAATTTGAACCTTATGTAACATAACAAAGTATAGAACGGCAGCACATCAAGCTAACCGAAACTGACAGTTTCGGGTAGCTTGATGTGCTGCCGTTCTATACTTTGCTAAGCAGACAAATTTTTCCAACGTAATATGAAGCAATGGTTTATCAATATCGTTGAAAATGATTCAGATAGTGATTGATCGTGTGTTACGCAATTGCAGCTTGGGAAAGGGTGACTGGATTTTCACATTAGGAATTTCTCAGTAACAGCCCAGAGTCTGGATTTGTGCTCGGTTATTGGTAATAGTCTCGCCTCCTTTTACATGGGGCTTAAACATAACTGGCGAAATGTGGGAATTCCTACTATAGGTCACCTCTGCCTAACCTTTCGGGAAAACAGAGCGGAGCAGTTAGATAATTAACAAATGTGGCTTATGTTTTACAAAGTTATTACAATAGCATAGGTAGCGTAAATCTTGTCTCAAATGTTCCCACTGCTGGGAGACGAGCCTTCTCTCTGAGAGAGGGCACTGACATTCAAATTGCCTGCGCAATATATATATATACAGTATGAAAACCACACATATGCAATAAATTATACCTACCACTTATCCCTGTTCCCTATATTTATGTTCGCAGAACTGATCAAAATTTAGGGAACAGCTGTTTTTTTTCCGCGACCGATTTCTTTAATTTGTTGTATATCGTCAGAAAAGGCGATGTAATTTATTGCATAATGTGGTTTCCATACTATATAAGGTGTAAAAAAATTAACCTTACAAACTTTAAGAGGTGCTTTAGACCATTGGACTGAACAACTTTCACTATGGGACCAACTCTGAAATCACGAAAAAAAAATCCGCTGTTTCATACATTTTGATCAAGTAGGTAATGAACTTTTGTATTAAACAGTGGATTTTTTTTCGTGATTTCAGAGTTGGTCTCATAGTGAAAGTTGTTCAGTCCAATGGTCTAAAGCACCTCTTAAAGTTTGTAAGGTTAATTTTTTTACACCTTATATATTTCTTTATTACCTACATACTCAACTCTTTTGTTAGCTGTACATACATGTTTATCCTAAATTTGATATCAGACGTGGAAATGACAGCATTATGAGAGTGTGTGGTTTCCGAATTCTAATGGCATTTCACATTTTCTGCTCCTAGATGATATACTCGTACATTTACATTAGGACTGCGTTTATGCTACGAAAAATTCACCATATGTAAACCCCGATTTGCTTGGAGGTGTTTAGTAGATAAAGCTTCAAATCCTACCTGTTATTTGCGCAGAAGTATGTCAGTGGGTAGCATACTAGTGTGTTTAACGTGAAGATATTATAGGAGCAGTGGTGGCTTAGTGGTATCGGCCCCGACTTGAATTGTAGGTCGTGGGTTCGAACCCAGTCAGGCACGTTACTTTGTATAATTTATTTCTTCATTACTGCTCTCAAAACTGTGAAGAAAATAAGCTGTACCTTTGTACTCAGTACTAATATGTCGTATCTGCCGGTCGATTCTGTAAAATCTCACCGTGAAAACTTAGGTGAAGTGAGTTTGTTTTTGCTAGGAATCGACACTATTGATACCTCACTCCACGCTCACTTCACCTAAGGTTTCAAGGTGAGATTTTTACAGAATAGCACCACTGTTCCCATTTTACTGTGTGTATATCACACTAATATTATAAAGGCGAAAGTTGGTTAGTGTGTGTGTGTTTATATGTTTGTTAGTTCTTCACGCACAAACGGCTGAACCAATTTTGATAAAATTTTGTATGGAGGTAGCTGACACCCTGGATTAACATATAGGTAGGCTACATTTTATCCCGATATTCCCATGAGATCGACAGTTACGCGGGTGAAACCGCGGGGCGCAGCTAGTAGATAATAAATATTGTGGACGTCCACGTCCACGTTCAAAAAATGAATGGAGAAACGTGCTGGTTGCAAAGTTAGACGGAAATTAAAAAACGTCTTCACTTCATATTCTGTTATCATGATGCCGTGACGTGGACGTACTTTATTAATTACTAGCTTCTACCCGCGACTTCGTTCGCGTGAAATTTATTATTCCCTCGACTCATCTCATCGCATTACCTCACCTGTTCGCGCCCTATCACTTCGTTTTCGCATAGCGTTTTTGCTCGGCTCCTAAGGGTCATAGCGTGACGTTAAATAGCCTATAGCCTTCCTCAAGAATTGGGCTATCAAATGCAAAAATAATTTTTCAAATCCGACTTGTAGTTCCAGAGTTTACCCCCTACATATAAACTTACAAACAAACAAATTTTACCTATTTATAATATTAGTAAAGATAAAACTGCACATAGTGTTCTATCAAATTCTTATTTGTGAATGGATACAAAATTATGCAATTATGCACTTAAATTTTGTGAAAAATATAGGCATTTGTTTAACGCGCTTTATCAGACTGCAATTATTTAACGACGGTTCTTTAATATGTATGGAAGTTTGACGGATTTACTTACGTGCATGGTTTTTTTTCTGAAGAAGTCTCCTTAAGGGGGCTTACATGGCCTAAAGCGCGTTCACTGTCGGACTGCATAGAAAAGAAAGAGAAGCGCGATGACACAACGCTGGTAATTTATTGCAATATATGAGGCAATTATTTAATTACAAAAAATCTATTGTTTGGACTTAAAAATTAAAACACTAGTATTTTAGTACTTATGTATATTAATAGTATGGTTTTTATTGTAAAAAGAAAGTTTTTGGAGGTATATTTATGGTTTCTTTCTATTGTATCAAATTAGTTGTACTTGTGTTTTCAACACACTATCTACCTAGTTTAAATCCTGAAGAATATCATATATTTATCTGATTTTGTTCACTGTAGTTGATCATATTATACTTTTATTGTTTCTAAAACTTGCGTTTTTCGTGTTTAGGTCCTGTAAGCCCCTTAAGTTTTCCAGGTACTCGAAGATCATTTTTTAAAAGGGCCTCTCCAACAAGGGCTTTTCGTAGATATATCGAGTTCACTGCCACTGCAACTAACTGCACACAGTGTATCTATAGCAGTGTTAATAAGCACAGATAATTAACATTCCATCGCTACTTTAGTGAAATGTATTCTAAGTTGATTTTTGAGTGGCCATTTGTAACAAAAAGGTCCTAATAAGGTTTTGGTTGCAATGGAATTTGAACTTTGTTAAGTATGAAATTCAGTTTGTTCTCAAATTCTTAATTCAAATATACCTAAAAACAAAACCAAATAAATAAGAACCCGAGTAATAACCAGCCATTAGGTACCGGTACCCTACCTATACCTAAGTAGATAGGTTTACCGCTTCAAGATAAATAAAATCATAAATCCGTAGCTGAAATGTGTGCAGGGTCTGACAAACGATTATTGCTGTTCTAAATCTTGGAACGGGATATCTTCGCTCCTGATTTTAGATTTTAGAACATTTTGCTGACGTTATTGTGAAGGTAATACTTTCAGGATTTTACGGTATTTCAGCTTTCGTACGATGATAGGACTCTTCCTGTTACAGTGAGGAGGTATGTGACCCAGCAGTGGAAACGTTATAGGTCGGTAAATAGCTTCTGTCTTTTAAACCCTCAAGCGTCAAGTGTACACCAAGTGTACTAAGAGAAAGTGTTCGAAACGTGAACGGTACATCAAGTGTACACAACAGTGTCATTATTCTATTGTCATTGACAATGACTTTACTGCGTGCGTCCATTCAACTACTCCGACGCGTGGAGCGTTTCGACAGGTAGGCGGGCAAACGTGTGACATTAATTTTAACAAAAATGTTGTTCTGTTACTAAATTGTAGTGCAGTCCACTGCTGGAAGTAGGCTTCTCCTAGGCTGCACTAAAACACTCTGTCCTCCACCGTCCGCACCCAGTCTATCCACCACTTTTTTAACCTTCAAACGGGCACGCCGTCATTTGTAACGCCAGCGGGCGCGCGTAACCTAAAAGACCTATGGGATATTTCAGGGATTTAAAACACCAATAATTATTTAATAAGTAATTTTTCTTGTATTTGTCACATTTATGTTAGCTCAGAAAACAAAATAATATTCTCATTTTCTTTAAATTAGTAAGCAATTTGGCATCATAAATTTTCTTATACCTTTAACTTTCGCGTGCTTTCGACGCCTGCGCCGCGACTAAAACAAATGCGATCTATGCACTCCGGAGGGTGCGGGGAGGAGAGGTAAACAGTTTATTTCGTGCACAGTGAAACAATGACAGGCTACTAGGGATGGGAAATACATGCGACAGGAAATAACGATATTAAGAGGCTTACAGGACCTAAACGCAAAAAACACGATTTTTAGAAACAATAAAAATGAATATGATCGACTACAGTAAACAAAATCACAAAGAGGTCAGGATATATGCTAGGTAGATAGAGTGTTGAAAACATAATAGGTACCGCTAATTTGATACGATAGAAAAAAAATCACGAAGATACTCGTACCTCTAAAAACTTTCTTTTTACAATAAAAACCATACTAATATACATACAAACATTCTGATTTTTTGTCAGATTATTCTACAAGCAACATTACAAACAAATTAAAACTCTAGTGTTTTAAATTTTTAGTCCAAACAATAGATTTTTGGTAATTAAATAATTGCTTCATATTTTGCAACAAATTACCAGCGTTGTGTCATTGTGCTTCTCTTTCTTTTCTATGCAGTCCGACAGTGACCGCGCTTTAGGTCATGTAGAACGAAAATACATCGATTGCGGTCGATTCGACGCCTGCGCCTGCTTGTAGGTTAAGGTTGCCGGGTCCATTTTACTGTGGGGCGTCCCACAATACGCTTGCCGACAAATTATGCGACAATATTAATGTTGTGTACCTAATTGGTATTTATACGCGTAAACAGCAAAAAGAGAGATATCTGCACCTGTTTTGTTTACAACACCTTTATACCCATATTTATACACCTATAATACTTAACAAATAAAAACTTTCTTCCTTTCTTTCTTTTTTTTTTGTGTTAAGCTAAGATGATAAGTGAAATTATGTAGATAGATAATGTTGCGTTAGCCGAAGAAATATTTCAACGCTGGGGTAACCCCCAGCGTTGAAATATTTAATTAAGAATCATATACATATTAAATCCACGATAACAGGTAGCGCGACCCTGTAAATAATTATATATGATACTACAAACTGCATTCAGTTTGTAGTATCATATATATCGATGTTACATGTATTTGCATGTTTATTATGACATTCATAATAAACATGCAAATACATGTAACACCATTATAACAGAATCCTGTTACGTCACTTACGACCTTTGATCATTCAGCGCCGAGTTAAATGTAATCTGCATAACATAAAAGTTTATTCATCGTAGACACAACATATTACTCAATTTTCTACCCTCATAATATCGGTAAGTACTGAAAGGCCCTTTGTACACGACACGGCTTCTTTACGGTACGGCACGGCGTATGAACCGCGCCGTAGAAAAAACGTGTCTGTCCACGAGCTTCCATAGAGATCCATACAACACTGACGACCGTGCCTATACACGATGCATAAGGCTGCCCGCCCACGTCCGATAATCGGTGACCGATTTTTTGTAGGAGAAAAATAGAACACACTCAGCTGCCCGCCCACGTCAGACTTTTTGTAGGACCGATAATCGGGCCGATTTAGTTAACTTCATTATTTCTGACCTACTTTTTGTAGGACGTGTGCGTTGCACTATTGCTATCAGTGTGTTCTATTTTTCTCCTACAAAAAATCGGTCACCGATTATCGGACGTGGGCGTGCGGCCTGATAGCAATAATAGTGCAACGCACACGTCCTACAAAAAGTAGGTCAGAAATAAAATCGGCGCATCCTGACCGATCCACCGAGTATCGGTGAAAAATGGAACGTTCGGAAATGTATGCGTTAACGCACACTACTCACCGACAGTCGACCGCATGCACCACGTCAGACTTTTTGTAGCACTGATAATCGGACCGATTTTTCCTCCGATTCTTATGACCGATTTTCTGGCCGAGTCAACGTACACGTCTGTCACTTTGTCTTCAACACAACGTCCTTCCCTAGCAAGTGCATGCGGCCTACTGTCGGTGAGTAGTGTGCGTTTTCCGAACGTTCCATTTTTCACCGATAATCGGATCGGTCGGGATGCACCGATATTATTTCTGATCGACTTTTTGTAGGACGTGTGCGTTGCACTATTGCCATCAGCACGTTCTATTTTAGAAAAACGTGTGTGTAGAAAGGGCCTAAGTAAATATAAGCACTTACTGAACAACATTAAAGAAATCGGCAGGTAGGTACCTAAGGGTACCTGTCGATTTCTTCGTTTGATCTTGAAATTAAATGAAGAAAATATAGCTTTACACGTTTTGGTAAAGAATGTGTGCAGAACCGATTACATGCATATATATTTTTTTTTGTGATCAAAAATGTTTTTCTTTTATCTTATTTTTTTTCGTTCTTTATCCTGGATTTTGGTTGGTGAGTTGGAGGTAGGATATTTTTTATATTAGTCCGAAATTACTTACGATACGGGATGTTCTAGGAAACACCTACAAAAGATTTTATTCATGAGTTTGAAAAGCTGAACAACCAGTCCAGCTGTTAACATTTCTGTGAAGGATTCCTATTCACAAGGTTAAAATTCCTACGAACTTTATAATGTTTTTATACTTCAAAGCTTAAAAATACGCTTATTCTACATTGTAGCTCTTAAAAACGTTTAAAAAAATAAAAAGACTTATCTAAATTGCAATTTTTGTCAAAAAAAAAGAAAATCTGTTTGAATAAAAATACTATTAGCAAAGTTTGCATTTTATAAAATTGTATGAAACAAAATCCTGAGGACTTTTAAACATTTTAAATAAGACTTCAATGCAATTTGTTTAGTTAAAACCTTACATTTTTCTTTTAAAAATGTTGATTTTACACAACTTTAGCGAGAAAACATTTCAAAGTGACGCTTTTTAATAGAAACATGATTATGCAAATGTTTTTGCTTTTATAATGAAAAATGCACAAGCGTCGCAGTCTAAAAATGGATGGCCAATTAACATGGTAAATAGTGAAGCACAAAGATTTTGTGTAATATTTTCTAGTCAAGAAAATTAAGGGTCTTGAATACCTACTTACGTCGTCGTCGTGTGCGGCATTAGGTTGTAGACTCTTTTGAATTTGTACGGCTTAAGATATAAGCCAAAGTCAATCTTTGAAATCTCTTTTTTTTTATTAAAAACTTGCTGACCCAGCAAACTTCGTACCGCCTCAGATTTTTTTTGTTATTATTACCCGACTGCGGCGAAGCCCAAAAGGAGGGTTATGTGTTTGACCTGTATGTATGTATGTATGTATGTATGTCCGTTTCTTTGTTCCCTCGTAACTTCTAAACGAATGAACGGATTTTGATAAATTATACGTCTTTAGATTTGTCTTGGTAGCGCGAGTGTCACTGGGTATATCAAAATTGAAAAAATATAAAATGGTCGATTTTTGGCGCAATATTATGTCTTCAAAAAAAAAATATTTTTCTCGAAACCTATCGAGTGGGGTATCAAAATAAAGGGCTTTTAAAGGTGATTACAAAAATATATATAACTTATATGGTTAAAAGTAATTCGAAGTGACAAATCGTAAAAAACACGTACCAAGAGCTAAATCGTCTGCGAAATCTTTCACATTTATTTTGTCAACTAAAAAGCTGGAAATAAAACAAGTTATTTAAAAAAATAAAAAAACCCGACTGCGGAAAAACTGAAAAGCTAAAAACAAGCCCATTTTAAATTAAATAAAAGTTGGAAGCAGGCGGGACCCATATCATTTTTATTATATTTTCAAATTCAAATGGGTCCCGCCTGCTTCCAACTTTTATTTAATTTAAAATGGGCTTGTTTTTAGCTTTTCAGTTTTTCCGCAGTCGGGTTTTTTTATTTTTTTTTCCCCATGTTTTAAGAATTATTCTGCTATTCGGGGTGAAGACAAATCCAACAAATAAAAGATCATAAAAATCGATCCAGCCGTTCTTGAGTTATATGCAACTACAGGTTAGTTACATATAACTCTTAACATTGTAGTTTTCAGACATTTTTGTCTGTACAATCATCAGTTAAGTTTGTTGTAAAAATAAACAACATTTATTGTTTTGACCTTGAACTAAATCACACGTACCTGTCTTAGTATCGTGTTTCACAAGTTACATGCTAAAAATACCCCACTCGAAATCTATATGCTTCAGTATTTTGACTTCAGAGAGACAAATTAAAATTAGTCTGAATCGTAGGTACATTAAATAAGCATCTTAAATGTGTTTTACCAGGAAAAAAAACTCGTTTGGTGGGTATTTATATATAAACAGAGAGGTATGAGGTATGAGGGATTGGGAACAAGGTTTTGACAAAAATAATTTACTTTTCGCCAAAAAAGAAATATTAAATTATTCACACACTCTTGGCAAACTTGATGGATGGGAACAAGGTTTTGACAAAAATAATTTACTTTTCGCCAAAAAAGAAATATTAAATTATTCACACAATCATGACAAACTTGATGGATTATTAACAACAAATTTTTGTACCTACAAGTACAACTAAACAATTTTGTCCTCGGCTTTTAACGTCTTAATTGTGATCATAGAAAAAATAATAATACCTATATTTCTCGGTAATTTGATGAATAGCTGATTTTGCCAGTTCATCAGCCGACTCTCCGGATTAGATTTATCCTCCTTCAAAACCAAGACATCTCAGCGAAGTCTTTGACAATTACACGAATCTACATCAAAAGGAAACTATAGGTATTGTAGGACTTTCCACGACACCGTAACAAAGAACCTTAATTATTCCTAATCAAATTATATTGTCCGTATAAATCTTAATACGCCTGGAATTAGTTTGAGGACAAAATTGGGTTTTTGTGAAAAGTTGCCCACACTGAAAATGTTAGTTTACTAGAGATAGCTGCCATTCCTTTTATACAACGTTATTTTCAGTATATTATGCGAAACCTGAATATAGTTTTTTCAGAATAAGTAACTGAATCGATTCCAATAATTTTTACCCCATGTTATATTTTGTCCCAAGAATATTTTAAAAAGTTTAAAAGTTAGACACCGAGCGACACTAAGTAGGTTTTCCAATCTCTGCGCCAAACGGTTAGGTACCTAGGTACTATTTTCAATGAGCGCAAGACGGGGCGCGGCGGCGCGAGCGGCGCGGGTGACCATGTTTTTATGGACAAACAGGTAACTTAACAAGCTTATAACTTTGTGATTTTTCATGATACAGTTTTGAAATTTTGTACATAGATTCTTTACATAAAAATACTAGACACGTGTTTCGGGTTTCGCATATACTAAAAATAATGTTGTGTACGGTGCGCAAACTGTTACCATGAACTCGGCACATGATTCTAGATCCCAGAGTAGACATTGTTCGTCGATTATTAAAAAAAAACAAGTCAACTGTTTCATACAAAACTGTAAAACGTTAATAACCGGCGAAATTTATAAAACAGCAGTTTGAAAGAATTAAAGAAAAATAGGTTTATTTGAGATCCGCAGGAGAACCAAGGTAACCGACATTGCCCGAAGAATTGCCAAACTTAAGTGGCATTGGGCCGGGTACATTGCACGCAGAACAGATGGCCGATGGGGCCGAAAGGTGCTGGAGTGGCGACCGTGTACCGGAAGACGTAGTGTTGGAAGGCCTCCCACAAGGTGATCGTCGACCTTGTGAAGGCCGCAGGAACCAGTTGAAAGCGAGAAGCACAGAACCGCTCGTCGTGCAAGTGCTTGGGGGAGGCCTATGTCCAGCAGTGGACGTCTTTCGGCTGAAATGATGATGATGATGATAAGGTTTATTTGTCACAGAAACACGTTACGCGTCGATATCCTTGACACCCTGTACTTTGGATCCAAAGCATAAAAAAGTGTTAGCGAAAGATTTATTATACCTAAAGCAAATCAAAAGATTCGAAATGTCGAGGCCAGTTAGGAACCACCCTAGCAAATATACAAAAGATTTTTTTTTTACAAAAGACTTTTAAATAAAATCTTAAACCACGCTTCAAATTCAGAGAAACAAACGTAGTCAAGGAAACGGCAACAATTACATTAAATTCCTGAACGACATAGACAATACACCGCATTACAGAGCATGAAAAATTAACATTTAAACTGCTCCAAGCCCAAAGAAGCTTTGTTAGTCTTTGTTGGTCCATATTCACTCGGGTACGAAGGGTAGGTAATTAAATAATTTCTCCAACAAAAAGCCCTCTCAGGTCGTGGCACTCTTCAACAAGTTAAATTTTCATGGAGACTTGTAAAGTGACCTTTACATTTCGCGACTGGTCTCTAACTTGGGGGAAAATTGAATGTGAATAGTCTTACGTGAGTTGAAAGTTTTTAATTAGTCTGTTTAATTTTAGACTTATTTTTACATTATTTTACACGCAAGTAACTTAATGACTGTGGTTTGTATTCTTTCTTACCTTTTATATTGGGTGTAGTAGTCATTTTATGATGGCCAAACACGATGCAACTTAAAATTATTATAGGAAATTTCCTGGATGATCCATCTACAAGTATGTTCTGTGACTGACTGACAAACTATACTTTACTGACTATCCGATACATAAAGAACATAATAAACTTTTCATCATCATCATCTGCCTAGCCTTTTCCCAACTATGTTGGGGTCGGGTTAAGGTCTAACCGGATGCAGCTGAATACCAGTATTTTACATGGAGCGACTGCCTATCTGACCTCCACAACCAGTTACTGGGTAATACGATACCCCTTGGTAAGACTGGTTGTCAGATTTTCGGCCTTCTGACTACCCGTAACGACTGTCAAAGATCCACGAATGACATCCGGGACCAACGGCTTAACGTGCTTTCCGAGGCACGGAGAGGTCTCGGTATGGTAAGATGGTCACCCATCTACAGACCAACTGCGGCAAGCGTCGCTTAACCTGATCGATTGACCTGTGCGGCTGTTATTATTTAGCCACGGACCCCTAAACAAAATAAACTTTTATTAAAGAAAAACTAATCTTGGTGGTTGTCTTTAAAAGATCGCTTTTAGCGATAAGACCGCCCATTGTGTCACCCTTTGTACAGTTTCTATATTTATATGTCTGTAATTTATATGGTGTACATAATAAAGAGTCATCATCATCATCATTTCAGCCGAAAGACGTCCACTGCTGGACATAGGCCTCCCCCAATTTTGGGGGGGTTTGCCATAATTGCCACGCTTGGCAGGCGGGTTGGCGATCGCAGTATGGTATGATGGTGTAATGCATAGAGAACGCTGCTGCCCATTCTCCGGTCTCCCTTAGTTGCCTTTTACGACACCCACGGGAAGTAAGCTATTCTTTAAGTCCGGCACCACACAGACACTAATACACATAATAAAGAGTATTCTATTCTATTCTAATAAATGTAATACAGTGCGGAGGTGAACAAAGAATGGATTTTTTTACCTCAACCACTCGATGGGTCTAACGTGGGACTGAAGTTTGTTCGCTAATGAAGCTGAGGTTAGAAGGTAGATACTTATATTTTTATGTATTGTATGAGATACATACACATCTATAACCTTTGCTTGTTCGTATGTACTGCTTAAAGTTCTATCTAATCAGACTAATATTATAAAGGCGAAAGTTTGTGAGTGTGTGTGTGTGTGTGTTTATATGTTTGTTACTTCTTCACGCTCAAACGGCTGGACCAATTTTGATAAAATTTTGTATGGAGGTAGCTGATACCCTGGATTAACATATAGGCTACTTTTTATCCCGATATTCCCACAAGATCGAAACTTATGCGGGTTAACCGCGGGGCGCAGCTAGTAACATTATAAAGGCGAAAGTTTGTGAGTGGGTGTGTGTGTGTGTTTGTTTATATGTTTGTTACTTCTTCACGCTCAAACGGGAGGAACAATTTTGATAAAATTTTGTACGGAGGTAGCTGGCACCCTGGATTAACATATAGGCTACTTTTTATCCCAATATTCACACGGGATCGACACTTATGCGTGTAAAACCGCGGGGCGCAGCTAGTTTGTCATAAACCTTTTTCTATTGAAAGAATTTCTATAGTTTTACGAGGAACAGGAAAATTATTTTGGATTAGAAGCCTCTTTCACGATATAAGATAAATACAAAGGACATTCCTCTGGAGCCATACATTGTTATCCTAACTCCTAAGAACCAATATAATAAAATCGTGGTACCCATACCACTCGACACTATTCAACATGTTTACGAAATGTTGAAGTGGCCATACGATTACGAATTATCATACAGACAGGACACATAGGACATACGACGATCTGAGCACTGGTTTTCTCTTTATATATGATATTGTCCACTAATAAAATAAAGGATTTCTTCAGTTTCTTTTATTTAAATTCCATTAAAGCTATATTTGGGATTTTTGGGAAGACCTGCTGTCTCTATATCGACATAGGAAATGTTTTTATAATCCTATATACCTCTAAAATAAATCGTAGCGACTGATGTACTAAGCGAGCGAAAGTGATGCAATTCTTTTGAAACGCAAAAGAACAGAGATGGCTATAATGTGTGTGCGCTCGGAATAAAACGACGTATGTGCCAAAACGAATTTACTCCTTTTTTATCAAAATAAATGAATTCAATTTAAAACTATCTTGAGTAAACTTTGATACGATAATTCTCTATGTTTTAAAGTAAATTCCATTGAATAACTCTAAGTGTCTAAACACACCATAAGTTACGCGACCGAAGTTCGGCAAGATTACGCCCGCAATGCTATTTAACGCAACGTAATTTCGGCATAATGTGTCGTCAGTAATTCAAAGAGCATTGCAGGCGTAATCATGCCGAACTTCGGTCGCGTAACTTCGGCATAGTGTGTTTAGACACTTAAGCGTTACGCCGCGATGTCGAAAAAAGTAAAAAAAGATATATAACTTTGAAATTTTTTTGTATTAAGAAAAAATCATTGAATCGTGTATTTCTTTTACACGATACTAGACCAAAGAGTGAAAAAACATATACCAAAATATTAAATACCTATTCCAGATACTTAACAAGTTACACGAAATAGAAAAATCAAATTTTTTTCAATATATCACCTTAACCCAACGGCGAAAAAGGCTTATTATAATGATGTTAAGCAAAACAATGTAAATGAAATGTGACTTAAAAGAGTGCCTTACTTAGGGTCGGGATTTACTCCACAAGGTATTTGAAGTTAAACAAGGTGAACCCTGGCATAAGCAGGGATTTATAACGCCAGGCGTGTACCTTTTTGGGCCTAGTTCTTTCCAAAGGCGCCTTGTAGAGGGCTTACTTAAAGGAATATTTATAGAACACAATAAAAACTTGAAACGTTAAACTTATTTGGTTTCATACTCTGTGTATTGTTAATATCAGCGCTGTTCAGACTATTTATAGAAAGCACCAGAACTATTCTGAGAAAAAAGGCAGAAATAAAAGCAGAAAAATTGGTTAACAAAATAAAAAAACCAGTCAAGTGCGAGTCGGACTCTATACTACAAGTTTGTAGGTAGGTACAGTCATGCATCAATTTTGCTTACGCACAATAGAGTTGAAATTTCTATAAGCATGCTTCACATGTACACTGGCTAACGTCGAACGAAACAAAAGCATACCGTCTTCGCTTTTTCACACGGCACGCGCGACGTAATTACGTATGACCTTGGTTGGGTCACACCCCTGCTAAAATTCACAACTTAATAACAAGTGCCGCTAGCGGGTAGCGTTGCGTATTACACCTCTCGAGATGAAACTTTGATTTATCTTTTCAACAGTAATATTATCTTTTTTTTATTATTCGATAAATTAATACACGAGATTAATAATGTAATATTTATTTTATTTGTATTATTATATTGTTATTGAAATATGGGGTTAAAAATAAAAAGTTTTTTAAGTGATTTCAACATTTTTATTCGTTATAATTTTATAAATAAACTTTTAAAACAGTTTATTTTCTCATAAAGAACAATTTATTGAAGTAAAACAGGTAATCAGTGAACTACGACCATTAGACTTAAAATATCTCTCTAAATATCTCTTATTATCTTAGTAATAAAATAATATTGTGCTATAATTGCGGATATAGTTTAAGTATTTATTTTCATTATGAAAAGAAGATTGAAACTATAAACCTCAAAATAATCCTTATTACGGATATGACACAATAATATTTTAATATTACTAAAATCAATTTGTAATTTATAACTTAATAGGTACGTTGTATAACCCCCATTTTTATCCATGCTTTCAAGTAAACGCTGGCATATAGATCCTATAATATTTAAACATATATCTTCATATTTCGTAGTATCTACAGTAACTACAAATTTACGGTTTTCGGATGTTTTCCTTTACTTGTGCTACATGGACATTGCTTCTTGCTTGCCAAATTTCATGATTCTAGATCAACGGGAAGTACCCTATAGGTTTTGAGTTCGGAACATAAACGCCCGTATCTTTTGATTTCGTTGACTTAGAAGTTTGATTTTTTCACTGCTTCAAGGGATTGCAGCCCTGAGTATTTGATATTAATTTCAACTTGGTAACTTTACGCGTTCCTGAGACAAAGAGTCTTAACTGACGGACAGACAGACAGACAACTAAGTGATCTTATAAGGGTTCCGTTTTTCCTTTTGAGGTACGGAACCGTAAAAACACATACAAGACTTATTTTCTTTATTCGGAAGTTGGTTAAAAATAGAACATTGTTATGTCATCTAATTCCAGCCGGTCTATTCTGTTAAAATCTCACTTCACCTTTTCGGTGAAGTGAGCTTGATGTAAATGTAATCCAATCTGACGTTATCGTTTGGCACTATTGACAGCTCACTTTAAACTCACTTCACCTTAGTTTTGACGGTGAAATTCACTACAGCTGTAGGAGCTGTCGAACAGGTGACTAGAGTAATAAATGCTGGTAGGTAGGTACACTATCGCAGCACTAAGTTCATGGGAAAAAGCACGTGTGTGTCTATTTAGTAAGCCTCATTTAATTATTCTCTTACGCGATTCGACTAACTCCCTCAGAAAGGACTAACTCAGAGCTACTAAGTACATTTCAGATGCATTTCAGGACTGAAACATTACACACTCGAGCTCGCGTTTTAATTTCGTTGACTTAACGCGTTTATCCTTGAGTTAAGAACTGTCTGATTTTGTCTGAGTGTGCTGAGAAGGTTTTTAATTTTGTACTTTGATGACTTTTCTATTAAAATTCTATTGTTATATTCGTGTATGGTTTGTTCGAAATATATCTGATTATAACATAAAGAAATTAATCAGAAAACGTACAACTGTAGATGCTGATTGATAGTGCCATTTACAAAATATGCTTTGATTTGATTATTTGTATACGTAATCCCAAAATTCTAATTCTAAATCACCGAGATAATTTGACAGAGTTAATTTTATAACCTCGGTTTTCGGCTAGAAACATTTTTCAATTACAATTTAATAATGTTATTCAAACAATGTTTGTTGAAAATAGTGGTGAGACATAGAATTTAAACCTTCTAAATAAGTGCAAATAAATGTGTTACAGATTCCCTTTATTAGATTGCGTATGGAAAATTATCAGGGTTTATTTACACTTTCATTAGATACTTTTGGAACAGACTATAGGTGTTAGATTTCAGACTCATCATGCTTCAACTTTATTTGTTACTAGGACGGCGAACTTCGTACCGCCCCGCCAGCCGCTTTGCCCCCGCTTTTTAAATCTCTGATATCTTATAAGATATTCATTTTAATGATATGCTGTAAAGGGCAATTTTGATCTCCATGAAATGCACAACGTGTATAAGGTAATTTAATTGGATAAGGAATAATACTGTATTGTTTAAAATAGCTTGGTAAATAACCCATAATTTTTTTGTAATATGTAAAAGATAAATATGGTTACTGTGGGTTATTCTTAGGAGATAAACATATACCATCGCCGACCTTATTATCGATGTTTTTAAGATATACAATTCCGTCCATTAATTTGATCGATCTCCTAAGGTTTAGCCAGCGTTTGCAATGCAAGCGCACATAAATATTTTTGTTACGACATCACATTACAAATCTTTGAATTTCTCGGCTTTTCTCTACTATATTATGCATGTATTATACATATAAACCTTCACTCTATCTAATAAAAAAAACCGCATCAAAATCCGTTGCGCAGTTTTAAAGATCTAAGCAAACATAGGGACAGACAGCGGGAAGCGACTTTGTTTTATACTATGTAGTGATCAGTCTGTATTGTCCACTTCAGTCTATTAAATGTTATCGAGAAACAAACGCTATTAATAAGTAGAGCACTTTACTTTGAACTAAGTATTAAATAGACGTAATTGATTTTAGAAGGAGTGGTGTAGACACACGGATAACCATGTATGACTGAGGTTTATTGAATTTGTTAGAATTCAAAGCTACGATAATATTTACATAGGTACATGCGTCAGGTTCAACACCCTTTCTTGATTTAATCATAGTCAGTGAAAAACAAATGAAATTCCCCGACGCGGTGACGTATCTACGTAAGGATCGACCTTCAAGTTTAGAATAAGGACGAAAAACGTTCGATATATATTATTAATGTACCTTTAGTACGTTTGTAATATAGTACTTTTCTTGAAATTCGTGCATGGTCTGTCCTAAAATTATCTGATGATAATGTAAACAAATTAATCAGAAAACTTACAACTGTGTATAATACCAATTGGTAGTGCCACTCACAAAATGAGTTACTCACAGAATTTGATTATTTGAATACTTAAACCCGAAATTCTAATTTAAGAATCACCTTTTAATGATATTTTTCATATGACCTCAGTTTTCGGCGATAGTTTTTCAATTAAATATAAATATTTTCGAAAAAAAGTGTTACAGCCAAATTAGACCAATTTTAAACTTTCCATAGAAACAGAGACTTCCAGTTATCTTTTTTTAAATAAGACATTTCGAAAATGTTCTCTACTAACTTTTTAGACCTTTGTATCCTGCTTATGCGTATGAAGTTTCATTAAAATCAGTTCAATCAATTCGAAAAATAAGGGCTTGAAAGTTTGTATGAAATGCCTTACGGCGTAAACGCTCTTCACTGGGTTTATTTACGCTTTCATCTTATACTTTTGGAACAGACTATAAGTGTACAAGGACAAGCTAAAGTTTTAGACGATTTAATTATGCTACAACATTTATTTTTCAGTGTGTATTGTCCCATTCTTAAGCAAATACTTTACTTTGAATTTAGTCTGCATAATCAGGTTGGTGGATGTCATATGTCGTTGAATTTTTGTTTCTAGGACATGCCGGTTTACTCACGATGTTTTTTACTTCACCTTTTTGAGAGCAGTGGTGATGAAATTAAATTCACAAAGTAAATGCCTGGGTTCGAACTCACGACCTAGAACTAGTAAGTAGGGGTCGATGCCGCTTGGCCAAAACTACTCTCTTTAGTCTAAATGAACCATTATTCTACTGAATTTAGCCTAAATGGACATAGAATACACAGTTTTGATGAGATTTCAGATGGAGTGGTAGAGTAGGTAGGAACTAAAAACCATTTAATGAGGTATACTGAATTTGTTGGAATTGAAAGCTACGATAATATTTACATACTTACATGAGTCAGGTCCAAAACCCTTTCTTGATTTAATCATAGTCAGCGGAATAACAAGTGAAATCTCCCCGACGTATCTACGTAAAGGATCGACCTTTAAGTTTAGAATAAGGACGAAAAACGTTTGATATATTATTAATACAGTGGCTTTAGTACGTTTGGAACAAAGTACTTAAAAACAGATAATAAAGTTTTAAGTTAAAACGGACTAGATAATGAAAGAACTTTAATAAAATTAAAAAACTGTGCAGGTACCTAAGATAAGTTAGCTTCCAACCCGTTGTTGGTATAACTCAAATTCAAAGCATTTATTTCTGTTAAACCTTGTACAGGCACTTTTGGATTGTCAAAATTAAGTAGTCTGTCAGTTAGTATAAAACCTTCTTACCAACCTAACTAAAGTGTATTTTTGTTTACTTGTCTGTTTTGGTAAACAAATGACTGACTGATATTTAGATTTTGAGGAAAATAAATTTGTTTCGCGAAGCATTTTTTATTATAAATTCATACCACGTTTCTTCATTTAAAAAGACGTAAAAAATATTGAAGCAGAAACTCTTTATTTTCGTACTGTATTTGATTACCAAAATAGACATGTAAGGTAAAACAGTGTACGACGAGCGAGCTTCAGTCTACGTTTGATTTATTCATACATACGTGTGATAAGGTAGCCGGGCTCAGGTGTTCCACACTCAGCTTCGACAGCTGGCAGAAAAACAAGGAGCATTTATTACAAAGTTGGTCCAAAACACACTGACGGGAGAGGGTACGTAAAATTAAACTATACCCAACTTTTGTGAAAGGATACGCAAGGGACTATGTTGGCAGCGGTGGTAGCCCAAACGATCAAATTGCTGCGTCTAAAAATTTGCTGCTAAAAGGACCTTTTATATCTTGATGTGTACATAATTTAGATGACTTGGAAAACCACATTCACGATCATAAATAAATAACAAATGTAGTTTAGGACGAGGTTATGTTTGAATAGGTATCTATCCTTAAAGTAGCCAAAAAGAGTAGTCTGTTCTCATCACAAAAACCGAAACTCATTTACTGTCCTCTGAAAATATACATTGCACACAAAAAATACAGAACAAATAAAATTAAATGAAAACATCATTCCTGTGATAACAGAACACAGCGTCAGCAATAAAATTAAAAACGAACGACCTCAAAGCGCTCAACGAATCGCGAGGATTTCGTAAAACCTCAATTCATTTTATCGTTATCTGAATGACTCACCAACGTTGATTAATTGGTACATCACTAAGGATCAAAAACTTATTACAAGAGCTATTTTTTATTCAACCTTCGTACTGAATTAGCTCGTAAACATAAGTAAATTCAGGCGCTAATTTATCATGTTAAGGCGCTAATTTATCATGTTATAACCATGCCATACAACTGTCACAGAATAACAGTGGTGATTTGAATTTACGGGTAATTTAAGAATGTACTCAGTTTAATAAACTATTAACTTCCCTGAATTTACCTACATCAGGAACATTGACCTTCTAAAAGACAGTTGAAGGGGCTTTCATAGTCACTACGTCTTGCAACCGATTTATACTTATGCTTTTTGTTTTTGCAGACATGACTACGCTTCTGCCGGTCCGTTAGACGTAATTACCTTCTATACCTATCACCCACGTATTGGGAGGGGTGAGCTAGTCTCCGCCGAGGGCTAGCAACAATTCATCATTGGTTACAAGGAAAACTTCTATCAGTTCCTTAAATAAGTATTTAAATTAGATATTCTGCCCTTATATTTGATTGGAGGGCGATGTTCCAAAAATGCCTGCAGCTACTATTAATAAAATTATAATTTCGACAAGGAAAGTTAATTTTTCTGTTACATGTTTTTCGTAAAATCATGGCTCAAAAAAGGAATTTTATCTCGGTCTAATCTGATTAAATTTTTATGTAAAGCTAATAAAAAATAAGTCCAAGAATAAAAATAAAAAATAATTAACATTTTCTCCATTCATTTTTTATCAAGCGGAGCTTTTTACAAAACAAACGTTTAGAATGTTGTCAAAATTGTATACATGTACTGCTGCTGTTCTGTACAGGGACCTACGTGACGCGTTGCCAAAATTCGAAAATAACGCCGCCATTTTTTTCAATACAGTTTCACAAATGTTTAAGTAACAACAACGCCTCCCTGTTAATGTCATATAAGCGCCAAATGATCCTTGTAGCACTTTAGTTACTTTAGAATGAGCTCTTGACACATGTCAGTTTCATACAAACGAATACGTGTTTTAGGAATTTGATCTTTATTAGCTACTAAGTATAGAATTTTCGCACTGACAAGGGTCAGAATCGCGTCCTCTCAACTGCCTACTATAAGTAGTACCTAACTGTTTCATGCTTTATGTGTAAATCAGTAAATCTACGATACCGCTCAATTACGAAGGAGGAATGGCCCAGTGTCCTGAAATCATCAACAGGCAGTCAAAATGCAGTCGACTTGATCAAAGCTCGTTCCGACTCCCACTTTTTTCTGCAGTGGAACGAATTCTGGTCGACTTATTGCCAGTGCCGGATTAAGACTACTTGATGCCCTAAGCAATCCACGCCTGAAGGCCCTCCTATCCACTAGTGGCCTCGATTGTTTTCCAAAACATCGACAAGCGATTTGTAAAGATTGGCGCACATCTCTAGCTAGAGTGAGCTTTGGGTCTTGTATCTTGCTGATAAACAGCCGCCTTTCATGTGCTAGCAAATACTGTTTCGGTGCTGTTTCTGCCTTATGGCGCCCCCCGAGACTTGATGCCCTAAGCAATTGCTTAATTTGCTTATGGGCTAATCCGGCACTGCATATAGCCTCCTTAGTGTAAATGCCATGAGGGCTTTTGTTTTCCCCATGGGTTATGCAAAGGTCGGCTAAGCAAATGAGTACATGTACCTACTTCCTAGTTATTAGTTTTAGATATTAAATAATGCAAATAATTCGTTTTCCTTAAAATTCAAAGGTCGAACAGATTATTGGCATACATTTGAGAACTCGTTTTAATAATATACCTAGGTACACAAAAGTAAAATACATAAGTTCATTTACACGTTATAAACAAGAAAGACAAAATAACAGCAAGAAGCAAGGCAAAATGAAGAGGACGAAGTAATCCTTGTTAAAAATAAACATAATTTAATTGAGTTTAACAGAAATCTTCCACATCAATAACTTGTAAACTTCACAGCCCGACGATTACGGTAATGAGGCGCGATAAGTTATCAATCAATAATACCTACTGAGCTGACTAATGGCAACCCTGGAGCGACGAAAACAGACTTATATCACATCACGCGACTGAATCGGGCTTCTAAGGTGTCATTTTTATAAGTGATTGTCGCGAAAATAAGCCATCGACGCGTTCATACAAAAATTTATATATTTATATCAATTAAACCTAAGATATAGAGAGAATAAACCAATTAGGTACAGGCATTTTTCAATTGTCAAGTAGTCGGTCAGTCAGAAAGATAAAGCTTGTTGCCCATTCCAAAGCGTTGTAGGTTCCTATGGAAAAGAACAGGGAGGAAAAAACACGTTCGGGTTTTCCGCACAAAATTAACTGAAATGTGATCGGTTATAATTTTATTATTATACGGCCTTAGCCGTATTTCGTCAACAGGACGATGAAGACGTGCGGGGCAGCGTCGGGTGTTACCAGTGTGTTACCTTTTGCCTTCAAAACACACGTTTTGGTAAAGTTATGATGTACTCGTAAAAGTGGGGAGTTGTTGATGGTTCCACGACGGACGGAACACCTGAGCTCGTTGAGATGTGGGCCGCATTAAACACTGACGACAACATTACTTCTCTGTCTTTGTTTTGGCAAGTTTGCCTTTATACAAACTTGGTTGAAAGAAGCTTCTTTTTTTTTGGAATAAATTATATAGGTACCCTGGGGGCCTAAAAAAGCTATTTTGCCAGAATCATAAAAGGATAACATTATGAATCATAATATGGCGCGAAGACAGTCCGTGTTTTTCTTTTTTTTGCTGCACTACGTAGGTATAATCAAAGAGATTGGGATTGGATTTGGATTGATTGGTATTTTAGCACAGACAAAAAAAAATACTGAAAATTCTTTTACCAATGGGATTTGATACGATTAACTTAATTACTTACGAGTTAGTTAACTGTTCATTATGTTATCCTTTTATGATTCTGCCAAAGTGGCCTTTTAGGCCCCCTGTTCATTTTCTAGTCGTGTTGCTAAAGTTAAGACTGATTTACAATTACTGGTGGCCTATCATAACTTGAAACAACCACATAATTTGCACCGTCGAAACATCCTAAGACAATGCAAGTCATTTGTTGCTTCAATTTTATTGTAGGTACTAGCTTCTGACCGCGACTTCGTCCAAGTAAAACTTCTTGCTCCCCCGACCCACTCCGTCGCATGGCATCACCTGCTAGCCCTATCAATTAGTTTTTGCTTAGCGTTCTTTCTGGCTTTTTTCTTTTTGCTCGGGTCTTAAGGAAAAAATCTTTTTGCTTTAAATAATATAGATTATTTAACATTTAACATCGGAGAGGCTTGTGGCTAAGTAATAACAGCCGCACGGGACTATAGATCAGGTTAAGCTACGCTTGCCGCGGTTGGTCTGTGGATGGGTGATCTTCACATATGAAAACACGTTAAGCCGTTGGTCCCGGCTGTCATTCGTGGATCTTTGACAGTCGTTACGGGTCGTCAGAAGCCCGAAATACTGACAATTCGTTGATTAAATGGAAAAATTACATTTCTTGCTAAAAAATGTTTAGCAAGAAATGTCTTTTTAATTAACGAAGTGTCTTAGCAAGGGATATTGTATTACCAGTAACTGGGTTGTGGAGGTCAGATAGGCAGTTGTTCCATGTAAAATACTGGTATTCAGCTGCATCCGGTTAGATTGGAAGCCGACCCCAACAAAGTTGGGTAAAGGGTAGGATGATTATGAGAATATTTAACATCGCCAATAATTTGGATATCAAATGCGAAAAGATTCTTTCAAATACGACCCCATAGGTAAATAGGTAAGTTGGTAAATAGGTCTAAAGGTAAGCGCGGTGAAACAAACCAACCTAGATACCACAGGCAACAGACTTGTATCAGGCTTTTGTGCCATTAAAGGCCTAAGTAACTGTTTAGTTTAGCAACCTGCAAAATTAAGGAAAGTTTCGATGGCTTGCCGGATCCGTAGGTGAATCACACTAATATTATAAAGGCGAAAGTTTGTGAGGGGGTGTGTGTGTGTGAGGGGGTGGGTGTGTGTGTTTGGGGTGTGTGGGGTGTGTTTGTGTGGGTGTGTGTGTGGGGGTGTGTTAGGGGGTGTGTGGGGGTGTGTTAGGGGGTGTGTGGGTGTGCTTATATGTTTATTACTTCTTCACGCTCAAACGGCTGGACCAATTTTGATAAAGTTTTGTATGGAGGTAGCTGACATCTTGGATTAACATTATAGGCTACTTTTTATCCCGATATTTACGCGGGTGAAACCTGCGTTTTATATGCTTCCTTCATCTAACGGTAAGTCATTGATTACCTAGAGCCTATTCAAACTTATGTTTAAAATTAATATTATTTCAAGTTACACAAATATCAACTTTATTTTAATGGTAATTAAGTTGATTTCAGTGTGACTAGAACTATTGAAAAAGTTATAAAAATTTTTGAAATTGTAACGTAAACTAACCTTTATTGTGTAGGATTTAAAGTTATTTTTCCTTAAACTCATATATGTTTACATTTTTGGCAAATCAATCGCGAATGCAGATTAGCTGTTGTCATACCGGACCACTAAACACAACATATAAACCGATTTTGACAGCAGATTCTAATTACACATTTGTTTAGACTGACAGAGTAAGATTTTTGGTACTTTCAGCGGAACAGAAGATCATTTTAAAGTAGTCAAGATATTATTCCTATTGAATTTCATGTTGTTCCCATCAAGTTGGCTTTATGCCTTTTGTTTCGAATAAATTATGATTTACAAGTACCTACAACCAAGACTCGTTTCAAATTCCAATTCAACTCTATAGAAACCATATCAAAACCCATCTTTCAATAGAATCAAATTGTAATTATCTGACAACTAAAGCTACAAAATGGAAGTTCATTTCAATGTAAAATAAATCTTGTTTCTATGTTCTTGTGGCCCAATATCCAATAAAGTTAGTGGTATCAGAACGTAATACACGTTAGGATTTCGTATTGGTATTTCCGAAAAATATGGAAACTGCATCCTCGGTGCTTCTGATTTAAATGCAAAGCCTTGAAATGGGATCGCGTCGCTGGGATCCGATCATTTATCGGGTCCCTCTATTGTTGGGAATCGAGTGTATTTGCTATTGGAAATTATGATTTCTTCTGAATCATTTATTGATATGCGATAAATCAGTTCGCGATATTTAAAGTTCGCAGTTTTATTAGGGTGCCTTTTTAGGGTTCCGTGTCTCAAAAGGAAAACACCTTCGTTGTCCGTCTCTCTGTCAGTCTGTCAAGACCCTTTTTCCTAGGAACGCGTGAAGGTATCAAGGGTAGTCAAGTGAAATAGGTTTAAAGAAAATTTATTCTCAATGAAAACATAACATGTCACTTACTTGAGAACAATAGATACTAATCATAATTAAAATTTACAAAAAGTTCGACATCACCACTTATAGACTAATCAACATATTCGAAACCCGACCCACCCAACGCATTTATTTCTCCAGAAGTCTAACATACGACTGTGCTGTGTCTTAAATGCATTGAATGAGTGTAAATTTCTTATTCTTGAGGGTATTTTATTATATAGTTGTGCTCCTTCAAATGTAAGCATTTTTTTGCCATAGTTGGTTCTAGTTTTAGGTAACACCAGTAAGCTTGCTCGTCGTGTGCTCCGTTGAGTAATTTGTTTATATTGAGTAAGTATAATGTTTGTGTGAATGCTTTTGTTAAGAAATACATGTGTTATAAATATATACTTGTTTTATATTAATTATTTTTGTGTCGTTATATATTTTTTGGTTGATGTTAAGTATGGATAGTTAAAAAGCATTTTTATCAATTTATTTTGGGAAATTTGAAGTTCTGACAGTTTTGTTATTGAAGCAAAGAATTCAATTAAATATAGTAGTAGATGTGGCTTCACTAGGGAGTTATAAATGGTGTAGTACCGCAATCTTCGTGGAATACATCGAACTATGTTACGCAGTGTTCCGACTAGTGTCGAGAGTTTGCTTTTTATGTATTCGATGTTAGCATTCCATGTAAGGGAGCTGTCTATTCTTAGTCCGAGATATTTTTCACATATTTTTAACTGTAGAGGCACGCCGTTAATTGTAAGGGGATCACATGGGGGAATTATTTTATTTTTTGCCTTAAATATTAGATTGCATGTTTTTGAGGTATTTATTGTTAGGAGATTAAACTGAAACCATTTGAATATAGAATTTAAGTCCTCTTGGCATTGTGAATGAATATGATGGATGGAAGACCCGAAATAGAATAAACACGTATCATCAGCATACAGGGTAAGATGACCATATAACCTTATTTCGTCAATATTATTTATATATATTAGAAAGAACAGCGGATCTAGAATTGATCCCTGTGGGACGCCACATGTTATAGATGTTGCTTCACTTTGATGATTACCAAGTTTTACCACTTGTGAGCGGTTGGATAGATATGATTCGAACATCTTTAGAGCACTACCAGTGATGTTAATGGATTTCAATTTCTTTAAAAGCAAATTTTGGGAAACCGTGTCAAATGCTTTTTTTAGGTCTATAAAGACACCTAAGACTATATTTTTACAATCTATATGTATTATGTTTAATTTTAGTAACGAGTTTAGAAATTAATATCAAAAACGTTGTTTACGGTCACTTGGAGCTTTAAAAAAATCAAGCTTCTAAGTCTAAGCAATAAAAAAGTTCGGCCATTTATGCACATATTTTTGATACTCGCAAATAAATCAAAATTTATCGGGTACTTCCCGTTGCCCTAGAATCGAGTAATTTGGCAAGGAGCAAGGTCTTACAGCACAATATAGGAAAATAGTATAATCACTTTTTTGTAGAGGGGGCCCGTGGCTAAATAATAACAGCCGCAGAGGTCGATCGATCAGGTTAAGCTACGCTTGCCGCGGTTAGTCGGTGGACGGGTGACCATCTCCGCGTCTCGGAAAGCACATTAAGCACTTGGTCCCGGCTGTCATTCGTGGATCTTTGACAGTCGTTACGGGTAGTCAGAAGCCCGAAAGTCTGACAACCAGTCTTACCAAGGGGTATCGTATTACCCAGTGGTAACTGGGTTGTGCAGGTCAGATAGGCAGTCGCCCCATGTAAAATACTGGTATTCAGCTGCACCCGGTTAGACTGGAAGCCGACCCCAACGTAGTTGGGAAAAGGCTAGGCAGATAATGCCTTTTTTTTTGTGATTGCAAACTCACATTTTGCAGTTTGAGAATTGACCGTGACGTATATCGATATAAGAGAGAACAAGTTTTTCAACTACAATTTTAAGTTTGTTTTTAGGATAAATTCATCCTAACCACGGAACCCTTTATTGTGCATGGCCACTTGGCCGGTTTATTTCTGATGTGTTTTTTTCTAGTGTACCTATTGGTACTTAGTGACTAACATTATTTGTAAGTACATCAGGAAATAATATCAACCAAAAGTTAATTGCGTTACCTTTTTTAGGGTTCCGTACCCAAAAGGTAGGTCTGTCTGTTTTCTGTCACCAAGCTATATCTCATGAACCGTGATAGCTAGACAGTTGAAATTTTCACAGATGATGTATTTCTGATGCCGCTATAAGAAAACAGGATAAAATAAATATTTAAGGGAGGCTTCCATACAACAAACGTGTTTTTTTCGGCGTTTTTGCCTTGTGCCACCCTTCGTGTGCGAGTCCGACTCGCACTTGGGAAGTTTATTTTAGAGACTATCTGTGTTGTAAGTACCTACAGTATACTATGGGCACTGACTGGCCATAATAATTGCTCCTGCAATTCAGCCTAAGCATAACATATTATACTCTATACTGTCCACCAAAATGTGGACAAACAAGCTAACTCAGAAAAGAAGTATTCCACTCAGAGCACTGATTTGAACCGCACTTAGACGAACCGCATCTGAGCAATTCCACTAACCTTTTTCTATAAAAAACGATTTATCATTCAAAATACAAACGACGGAAATCATACCAATATTAAATAGATTAGCACTATATTCATTAGCAAACATTTGTAAATTTTCAATTAATAGTAATTTAAAGCGTAGCTGCCGTCTGCCAAACTCATGAATAATGTTGTTAACCGAACTTAATGCGCTCAGAATAACATTTTATTACCAGTAATGGTGGCGGTACACGATGTGAATATTTATTGCAATTGTACAATCTGGAATTTGCCTGTTTTATAAATAATAAAACATTGTTCATAGAAGCTTCACGATTTTGAAGAAAATATTAATTGGTGGTAAATTAGTGTGCACTTTTGTGGTAGGTTATATAATTCCTAATCGAATTGCAAGTGTAAATTGAAATTAGAAAAACTAATTTTAACGAAAATGGGTGAAATCCAGTGACTTCAGAGAATAAACACTTACTATAAGAAAAATCCGTTGCATTCAAATATCTATAGGTATTTATACCTAAGTATTATAAATTAAAGTCATTATCCTCGCTTGTCTGTCTGACCGCGCTGTTCTTCAAAACTACGCAAAGGATTCTAGTTAGTTTAATATTAAGCTTACATATAATAAAATACGAAACAGGCGGGATGCTAGTACTTGCTAGTAATTTAATAAACACAATTAACTTATAATAAAAATAAAACAAGCCTAACCTAGGTACCTAACTTTATGTAAATTCGTGAACAACTAAAATCTACATGATTAATTACAACAGTTAAATCGAGTACTAAAATATGTAAAAAATCATCGTACTTTAAATGATTTAACTTAATGTGTATTCATGAGCCCGTTCTGTTCAATAAATGGAAACTAAAACTAAATAAAATAGTTAAACATGCTTTGAGTTGAAACATGGCAGCAAACAGGTTCATATTTGTAAGTACACACTTATAAGGTCGTACATACGTTGATGTTGTGGAATTCATTGCTATTTCTAAAGGCACTGAAATACGAATCATATTTAATAGAGGAAAACTTTTTTCGATGAAATGTCTTTTTGTAGGTAGACTTTGTATTTTAATGTGTTTTGCTCCGTTAATTTTATAAACTTTTAAAAAGTCACTGACGGCGTTAATGGACGTCAAAGTGTCAATATGTCAGGAAAAAGGGAACTTTAAATCCCCTTAAAAATAATTTGGCAACGACCCTGAAACATTTTCTATTCAAGTAGATACCTAAACCTGTTCAAACATTAGCATTGGCAATTTAATTACAGAAAAAGCAAAATGCGAATTTAACAGAGCGCAAGAGTCCAATTAAAATTCAATTACCACACCAGCTGAAAAGAAAACAAGAAAGCCACAAAAGGGATCCCATTTTGCAGTCAAAATTCAGTGCAATGCAATTCGTGTATAAACGCCCTGAGAGGGTAGCACATAACTCAAGCCGTCGGTGGCCAGCCTAACAAATGGCTAGCAATCTAATTGAATTATGTCACCTGGACACTAGGTAGGTACCATCTCAATTGTGACTAATTTATAACGACACCGCACACAGATATTGCAACTGTCCGGACACAATTGGATAAACGTATGTGTGTTAGTCCGTAAATCTTGGCTGTTAGGCAACTTGTCTGTGGGTCCTATTAGGCATAAATAATGATTATCCACTAAAGATTATTAAGTCCGTTTGGTACTCACGTTTTAATTTCAGTAGTTGTAGCTTGAAGCTCGATTCAAACTTCGTACAATATTTGAAAATATTTATTTAGTATTATTGGGTTTCAAATAATCTGTCATTTTGCATTCAAAGGACTGTTGCATCAAATACAACAAAAATGTGATCGATGGTCAGTCGGCTTGGTGCTTGAGTGAGACCCTGAGTAATTCTCAATATCGTTGTGAAAAACATTCATGTAACATTTCAACTATTTAAAGTTCGGCTATTTATTCTATACAAAAAACCAGTTTATAAATGATACTTTAGAAAACGACCCTAAACATAATGTTAAAATCCAGTTAGCGACCGGAAACCCCGTCAGGTTGAATAATAGAGCCAACGAGAAAATATGAAGAGAATATTTGATATTCAACGGATCCCTCTAAAATGTTGAGTACACGTAGTTTGAAGCCGAAGTAACTTGCTTGTACATGATACTCCATATCCCGACTCATGACATAGTTCTTCAAGTACTTTCAGAAAGGAAAAGAGGGCGGAATACTTTGCTTCGTTAGGTGTTGGCTGCTTAATTTCTTGTGATTTTCAGGAATTAAAGTACCTACCTAGTAACTAAACTTTTGAGTTTTGTAAAGATAACCGCTGCATTTCTATGCTGATGTTTAGACAACTATTTACCTCGAATAAAATAAAGTCTTTACCGTGCCTTAAGCCGCAATACCTGTCCACCACACGAGACCTACCTAAAAATCTTGATAGTTAACTTTCTACAAAATTAAATATGATAATAACAGCTTATTAAAAGAAAGTCGTATTAACTACATTATTTATAACTCAAGTACGGCTGGCCCGATTTGGCGAACATTGGTGGGGAGGTAGCTTAGAACCACGAGACGGACATAGGATACTTTTTATTCGGTTTTTTTGTATCCGGTTTTAGACGGACATAGTATTTAATACTTTTATTTACTTATAGGAGGATTGTCTGTGTGGTGCCGGACTTAAAGAATTGCACCACCCCTTACTTCCCGTGGGTGTCGTAAAAGACGACTAAGGGTCTTACCGGAGAATGGGCAGCAGCGTTCTCTATTTATTCCACCATCATACCATACTGCGATCGCCAACCCGCCTGCCAAGCGTGGCGATTATGGCAAACCCCCCCCCAAAATTGCGGGAGGCCTATGTCCAGCAGTGGACGTCTATCAGCTGAAACGACGACGACGACGACTTATAGGACAAGGGTAGGAGTAGTGTAGGAGTAGGTTAGAAAGGGAAGGAGTAGGTTAGGAGTAGGGTAGAAGTAGGGTAGGAGTAGTGTAGGAGTAGGGTAGAAACAGGGTAGGTAGGTGTAGGGTAGGGTAAGGGCTAGGACACCACGCGAACGAAGTAGTGCAGGGCAGCTAGAAATAATTTATATAGCAACATAACGTTTGCCGGGTCAGCTAGTATTTTATAAAGAAAAATAAAAATTCAAAAGAAAAACTTAAGTACCAAATAATTGAAACACTCATAAACTCTTAATCCCAATGCATAAACTCCCGGAAAATTCTCACAAAAATTAGCGAAAAAAAGTTAAAAGTGTCAGAGAAGTAATTAAATTAATATACTACTCCCATGTCAACCGTTTAAAGTTACGGAGTGGGGGGTAACTTTAAATTACGTTTTTATTGCCTTACTTGATACGCTCGCTTTGATACCCTGAACTTAGGGCATTTTCAAACAGACCATTCTATGATGCGCGAGCGAACGACTGCTGCATTCACGGCGCGATTTATGCGCGACAGTAACCGCGTAAATCGCGACTTGTGACTGCAGCTAGTTCGTAACTCGTCATCGAGATTCTGTATTCACATGCAACTAAAGTGATTAATTCGTCGTCTAACTATTTAATATCCGCGAAGTCGTTTGGGACGGGAATAACACCAGACCATTGAATGTCTGTCAAACGTATGACAAGATAATAATTTATTGTTTCAAAAACACTGCAACAGTTATTTTTCTACCAGCTATGGATAAACAAAAACTTAGAATACAATACAGTACTTAACTTTAGTCATCCGTATCCTGTACATAGTCTACACTAGTTGAAGAATTGTATCACAGGAGACAACAAGATCGCGAAAGCACTAGTATGGAAACACCCTTACTTAACGTGCAAATATCCCCTTTTATACTCTCTTCCTAATTATATTTCATTGGCCTGTTAACGACCCTGGATTAAATAGCTGTTATAAATCTGACAAAAATTTAATTGGACCCTATAAAAGAGTGAATGGCTATTAAATTATGTTTTTGGGAAGCGGCAAAAGTTCTGATTGCGGCGTTAACTGGCGATTGAGAGTTTGTACCTCTTTACTATAAACGTGGAAGCACTTTTAGTACCAATCAAACCTAAAAACCGATTGGAGGTTTAACAGTTTCTGAAACGTGATATACATGTATCGACAAATCGGTTCAATTCTTAGGAACGGGAGTCGAAAAAAACCAAAATTATTTTTCGAGAAAATCGGATTTCATTATACAAAACCTTACCGTTTGGCAGTGTTCCAGATCCGAATAAAATTCAGATGTAGGTTTGTATCGAACTCTCATTTTCTTTCGATCAGTGAAACAATGTTTTAAGGAACGAGGGAAAGTGAAATGAAAAAAAAAGACCGACTTACTATCAGACGTTTTTCATTCAGCATCTTTAACTCGAAGTGAAAGGTCTAAACACAAATCGAATCAAAAGTGAAAAATGAATTTATTAGTGAACCAATCCAATCACGGATATCGACATCTTTTACTCGCCTACCGAATGATTGAAAAATGAAATGGAATGATGAACGTTCATTCCTATGTAATTCAGTCGGTGTCATTTGAAGGTACGAATTGTAGGTCGTAGGTTCGAACCCAGACAGGCGCTTTACTTTGTGTGAATTATTTCATTATCACTGATCTCAAAACGGTAAAGGAAAATATCTTAAGGAAATTCCGGTTTCCTTACGATATTTTCTAGAACCAAAACTTCGAGGGCATGTGACATCTACCGGGTCCGCGTGGTGGACAACGGCCCACTCCCTTTCATCGAGAGGCCTGTGACCCAACAATGAGAATATTATAAGCAGATTACTTATGCATATGAAGGTGGAATTGAACAAGAAATAGCATTCACTCGAGCGAAGCATCTGATATCAGCTTTAAACGCAGGCAGGTCACAATTCATTCTATCTAGCCATCGTTACATTCAACAAAAAACTTGTTTAATAAAGAGAATACTTCAAAGTAAAGAGTTGTCGAAATATCTTTAATGGTTATTTCCGAAGCTCGGACAAGTTTCGAAGATGTTGCCTCAGCTTTTAAACAGCGAATAGTTTATTGTTCCGAACAAAAAGTTCAATGAAAACGGTACATTTTAATACTGCTTTGTTATTTTCTCTAGTAATTGGAGTACATTTATAAACTGAAAGGAAGGAAACTTGGTTATTTAAATGGGTTATTTAAACTGGGTTCCGAATAAGAAGGACCAAATTCGAGGATGTTGTTCTAGACAAATTCGAACAGAGTTTCTTCGACACTTAACGAATCTAAAGTAGATTTCGTTGGGAGAGTGACTAGAAAAGAGGACAAACGATAGTTAAAAGCTATAATGAAATGATGATCATGACATTGCCTGATAATTATCTCCTTTTTTATACCTAACTTTTATTTCAGTAAAACTACAATGGTTCAAATGTTGTTTATGTCATATTTTGTTTTTACAGTCATAAATCCGTCAAGGGTAGAAGTGAATTAAAATTTATAATATTTCATCATTATTAAATTCCTACATTTCTGGCTTGTGTATTTACCATGTTTATGTTTATATTATAGTTAAATTGATTACGTGAATAACGTAAATATTCATAATCCAGTGTACATTTTTGAATATTTTTTTCGTCGATCGTTTCAGCCGATAGACGTCCACTGCTGGACATAGGCCTCCCCCAATTTTGGGAGGGTTTTGCCATAATCGCCACGCTTGGCAGGCGGGTTGGCGATCGCAGTATGGTATGATGGTGGAATACATAGAGAACGCTGCTGCCCCTTCTCCGGTACGATCCTTAGTCGCCTTTTACGACACCCACGGGAAGTAAGTGGTATTCTTTAAGTCCGGCACCACACAGACAAATATTTTTTTAATGGATCATTATTTGAGCACTCGTTATCGTAAAATAGTGGTATTCAGCTGCATCCGGTTAGACTGGAAGCCGACCCCAACATAGTTGAGAAAAGGCTAGGCAGATGATGATTTGTGCACTCGTTATGAGCATTGCATCTTTTGTGTAAATTATTGTAAACTATTGTTTATAGAAATAGCTGACTTACCTATATTTTCTCACTAACTACCTACTAAGCATAAAGAAAAGTGGCACCAGTGACTGAAAAGTTGTGTGGAAATCGGTTGTCATGGTATGGGGCATGCGATGGAGGAAAGAGGAAAATGTGAGGAAAGTTTTGAGCAAGAATGTGGATAGCTGTTTAAGTGTAGGGGATGATCAAAGAATCGATGGATGGATGTTTAGAAGATGGTACGGCTAGAAAAGGGGTGACTACTGAGACGACGACTAATAAATAAATATTATATCTATGGGAGAACTAAAATTGGGAATAGGGCAAGAGAATAATAACTTAGAAGCGAGACAATTGTTATTTTAGGTGCATGATCAGAACCATTTTTAGCTTGCACCAAATACTCTCACAATTCGTAGAAGTCGTAGAAAGTAACTTGTCCACGGCATTGAACTGACCGTGTGTCATTCGCGCAAATAGAGTTTCGCGTAAGTGAACCAAATCTCACTAAATGGCGCCGTAAAATGTATGCAATCCTAATCACCCATTAGGAAAACAAAAGGGATAACGCACGCTCCTAAACCAAGATTTGCTGCGTCATATCTCGCCTCAGCATCTCTTTGGTTAGGTCATAACGCCTTGAGGCGAGCCCCCGTTGATTGTGAGTGAAATTATGTGTACATTCAATAACAATAGAGTCTGAAGCTCTACGGACTAAGTAACGTCTACTGCAAAGTTTGGGAAATGCGTTGGTACAATAATTGTGTGCCTAGCCTATACAAGAACCCTTGTATTGTACTTATTGTATAGAGGTGTGCTCGTGGGCTTTGGCATAAGTGTGTGGGCTGAACGTAGCCTTTGTTAAACAAATACGCTTTGAATGAATCTTAACGATAAGTTAGTTGACTTTAAAAGTTCTTTATGTTCATTATCTCTTAGAACAGGTATCTCAAACGTTCTTCAACTTAAGTTTCAAAATAATTTACATCGAATTTACCAAATCTTTCTTTTGCAAAATAATCTCGAATTTCAGTCATTTTCTCAGAACTGAAACGAACTCTGACAATATTTGATTAATTTAAAACTATGACTAAGCACGTCAACTTGGACATTTACTGCTTTTATAATCCAAATTGTCACAGAGTATAGTATAACATTCCCGGGAGTTAGTCAATTCACAGTGTAAAATTTAATGAGCCTGTCGAGCGTCAAGAAGTTACGAGTAATTCGAATTAAAAAGTTTCGCTGTGAATTAATTTGGAGTGGCATCACAATGAAGGCACCGGAGCGACTGACATGACTGTAAACAATATATCTGTATCATCCTTTATAATATCATTGGTATCATGTCTCGAAATGTGATGCATCTTATTACGATTTTTTTATATTGATTGTTGGAATAGATACTTGAAATACACACGAAAAACTGTCGAATTATTTATTACCACCTAAGATTATTGACAAAACCAAAAGATAGAATGTAAAAAAATACTATTATATCAATGTAATTATTGCTATTGTGTTTTGAACTTTTCATAACAAACGAGATATTAGAAAGTGGGTAGTTGTTTTTTTAACAATTTAGCTGTCCTGACGCATATTTTACCTTTTTGACACCGTTCGCCACACGAGTAGGTACAGTGGGCTGCCTTGTACACTTGCTCAGCTAGGTTTTGGGGAGACCCCTTCACAGTCTCCCCAGAGATGTGCCCTAACAGGCGTTACACAGAGGGAGCCTCCGGATTGGTCTTTTGAGAGGTAACGGTGCCCCCTTCCATAGTGCAGATGGTGACCACCGGGGTGGTTTTAGTGAGGTAAAAATCGCACACTCCCTGGATTTATCCCCAAAGACCAGGGAGTCTAAAAAGTCCACTTTGGCAGAATCATCAAAGGATAACATTATGAATCATAATATGGCGAAGGCAGCCCAAGGTGGCAAGGTGTTTTTCTTTTTTTCACTGCACTACGTAGGTATAATCAAAGAGATTGGGATTGGATTTGGATTGGATTGATTGGTATTTTAGCACAGACAAAAAAATATAACTGAAAAACCCTTCACCGATTTGATAAGTTAACTGTCCATTATGATTCATAATGTTATCCTTTTATGATTCTGCCAAAGTGGCCTTTTTAGTTCCCCAGGTGCCTTTTGAAGGTTTCCCTCCGAGAACAAAATAAAAACGGTAACCCCAGTTTTATTAAAATTAACTTTGCTACAACTTTGCAGTTCAAACAATAATACAAAAAGTGTTTATACCCGGACGAGATTCGAACCATCGCGGCATCGAATCTTTGGTTATCCATCAATTACCGCGAGCTCTTATTACCAACCTCGATATCCGTGTTACCAACTAAGTCAGTCAGGTAGTTAATAACTTGATGATTTTTTTCAACCTACTTGGCGTTATAATTCTGTCACTGCCTAATCGATTTAAAATGAACTCGCAGAGATTGCATACCTATTATATAGTTTGATAATTGAGGGTATTATTGCATACATTTTACTAATCTACAATGAAGTTACCGTCTGATGAGTCTTGGTCTAGTTTGTTTCACCTTTCGCATACTAAGCATACCTACGTGTTTATGTTAAAAACAATGATAGATATTTTCGTGAGAACTAAGATTGTGGTTCTTTACGAAAAAAATGCAAGCATTAAAGGGATCGCCAGACAGCTGGGCATAGCAGTAAATCAATTATTATCGAGTAATAAAATAAATTGAATAGTTCGTAAACTTTGTCACTCGATTAACTTAAAATACCTATGTCGCATCACAGGGTGGCCGAGATGCGATACATCGGGTCTTCATCACGATCCGACATAGTTTAGATAGGTGTGGGCACTGCAGTGGGTACTCGAACGAAAAGATTATTTGAATGTACAGTAACTTTAATAAACTAACTATTTACAACCGAAACGCACACGTGCGTCGGAAACAAACACGTGCGTTGGTATTGAGCGTTTGCCGAGACTGTCCGAGCTCGACGACTGTCCACTGTAGACTGTCGCAACACTCGGTCTCGCCACCAGTCCTCGCGGCATCCCCTCCACCGACGATCGTGTCCAAGCGGTAGGGCTCGCTTGCGTTTCCGATCACATGATTCTTCGTTTACCAATCAAATTGTTAGATGGCGCTGTTCACTATACTGTGTTGCCATTTATCCACGACACGGCCATCCCTGACTAGCACCCGTCCTCGGGTGTAGTACCTGCGGACCAAAAATACTCACAGAGTAAACAAGCTCGGCTATCCTGCCAATACCTAATAACTAAGGTAACTCGGCCTATCCTGCCAATACCTAATAACTAAGGTAACTGTATCTCATTGTTACTTTAATTTCTCTAGTTTTATTTACAATGCCTTGTTGTCAAGGTTTCACACACCATACAACATTATTCATTAGAAAAGGTTCGATCATTAAGTTGAACCAAAGAAAATCAAAATTGTAAGTTACCATTTACCAAAATCTGTACAAAAACACAGTAGAATCACACCAATGATTCTTACCAGATCAGTTGTCACATTTGCTACTGCACATAAGGTGCGGTTGAGACTAGTCACGACATGTGCTTCCTACACATGAGGTGCTCTGTGCATCAACACAGACTAGAATCGACCCATTGATTCTCAGAAAAAGAATACTAGAACATGAAGCGGTCTGTGCACCAACACAGACAAGAATCGCACCAACGATTCTCAAAAATCTAACGCAATATGCGCTACAACACATGAAGCGCTGTGTGCACCAACACAGACAGGACTCGACCGATCAACAAGTTATACCATCACAATTGTTGTGACAAATCAGTTAGAATTTACCGAAATAAATATCATAGGCAATGTATACTCAACTCATGAAACTTTTATTGTAAACTGTGCACCAACACAGGTCAGAATCGCACCAACGACTCTTTACATATCTACCACCACATATGCTACAACACATGAGGGGCCCTGTGCACCAACACAGAAAAGAATCGCACCAACGACTCTTTAGACATCTGCCGCCACATGTGCTACAACACATGAGGGGCTCTGTGCACCAACACAGAAAAGAATCGCACCAACGACTCTTTAGACATCTGCCGCCACATGTGCTACAACACATGAGGGGCTCCGTGCACCAACACAGAAAAGAATCGCACCAACGACTCTTTAGATATCAGCCGCCACACGTGCTACAACACATGAGGGGCTCTGTGCACCAACACAGAAAAGAATCGCACCAACGACTCTTTAGATATCTGCCGCCACATGTGCTACAACACATGAGGGGCTCTGTGCACCAACACAGAAAAGAATCGCACCAACGACTCTTTAGATATCTGCCGCCACATGTGCTACAACACATGAGGGGCTCTGTGCACCAACACAGAAAAGAATCGCACCAACGACTCTTTAGATATCTAGCGCAATATGTGCTACAACACATGAAGCGCCCTGTGCACCAACACAGACAGAAATCGCACCAACGATTTCTTATAGACCCATCGCCACATGTTACTCATGAGGTGCGGTCTTAAGTTTTGAGTTTGAGTGTACAAGCCATTCTTAATCAGAGGTGGTTTCACTATTACTGTCCTCAACTATAACATCTAATTCTCGAGTAACTTGGTGATCGGGTACCCTCCTCACAAAATCATGAGAGTATTCTTAGGTTCGCTCAGTCAAGCGCCTTTAAAACAATCATTAAAAGCAAACTTAGAGACTAACTTTACTTTAGTCAAATCGAATGTTATAGTAATTGCATTTTTTAAGACCCTGTGTCACATGGTCTACTATCTCATCTAAGTGAATATCAGTCAACTCATCATCAGTTGTCACTAAGCTAAGCCAATACACTTCGACGCAAAACAATCTTTGATAATAGAGTGACAGAATCATAATAAAATGGATGTGACTCACCCAGTATTTATCAGTACACTGCTCGGATTGCTGACATAGTAAACTTGAACCGTATCATTCGATACTAGCCGCTGCTGCAGGCGCTGGCCCGAAACCGCCTGAGCCCCTCGCCATACTAGCGCCTCGATTATTGCTTCGTGGACCTCTCGAAGCAAAATGTCTGGTGTTGCCGCATCGAAAACAGATGCTGTGGGGCACTGCCATCCTGCTTGCACACGTTCTTGTGTGTTAACCTGTAACCAAAAATTCAACAGCAGTGCATGTTCCACTTGACCAATTCTGACCATTTATGGCTTATAACTTTTGAAATCAGGAAACTTTAATCCTCTTCCTATTGTTTTTACAAAACAACACCTCTAAATTAAGTAAACAAAGTTTGATTAATCATAGCAAAAAAACATCCAATGACCAAGCCATGTAAACAAACTTTGATTATCTAATCACAGCGAAAATCATCTACCAGAGCCATGTAAACAAATTGTGATTGTCTAATCATAGCGAAAATCATCTACCAGAGTCATGTATCATCGTTATCCACATTGACAACCATCTTTTTAATTTAGAGCCTTAGACACCTAAAAAACCACCCACGAGTAAACAACACTAACGCCACATCATTCATAACCTATCGTGAGCGTATTTAGAAGTACGGTTAGAATTGAAAGCTTTTAACGTATGGGTATCACCGTCCAAACCATCAACTAACATAAACGGACCTCTGAACTTCAGATCTAACTTAGTCTTATAATCTGATTTCGCTCTTTGTTTTTTTAATAACACGAAATTGCCCATCGAAAATGTTGCTATAGTTGCCTTTATCCTATCATAATATTACTTTGCAAGTAAATGTCGGGTAAAACTGTAATAAAATCTCAAGTTATTGCTCGCTAATCGCAACGCTACATATGATTTGTTCTGTGCTGAATACACGCGTTTGACCAATACCAGTCAACGCAACAACGTTATTAACTCGTTTGCCACTTAATTTGGCTGCACAACTCTCTTTTACTAACGAGCATTCAGCACTAGAATCGTAAACAAAACAATACAGCTCACCTTTATGTTCTAACGTGTCTGAGGTAGTTGTACGACGTCCACTCGCTCTTCACTATTTCCAGCACATTGACCACCATCCGCTTGCTGCCACTGCTCGTGCAGGGCCGCGATATGTCCTGGTTTCCCTCACTTGAAGCACACGAAGGGTTTCACTGACAGCTGCGAGCCTGCTTGGCTTGATTCTCAAAGTCAATCCATGTCCTTATCTAGGTGAAATCCAGTCAAAGAAATATCGCACCGTGACGTCAACGCTCAATTTTCCATAATTTTTTCAGCTCGAGTGTATCCCGCTTCTGATATCGCATCACCGGGTGGCCGAGATGCGATACATCGGGTCTTCTTCACGATCCGACATAGTTTAGATAGGTGTGGGCACTGCAGTGGGTACTCGAACGAAAAGATTATTAGAATTTACAGTAACTTTAATAAACTAACTATTTACAACCGAAACGCACACGTGCGTCGGAAACAAACACGTGCGTTGGTATTGAGCGTTTGCCGAGACTGTCCGAGCTCGACGACTGTCCACTGTAGACTGTCGCAACACTCGGTCTCGCCACCAGTCCTCGCGGCATCCCCTCCACCGACGATCGTGTCCAAGCGGTAGGGCTCGCTTGCGTTTCCGATCACATGATTCTTCGTTTACCAATCAAATTGTTAGATGGCGCTGTTCACTATACTGTGTTGCCATTTATCCACGACACCTATATTTTCTACAGAGAGAAAACGGTGCGCTTTGGGTAAGACGTTATTTGGATGCTGGTGCTGTGAAGTCAAAACCTCGGGCGGAGAAGTTCAGGCATCTCTAGATATACAAACAAATGTGAATGCCACTGCGATTTAGTAAATATTCACTTGAATTCGCCGCAGCCACTCGCTTAAGTGCTTAATGACACGGCGGCATCTTAATCGCCACAGTGCGGAGGCATTTGGACACAGCAGACATTGCCAATTATCGTCCAGCGAAGAAAATAATTCAACTATCAGAAGCTCATCGGGCAGCAAGAGTTCGGTTCGCACACGAGCTTATGGACTTCGACTGGGAAAATAACATAGTTATTTTCACGGACGAAAAATCTTTTAGGTCATCGAATGATGGGAAAACAATAGGTACTATGGCGGAAACCTAACGAACGCTACAATTCACAAAACATATTACCGAACAGGTCCAGTGGTAGAATAACATTAAGTAATTATACGGCTTCATTAAGTAAATGAACAATTGATTTCCATGTTATGAAAGATTCAATTTTAATGACATTATTATGAGAAATTAAGCTATAATTTAGCAATGTTTATCACCACAATATCTTGAACTTTATACTTACTACCTATTAAACTAATATTATGTTACAAAAAAACACTTATTTTCAGGTTACTGGTGATGCATGTCATCCCCATAGATGACATCCATCACCGGTAACCTGAAAATAAGTGTTTTTTTGTAAATTAACAGATTACCGGGCAAATTAACAGAAGTAGGCGGGCGCATGAATGGCAAGACATATCTTCAAATATTGCTAGAGGTTATGTTGCCTACAGTACGTGTTGCGTACTCAGAATTACAAATATACTTCGTCCATGATAACTGTGCTGTGCATCGATCCCGAATGATGAAGGAGTGGCTAAGTTTACAGGCCTAACTAACTATAACTGTTATTGCCTGGCCAGCTAAAAGTCCAGATCTTAATCCAATTGAAAATGATTTTAAATTGGGACTCAAGTGAATTGAAGTCTAAGGATAATCTATAACAAGAAGTCATGAGGACTTGGGAATTGATGCTTGGTAGGAATATAGGCTGGAATATGGTTATTCAAATGAGAAGCCGACTACAGCAAATAATACTCAGTGAGGGTCATCCCTTCCGCTGTTAACATTTAAACATTATTAAAAACAAAACGACTTATAGTAAATAGGTAAATGGGTCCTAATTGCGATCATCCTATATATTTTTTATCCCGTAATCCCGTTTGGTTTATATCGTTATAATCTAAATATATATAACTCAAAGGTGACTGACTGACATAGTGATCTATCAACGCACAGCCCAAACCACTGGAGGGATCGGACTGAAATTTGGCATGCAGGTAGATGTTATGACGTAGGCATCCGCTAAGAAAAGATTTCGATAAATTCTACCCCCAAGGGGATAAAATAGAGGATGAAACTTTGTATGAAACTTTGTCAATTTTAAACCGATCGGCTGAGACTTCGCATGCATATAGCTATTATGACGTAGGCGAAGAAAGTATTTTGATAAATTCAACCCCCATGGGGATAAAATAAGGGATGATGGAGGATGTAAATGTATCAACGCGAGCGAAGCCGCGGGCAAAAGCTAGTATTATAATAAAATAAAGTGTCGACGTTGACACATTGAAATAACTCAAAGAATAAAGCATTTGACCTCACTATTTCATTTTTGTGATTAATTGCTAATATGTAAATTGTTTATTCATTAGAATGTTAACTAATGATAACATGTTTTTTTACTCGTTAATTATGAAAATTATTCTACTAGTGTGAAAGGTATACCATTATAAGTGGTTAAAGGTATACCATATAAGGTTTACCATTATAAGTGGTTGTTGTAACTCAGTTAAGTATTTTGCAGTGAAGCGATACAAACTTTTTATTTATGTTACTGTTACCTCTATTGTTATACTTAGTTACATGTTTAAATGTATAATCAATTTTACTAAAATAAATTATATTTATTTCATTTTAATATAAACCTACTAGTTATAACAATATATAAAAACAAAAAGTTGCATAAATTGTATAACTTAGAGAAAAAAAAATTTGACGATAGCAAAAACCTAATTATCAGACTGCCAGTATCGAACCTGGTTCAGCGGTTTCGCATGTAAAGGCGGATACAAACATTGTGGCCTAAGCATGCGCAGCGCATGGCGCTCATCGCATGTCTCGCAATGTCTATATCCGCCTTTACATCCTCAACCTCCAGACCAACTAAACGGTTACTAACAGCACTACGTACTTAAATAAAAATATATAAATTGAGAACCTCCTCTTTTTTGAACTCGGTTAAAAATACAAAACTTGCTATGCGCCGCGGCCATCGCGGGTTCGAACGTAGGTTCTTTCAAGGGGGGTACCCACATCGTGTAGCCGACTGTACATCCTTGGCACCGTCAGTTTGACCAAACCATAGTACTCAGAAGTTGTCCGCTCATTTCTCGGTACTGCCGTCTGTAGACTCTGCCAGAGGCAATTCCGTGTTCTGTGGACCAAACTTTATAGAATACGGACACTACGGTGTAACAATATCCAGTAGGTTAACGACCACAGACTTATGATCTTATACATCTCCCAAACTTCCGTTCAAAGGGGTTGAATTCTTGCCTCCTTATATCGTCCTTACAGCGAAAGGCCCAACCCTTTAGGAGCTCTTCAAACTTGGACGATTAAACGTCGGCCTAAATTTGCGTGCAAGTTGCATTAAGTGAAGATAATGGTGGCACTCGGTCTATGGGGACATTATGTGAGCCAGCTAAAGAGGAAAGTTCGCGGCTTCGCTCCACACTAGGTACCAGACGTTTGTTGGCTTAATTAAGCGGACGATATTTACAACTATGTTGAGGGCTACGTCAAGTTAGTCTCGGTTTGAGTTTCGGGACTGTCATGGTTTGGTTTACGGTAAAACTGTAGGTATTACTTACTTCTCTCTGCTTAAACTATGAAGGTGAACGGAATAAGAGAAATATACATTTTGTGAATAAAATAATTTGGGTTAGGTTTTTATTTATTGATAAACAAATCAAATTTCATTAAACGTCCCTTGCACATCGACAAACAAAAAGACTAAGTGCGGATTTCACCAATGAAACTGAACGGGGTCAACACTTCTAAGCCGTGTTCAAGAGTTATGTGTGTTATATTCCACAACAATTTGGACACTGTCAGCTCTTGAACGCCGTTTCAATAAAAAGAATAATAAGATTTTTTGTTCTTAATGTTCTGAAAGTATTCAGTTTTATTGGTAAAATTCCCCCTAAACGATTTTCGAAACGATTCGCTTCTCTACTAGCGTTTGGCAAACTTGTTTGTAACTGAATGCCTCTCTGCCATACATCACTACTGCTTCAAGGAGTCTCCTTATCAGATTTCTTAGTAAACTAACAAGAAGCGCTACTTCTACAAACATCAAACGAAGACACACGTACAGGAACTTACCTACGCAAATAACGTAATGTGGGATCAGTTCAATACCAAGAAATCCTCACTACGTCCTATTAGTACAAGATACTCCTAGAAACGGATACACTTAATCTTTATTACGTACTTAGGAGACTTCCAAAGGGGTACTATTACGAATATAAACTCTTTCCCTTTTCCGAATATCCAACATCGGCTGAAAACGAAAAACAAAAGAATGTGAAACAAATGAGACAACATTCGCAATAGGCTCATGAAAACTAAATTCCCTTTTAAAACGTTCATCGAAGTTCGTACGCATAGGAATTTCTTAAAACGTGCACAACGACCCGGAGCGTTCAACCTATTATCATATTTAATTAAGCCCTGTGCTTGTTATACCTACTAAGATTCGTATTACATCAAAACTAATTTATCTTGATCGCATAATTCATTAACGCCCCCAACAGAATCCTTTAAAGAGGTGTTTCTGAATTTATGTAATTACCAGCATCGCCCTGCGGTTTCACCCGCATAGGTGTCGATCCCGTTCGAAAGACACGTGGCGCCATCTATTATCATAATAACGTTATTGTTGTTTTCCTCGGGAACAGCACTTTTTTTCGGGTTGAAAGTACATACATGTCCGTTTCTGTACACCTGACAACGTCGTCGTCGTCGTTTCAGCCGATAGACGTCCACTGCTGGACATAGGCCTACCCCAATTTTGGGTGGGTTTGCCATAATCGCCACGCTTGGCAGGCGGGTTGGCGAACGCAGTATGGTATGATGGTGGAATACATAGAGAACGCTGCTGTCGCCTTTTACGACACCCACGGGAAGTAATGGGTGGTGCTATTCTTTAAGTCCGGCACCACACAGACCCTGACAACGTATATGCAAAATTTCAGGATGATCGGTTCAGTGGTGTAGGCGCGAAAAGGTAACAAACAAACAAACTTACTTTCGCATTTATAATATTAGTTTGGATTAGGATTTTATACATGAATATTGGTGGCGCGGTCCCGGGGCGGAAATAAAACTCTCCATCTTTGGTATTCAATTTCCGGAGACGAAACTTTGGGATTGTTTGTAGAGTAATGGACGATCGTACACTGTCGTAAATATGCAATAAAGAGTTGAGTGGTTTTAAAATAACTTTCATTTCTATTTGAGCAAAAAAAGGCCAGAACTTTTTCATTCCCAGGGATAGCAGCATCTAAGGGATCGACAACCGTTGTTTATTAAACTTTGTAACTGGTCCGTGTAGTGAACGTTTACGTAAACACAATCATATCGAAAATATACTAGTGGCAGGTGTCGCTATATGACACGGTTTTGACATTTTTTATTGTTCATATTGTAGCATGTTGTGACACTGTTTTATTTAAGTTTTTTCGTGTGATATTTGGTACTAGTATTAGTATTTGATACCATATCGCGTATTGATTATGTATGTAGGTAATTGATTTTTTTTGCACTTTTTTAGGGTTCCGTACCCAAAGGGTAAAAACGGGACCCTATTACTAAGACTTCGCTGTCTGTCCGTCCGTCCGTCTATCTGTCACCAGGCCGTATCTCAAGAACCGCAATAGCTAGACAGTTGAAATTTTCACAAATTATGTATTTCTGTTGCCGTTATAACAACAAATACTAAAAACAAAATAAAATGAATATTTAAGGGGGGCTCACATACAACAAACGTGTTTTTCGGCGTTTTCGCCTTGTGGTACGGAACCCTTCGTGTGCGAGTCCGACTCGCGCTTGGCCAGTTTTATCATTCTTTGTGATAATTTCTAACATTTGACCATAATCATAACCATTTATTTGCAATAGGTATTGGTACAGCGTTGATCTTAAAATTTAAATAAGTTTCCTAATACCTACATAGTCAGACATTTGACATGCAAAATTTTATTGAGTATATATTTAGATTTACGTCCAATGGCATGCTTTAAATACTAGTTTCTAACAATCATTACCTTTTTCAATACATTGAATATTCATTATGTTCACAAATTAAAACACATTATTTATAAATTTGTAGGTTCACAGACGTTGTACCTACGGGGTCTGTTCTTTCTGAACAGTATCTACTAACTTAGGCACAGACATTTTTAAGGGCAGGTGGTTAATTTTACGTTAAAATGTATTGTCGTTGGTGGTGAAAAGATGACTATTGAACAAATTTTGCTACTTCATAAATGTATTTGCAGGGAAAAGTTACTAGACTCTTGGATTTAAAGATCGGTTTACGTGATTCCGACCAATCCATGCCGTACAGTGCCCGAATGCATTTTTTCTGTGCTATGAACACCCTCGTGATGTCACAGGAATTTCCCCAGACAACTATGCCATACCGTATAATGGAGCATATGTAGGTACGCGTTATATACAATAATAGAGGTATGTCTGCTCGTCACGTCTATTACCTACCTTTTGAAGTGCAAAAACAATCTTGTTTATTTTTATGCATAAACTATTAATATGTTCTTTCCATGAAAGATGTGTATCGAGAATAATGCCTAGGAATTTTGCGCTGTTTATCTGTTATATTATAAGCGAATTATTGTAACTAATATTTAATTCGATTTTTTTACTCTTTTAAGTTTTGATGTTATTTAGTTTCGTTTTCTCTATGTTTATTTTTGATATATTTCCGTTTCGTTTTGGTTAAACTGTAAGCTTTCAATGGTTTTTTTTGAATAAGTAAATATCATCGCAAGGTCGTATCGAGAAGTCAAATGCCCTAACCATTTATAATGACTGCAGTAAACAAAACGGTCGTTTATCACAGAAAAAACAAAGATCTATCCCCGATCGTTTCCAAATAGTCAATCAAAACAATTGTTAGAGCAAGTTACTACAAACACTTAATAGTCAGAAACTGCTTCCCGTTCAATATTGATTCTGCTGCGTACAGCTACAGGAAACGGAATAGTTTCACTTGCATGAACTACCACATTGTCTTTGAAAGGTCAACTTGTACGAGTTAATTACTTGTGATAATTACATAATCCTGGTTGACTGGTAACTGATTGACTGAATCGGGAAGACTTTTGCCCAAGACAAAAAACTGAGAAATAATTATGAAATAAAAAATAATTTCCTAGTCCCCGATCCCTCTTATTTAGCCACTACTTAAACAAGATTGATGGGTGAATATTCTATAATTTATACACATCGAGATCCTTTACCTACAAAACTATTAGTTGTACTTATATGTAGTTTTGTAATAATATTATACCCTATTAAACCCACGGCTCTAGTTTGAATATTTACCTAATTATGCAGAACAATTCGGAAAGCCTTTGGTCGCGAAGTAAAGATACAGAATTTTAGCCTTACTCTCCGCGCAAGAACTCAGATTCTTACCCTAACTCGAGGGCCACGAAATGCGACGCTTCAAGCGAATTCGCCTTGCACTGCAAGCGTCAGCGTCGAGCGTCAAAAACAAATGTATGTCTCTTATCTACAAGGCCACAAAGTAGCGCTGCAAGCCGCAGCGAAGTTTGCTACAAGCGAATTTGCACAAGCGTTGGATGATCCGACGCGCGTTTTTTATGAGCGTCGAAAGCAATTATTGTATGAGAAAATTCCACAAGTGTACACGAAAATACTGGCCATAGTACAAAAACACTAAGTAGCAGCTGTACAAAATGCACCTCCTAATATCACTAAACCAAACAAAAAACAATTACCAACAGGAAATTCTGTACCGAACATAATTCCTAATTAGCTCGAAATTTAGTTTGAAATTTAGACATAAACGGCGCGTGTCAGAGGTAAACCACGGCTAAATTGCGGCTTCGAGTGCATAAGATGTGTGGAAGGACGAACCGCACTAGCTGATTATATTATATAATTAGTTGAAACGACCTAATTCTGTGTTTACGTACGGTAATTCAATTCACTGTGCGTATGTAATGGATGTATGGACTGTAATGGATGTATATGTGGAGTAGATGGGATAATCTGGATGTTTACCTTAATCTAACTGGTCAATGTGAGGTGATTTTGGGTTAAGCTAAGTCTATAAAGAGGTCATTAATTTGTATTGTGTTAGTTAATCGTACACAAAGGTTAATGATAGATTATATTCATTTCTGTAAATTAATAATTGATTAATTTTGCCTTGTGGCAAAATAAACTTAGGTTATTAAACTAGATGAGTTCGGTGTTTCCTAACCCTAACTAAAAAAAACCGAAACACTGCTACCTTTTTTGGCAGGATTTTAAGTTTTTATAGGTGGAATGTCACTCTCACGCCATAAAACGAAAGCTCTATTTGTCAGATAGTTAGTGAAGTTTTAATTTACCTACAGGGAATTGTTATCAAAGGTGGTGATTCAGTCCTCAAAATACTTATAAACAAAAAAAAACCATTTGTCCCTTTATTAAACCTTTTATTAACTTTAATTTACAAGCTTTTCATTTGAAAATGTAATGACTCAATTATAAAATTCCTGTTATTTTATTTAAAAGGGCCACTCTTCACGGCCGACAGACAGAAAACCATAAACATTTTAAAGTGCAATTTTCGCTCAAATACTACATTCCCTTCCGAGCTGTGATGGTGGCGGAAAGTAGATGTTTGTACCTAGTAGGTACCTACTATATACCTGATGTACCAGTTAGGTATATGATATCCTTGTAGATGTGGACAGCGAAATATTAAATTATTCGCTGGCGCATAGAAATCCCAATTACCTACATACCTTTAATTTTATCAAAACAACAAGATAGGTACATGCTATCTTCTTATTTTGATATAATAATATAATATAATATAATATCTAATATAATATATAACATACTTATACATCCATGTTTAAAAAACAGGTTCCCTTTTAATTTCCTCAAGACTGGCCTCTGACAGCAGACTAAAAATCAACAAATGAGAAGTTTCCCTTCATCCATCCAAAGGAAATTTTTAAGTAGAATCTTGACCAACTAAGTTTTGTCTGTGGAAGTTCGCTTGTTCCACCTCTCTTTATTAGCTCAATTTTATAAGAACCCGGCTCCTCGCTGAATATATTCTTAACTAATTGTAAAATCTTCACAATCAAGGGATGCACAAAGAAGAAAAAGTGAATAGACTATTAGCTGAAAACCCGGGAAACGCCGCACAGGAAGTTATAAGTACCATCCTACACAATATCCAAAAGAGCTTCCTCTTTATTATAATCTGGCATTTGAAGGCCTTTTTTATGTTAAAAAATAAAACTCCGTAAATGAATAAAACGGTTCCAGTCGTTGATGAACAACTTTACGTGTTAACTTTTGGGACGAGAGAAATTTCTTAGGAAACTTGCCCCTTCCCAGTTTTCACATAGCGAGATGATTTCTTTACAGAAACCCCGAAAATTACTGGCCAAGTGTTCATTATGTAAATGCGTATCGGGGTGAAGCAGCTGCTATTTCATTTATACCTAGTACCTATTTATGTTATGAGTATCATACTAGGGACGAGCTTGGCTATAATAGACATAATACGAGTAATAACGTGCAATTCAAACAATTATGAAACAAGCGAATTGCATAATATGCGAAATAATGTTTCGCGTTTTGTGTGAAATGGCTTTCTGCAAATGCTGACTATGTCATTATGCTACGTTTAGATGGACCCACTGCGCTGTCTCCGTAATCCTTTGCATGTCGTTGAGCGAGTTAGCTCGTACTTAGAACTCCGCCATTGCTTATTAACGAGCCGTATCGTGAAGATTATGGAAATATTAATACCTATTTTAGGGCTTCTAGGGTCGTTGCGTTGCACATTGTTGAACATTTGAGGTATGTTACCTCAAATGTTCAAAGATTCATGTAATCAGCCTAGAATGTTCCCACTGCTGGGACACGGGGCTACTCTCCGTGAGAGGGAGTGGGCCGTAATCCACCACGCGGGCCCAAAGCGCGTTAGTAGATGTCAAGTTATATCTTCGAATTTTCGTTTGACATGCCGGTTTCCTTCACTGTTTTGACAGCAGTGGTGATGAAATAAATTACTCAAATTAAGGGCCTGCCGCCTGGCTTTAAACCGACGACTCGTAAGCCGGTACTGTTATCACTGGGCCACATCGGCTCTCAACGATGGAACTCAATTAAAAACATTTAAAGTGAGATTTTTCTCACTATTCAATTTCTGTATTTTTGCGTATGCATAAATTGATATAGCGGTAACTTAATCATAGCTCGCCCATAAAGTTTTGTTTCACGAAAACACCAATAAATTTTCGATCGTTTTACTAGATGATCCGTGTTTTCATTTGACTACGTATTTATTTTATAAAAGTGTATTTTGATCAGTGGTGTTCGTCAGTCTGTTTGCACTCAATCTTTGCTTCAAATTGAATTCCAACACAGGGCAGCTATTGATTTAATTTAGCAACGGATTTTATTTCATTTACGTTTGAAATCAGGAAAGCCTGGTATCAATTGATTTTAATATTTGTACTTCGTCGTTTCAGCCGATAGACGTCCACTGCTGGACATAGGCCTCCCCCAATTTGGGGAGGCCTATATTTGTACTTACAATTGATTTATTCTGCTTCGACAAAAATATAAACCTAGTTACTAAAAATTAAGTAGGTAGAGTAGGTATAGGGTACAATGTTGATTTTTATTATTTTATTAAAACAAGCAATACTCGATGGCGAGAATAACTGCAAAATATTCTCATGAATTTTCCGCAGCCCAACTTTCCGTAAGACATTCTGTCTTGGGAAACCTCAAAGTAAGCAGAAAAGTCGGATACTTTTGAACAACCTGTAACAGTTCGTACTGAAGACCGGCAAAGAACGGCAACAAACTAGTGGCGACTCCCAATTGATCGATAATAGTTGGGACCTAAGCTTAAATAGGTGTATTGTGGTCGAAACACACGGAACAAATCTGTGTGTTGAACTAAAGCTATAACTCAGAGCTCGCCGATATTTATAGCCTAGTTGTGAAGCTTAACACGTTCGTATGTTTGCTGCAACTATAATAAATTCTGAACAAATATCCTCGTATTTTCAATTACACGTCATGGCGTCAGTTCGTTTATAACTTATCACGACTTTAATTAAGGAAATTAGAGCAGTTCGCAGTGCGAGTGTTTAAAGTTTTATTACTTACGAACTAGCGCGCGTCCGGATAATCGCTCGGTTTATCTTTGTGATTGTAATATATTCAAGTCTCAGCTCCAGAGAACTATATGGTGGATAAAGTATTCTGTGATGTTCAATCGAAAGCTAATGATCTCATAATTAAGTAGGTGACAAAGAGTTAATTATCAGATAAAGTGGTTGAGCGTTTGAATCGATTAACCAGTTGAATGCCGTAATTACAGAAAGAATCAAATAGCCATTGTGTCTCGCGTGGATTCACGTTGAATACGAAGGGTTGATAGTGCTTTTTGCCATTTTTGGCAGCACTCACTAAACATATCACACTAATATTATAAAGGCGAAAGTTTGTGAGTGTGTGTGTGTTTGTTTTAAGTACCATCCGAGGACGTGCGTATGAATACACAAGGCACGACCGAGGACCTTTTCAAAGTGAGGACCTTTTCGAGGGTCCTCGGTTTGACTTGACCAAAGATTCGCATTCTGCAAGCGATTTTGAGTCTTCCTATATACTTAATACGAAAAAGTTGTCTGAACCTCGGTTTGATCAAGATTATTCATAATCTTACACAAACATTGTGTATCCACCAGATGGTGCCACTGTCGCCTCATACACACACTCTTTACACTCATTTCACGTTTGTTGTATTATCCGAGGACCTATGTGTTAACTTTAACACAAAAGTCCTCGGTTAGGTAGCTTTTCCACACAATGTGTATTTGAGACCTCGGTTGGTAGATTTTCCGAACAGTGTGTATTCTAGTCCTCGTTTCGACAGTTTTCCTCGTGTGTAGAAGACAAATTATATGCTATCATTTAAATAAAATTATGAAGGAGGAAATCAAAGGTAGACTGAATCCTTAAACAAATTGTTAGTAGCTACTAGGTGCACGAGGAATAATCAGGCTTCTTCTGCAGTATGTGCTAAGTACCTAGGCTCGCTTATCTCGGTTTAAAGAAGTTTATTTCTCAAAAAGAACATACATAGTTCACTTAAATATGAGAAACTTAATTAAAATAAATAATATAGTATACATAGTTGTCGTTCGATCTATCATAAATACAGTGGTAGTCGTTTATTATTATTGTTGGTTGGCCAAATACAACTTTAATCTATTTTTAAAAATGTTCATTGATGAGGAGTCTCTTATTTCTTTAGGTAACTTATTATAAAGCTGCGCTCCCTCAAACTGTATGGTTCTCCTTCCGTACAAAGTTCTAACTGAAGGCAGTTCTATACTTTCCCTACTCCTAGCGTAGTAGTGGTAAGTTTTGCGTTTAAAAGTGATTTGTGAGTGTATTTTGTTAATTAGAATTTTCTTTATTAGTATGCATGTGTGGTATGTATATAATGTCTTTAGGTTAAATAGTTTAGTTTTAGTGTAAAGTTCTTTTGTAGGTGTTAAGTAATTGTAATTAAACAGAGTTTTGATTGCTTTGTTTTGCGTTACTTGTAGGTCATGAAGATGTGTAATAGCGGCCTGTCCCCATACTTGTATTAGATAGTCTAGGTGCGGTTTGATGAGAGTATTATATTTATATAAAAAAGAAAGTCGTGTTAGTTACACTATTTATAACTCAAGAACGGCTAAACAGATTTGGCTGAAAATTGGTGGGGAGGTAGCGTAGAACCAGGAGACGGATATACGATACTTTTTTTAATACTTTTATTTATTTATAGGAGTAGGATAGGAGTAGGTTAGGAGTTGGGTAGGAGTAGGGTAGGAGTAGGTTAGAAGTAGGGTAGGAGTAGGGTAGGAGTAGTGTAGAAGTAGGGTAGGAGTAGGCTAGGAGTAGGGTAGGAGTAGTGTAGGAGTAGGGTAGGGGTAGGGTAGGGGTAGGGTAGGGCACCACGCGAACGAAGTAGCGCTGGGCAGCTAGAAATAATTTATATGGCAAAACAACGTTTTCCGGGTCAGCTAGTATTATATAACTATGATTTGCACCATAAAATATTGTATTGTCATAGGAGCTGAATACGTGTGCTTTTCATAAAGAATCTAAAGTAAACGCCTTCCTAGGTAAAATGTCTGCAGCAAGATTTGAAGCAAATATAAAGAAATACAGAACATGAACGTAATAAAGAAAACCACATAAACTTTACATGATCTACTTATAGAAATAATCATCAAGTTGCAGTAACATCTTTGAGAAGCATGATTAGAAAACTTACATAACAGTTATTAGAAAACGACTCAAACAAAAAGACTTATAGAAACCATAATTAAAAGAGATCGACATACACACATCAAAAGTGTCTAGGGATCAACATATATTTTTGCAATAACTTTTCTCCTGATTGATATTAATTAAAATTTTCTTTAAGGATTCATCAAATAAAGTGTTTTCGTTTGTCACAGTAACGATAAACCAAGTCACCTTTGCATTAATAAAGAAATTTGCCATTTTCCTAATAAAGGGATTTTTGACATTTGAACCACTAACACAAAAGTTCGAAAAAAAGACTGAAATAACAGTTTTCTTTAAAATTTTATTGGGTAACTTAAACAATTAATCCGTGTTTCTACCGCGAATAGGGGAGACCAGGGATGAACGTAACGATCTGCATTTTTTTAATAATATCTCACAGAGCCTTTTGAATATAAAAATTCTAATTAGTACACACGATAGATTGGTCTTTCAGCTATCTTTTAACGCCAGCTTATCTGCAACAGATATTACAGATTTTGGGAAAAACTACTGAATAAAAAAAGTGAAATGTGTTACAACCATCCCTACCCCTAGGGTTGGTTGTAACAATGTAAGGGGATGGTTGTAACATTGTAAATAAAAACAAAGTTACTTTCATAATCAACATAATGTATTAATAATAAGCTTTACTGTCACAATACTGAAATAATATTTAACATTTCTAGGAAACTTAACAATCTTCTAAATTCTAAAATAATCAACATTACTTATTTGAAAATGAGATCTTAGTCAGACAAACAATTATGGCACACATAACTTATTTCGTTATTAGTACAGTCTACATGAGCCCAAAGCTGACACTCTAGGCATTGTACCCATTTTTCATTTGACCTGCTGTTTGAAAAGGACTCCATACAAACTATACAGAAGCAATCTTCGCTTTCTGAATTATCACTATCCTGTTGTATTTTATTTCCTTTTTTTTTAACAGTTTTCTTAACAATAGAAGCCCTTGGCTTTCTTGTCTCTTTAGCTGTCTGCAAAATAGGTTTCTTAACTTCTTTGGCTCTAAGCTTTCTTTCTTCTTGTTCTTGAATTTCAAGCTTGTTTGGAGTATCAGTCATTATTGCTGTTTTTCTGCCTTTCCTTCCCTTTCCATTATTCTTCCTGGGTCCTGCCTTTGGTAGGGGCTTAACTTCATAGGGGCTAAACGATGTCATCGTGACGTCCTGATCACTAGCTAAAGAGGTAGACGGGATGTGTAAATTATCAGACGATGTCGACGAAATAGCCACATCTACTTCCGAAATAGTTGTTGATGGTAACGCCATTATTCGTGCCAAATTTAATTCAGGAGGGGTTCTTGGTAGTAAGGGTGAAGCTGCCAATGGTGGTGTTACTAATGGTGTCGGTGAGCGTAACTCACGCTGTACGGGCGGGTAATCGTCTGTCGAAATTGCTTGCACGCGTGTTGATGTTGAAGAGGGCATTGCATCAATATGACGACTTGTTGACGGAATCGGGTCTGGTAGTGGGACTGCAACATCTTCTAACGGTCGATCAGTGACGGAGCTGGGCAAGAAGTCGACGTCTGTAAATACCCCTGCATTGACGGGCCATATCCCTGTGCAAGCAAAACCTGCCAGTATATTTCGCGGTGTTACGGAGATCGGAAAAGAGTCTCGAACTATACTGGGTATATCGTATATCGTCATAACTTTCCCAGGGTTTGATCTCATCCAGTTGTCACAGCATGCATTGACAGCTTTTTTCAGAGGTCCAAATACACTGCGATCAAGCGGCTGCATCTTGTGCGTGCAGTGTGGTGGGAACGTCAAAAGGACTATGCCAGAATCTCTACAAAAATCAATATTCTTCAGTGCTATATGGGAACTGTGGTTGTCCAATAGAAGAATGCACTTATTTTCTTTAGATGGTCTTGCATGAGTCTTAAAATGATTCAAAAATATGTTGAAATCATCTTCCTGCATCCAACCACTTCCATTCGCACTTCCAACTGACCCTTGGGGTGCATCACGGATAAAATGATCCTTAAACCTTTTGCGTGGGAATATGAACATCGGAGGAATACTATTTCCAATGGCGTTAACTGCAGTAGCTACTGTAACAAGCACGCCACGTTCTGCAGACGTGACTGAGCTTACTTGTTTGGTGCCTCTTCCTGCTAAAACTCTGTTTGGTTTTTGTACAGTGGTTATGCCAGTTTCATCCATATTCCATATAGCTGATGCAGTATAATTGTCTCGTCCTAGAATCTCAGTATAGTGTTGAAAAAACAATTCAACATTGCTTTTATTGAAGCTCGTCGCTCGGGCAATACTTGTTGCTTGCGGAGCTCTTATTGATAATCTCGGATTACGACGCATAAACAATCTCAGCCAATCGTCACCGGCACATTCATTGGACCTCCACGAGCTGGGCATTTCTTTATTATATTTAACTGCTAATTGAAACGCTAACTTTCTTACTTCTTTGGTTGATAATCCGTAATTAATTTGAGAACAATGGAGTAAATACTCTGCTAGTATTTTTTCTTCCTCGTTGGTAAAAACTCTTCTTTTCGATACGTAGCCTACATTTGGAAGACTTGTTGAACCTTCTCCAAGCATTTTTTTCTTCTTTTGCACATATCTATACAAAGTTACATGGCACAGCTGATATGAATTCGCAGCGTCTCGAAATGGTACTCTTCTGAGAAGTACTTCTTCTGCAGCCAAATCCATTATTTCTGCAGTAGCTAAACCTCTATTGGTCGTCCGTTTATGTATATTAGGCATTCTGCAATACGAAAATAAATCTGTATTGCTTTAAAATATAAAAAACACAATAAATTAGGGTTAGTGATAACCAAGACAATAATCGGGATAAAAGTAACATGTTGTTACTTTCATCCCTATCTTTAAATTTTACCGAATATGGCAAACACATGCCTATAACCCAAAACAACCATTAGAAAGATACCGTTTCAAACACCAAAATAGAAAGATGAATAGTTATGCTACTTTACTGACACTTGACACGACAGTTTAAACCTACCATAATAAAAACAAACACACTTGAAAAAAACGATGAAAACTTACTTTGGAGGTATTTTTGCGGCACCGACTCGCTACGTTTACTACCTGACAGCACAGCGCCGTGAGCGCAACTGAGGTGAGGGGGCGTTCAAAATGGCGCACATCAGTAATACAGCCATCAGTGCAGCCAACATAATTCGTTCAGAAACTCGTTTGTTACGTTCATCCCGTGTTACTTTTATACCTGGTCTCCCCTACTAACAACACAAGAACATCGGTTTGGCATACTCAAAATGAGTTCATCCAAATCACGCTGTGGAATGGCCGCCCATGTTCGTTGCAACAACAAAAAAAGGTCTTCTTGCGACTGGATACCCTCCATATTCGGCAGAGCTCTTCTCTGTAGCATATCCCATGCATGCTCAATCGGGTTCAAGTCTGGCGACTGAGCAGGCCAGGGCAGGACATTGATGTTAGCTGCGGCGAGAGTCTGTCTTACAACTCTTGCGGTGTGCGGTCGTGCATTATCATGCATTAACTGAAATAAGGGACCGATTTGCACTTGTAGAGGAAATTTGAGCGTTGAGGTTGCCTCTGATCCAAATCAACTCAGTTCTTCCGCCGATCCAAATACCCGCCCATACCATGATGGTTCCACCACTATAAGGATGGACTTCCTGGCAGGATTTTAATCGCTGTTGGCGTCCAGGGGTTCTCCAGTGTCGTATACGTCTTGTATCCGGTCTCATACCAAAACGAGACTCATCAGAAAAGCACACGAAACGCCATTGTTCTTCTGCCCAATTTCTGTGTTCAAGAGCCCATTGATATCGAATCCTACGATTGTGCATTGCTATAGGTGGTACCCGTAGTGGTCTTCGGGAATGAAGGTTCACTTCATGCAAGCGGTTTCTGACTGTTTGGTCGCTAATTAAGTTCTCTGAAGAGTGATGAAGCCTCACGGCTAACATCATGGCGGTTATTGTTGGAGCTCTTCGAGTTAAGATTTGAATGTATCGGTCTTGTCTCCGTGTGGTGCAGCGACACCGTCCTCCATGGCGCTCAGCCACGGTACCAGTGCTTCGGTAACGTGTCCAAAGTCGACTGATAACACTCTGACTTGTATTCAGAGCTAAAGCCACAGTACGTTGCCGGGAACCAGCTTCTATCATTCCCACGGCTCTGAGCATTTCTTCCCTGCTTAAATGACGTCCCGCTCCATAATAACGTTGGTTTTAATCAGTAGTAGGGAAACAGTAGCACTAATAATGTCTTCAATGCGTTGTATGTTTTTATAGGGAAAATATTGACAGCTGATTTTCATATTTTACTCGAATTTGATTCACAGTTCCTGATTCAAATTATGAAATGCACCAAAAAGGATCCATATAAATTTATAAAATCATAAATTTATTACAAAGCCACATCTCAATCTCAAGAAATCCGCATAAAAATGCTTGATCCCTAGACACTTTTGATGTGTGTAGTTTGGGCTAAAAACTTGACATAAAATTACATAACACAATGCTTAGTTAGAAAACAACAAAGAAATATTATTAAGTGAGATCAAAATAATTTGGGAAGCATGAAAACTTAATAACTTAATGGCGCTGATTCCCTTGTTCACAAACTAAACTAAATTTATGTTCAGTGCATCTTTTTCTTTCTATTTCATTAAGAAAAGGACAAGATAAATATTAGTTTAGTCCTGTCAAATTAAGATACTCCACAGTAAGTTTAGACGATTACGACGATTTATTGCTTTTTTTGCTAATTAACACATTGCGGGATCATGGAAACTGATAATAAAAATAATTTTAAAAATAAATTTGGAGATGGTGCTATCAACTGTTGAGGAGTTCCCTCATGAAGAAACGACCTTGGCTGCAGCATCAGTACAAACTGGTAATTATATTGGTGTTACTAGATAAACATAACGCGAGTGCCAAAATTGAAGACGATGCTATCAACTGTTGAGGAGTTCCCTCATAAAGAAATGACCTTGGCTGCAGCATCAGTACAAACTGGTAATTATTTTAGTTTTACTACATAAACATAACGCGTGTGTCAAATTTGAAAACGGTGCTATCAACTGTTGAGGAGTTCCCTCATGAAGAAACGACCTTGGCTGCAGCATCAGCACAAACTGGTAATTATTTTGGTGTTACTAGATAAACATAAGACGTGTGCCAAATTTGAAGACGGTGCTATCAACTGTTGAGGAGTTCCCTCATAAAAAAATGACCCTGGCTGCAGCATCAGTACAAACAGGTAATTATTTTGGTGTCACTAGATAAACATAACGCGTGTACCAAATTTGAAGACGATGCTATCAACTGTCGAGGAGTTCCCTCATGAAGAGCGACCTTGGCTGCAGCATCAGCACAAACTGGTAATTATTTTGGTGTTACTAGATAAACATAAGGCATGTGCCACATTTTAAGATGGTGCTATCAACTGTTGAGGAGTTCCCTCATAATGAAATGACCCTCGCTGCTGCATCAGTACAAACTGGTAATTATTTTGGTATTACTATATAAACATAACGCGTGTGCCAAATTTGAAGACGGTGCTATCAACTGTTGAGGAGTGGGTCATGAAGAAACGACCTTGGTTGCAGCATCAGCACAAACTGGTAATTATTTTGGTGTTACTAGATAAACATAAGACGTGTGCCAAATTTGAAGACGGTACTATCAACTGTTGAGGAGTTCCCTCATAAAGAAATGACCCTGGCTGCAGGATCAGCACAAACGGGTAATTATTTAATTTTGCTACATAAACCTAACGAATATGCCAAATTTGAATACGATCTGTTGTGGAGTTCTCCCATGAAGAAACGACTCTAGCTGCAGCATCAGAACAAACTGGTAATTATTTAATTTTGCTAGATAAACCTAACACGTATGTCAAATTTTAAGTCGATGCTATCAACTATTGAGGAGTTCCCTCATAAAGAAATGACCCTGGCTTCAGCATCAGTACAAATTGGTAATTAATTTAGTTTTACTACATAAACTTAACGCGTATGCCAAATTTTAAGTCGATGCTATCAACTGTTGAGGAGTTCCCTTATAAAGAAACGACCCTCGCTGCAGCATCACCACATACTGGTAATTATTTTAGTTTTACTACATAGACCTAACGCCTCTGCCAAATTTGATGACGATGCTATCAAGTGCTGAGGAGTACCGTCATGAAGAGACGACTCTGGCTGCAGCATCTGATACTAATTAAATAATAATCCTTTGAGAACCGCCGACAAAGGTAAAGACATCGACTCGTCCTCGCTTGGTACTTCATTTTAGACAAAGTGTGTAAGAAATAAATCGGAGCATTCTACTTACATTGATATAATTATTATCTTACACGTAAACTGTTTTAGGTAGGTAGATTTTCCAGGTCCTCGGTTTGTACAAGTTCTACGCGAAAAACTGTCCTCGGTTTAGTGATATAAAGTCTAACACAACGTCCGCACTTTGTACAAGCTATAAGAAATATTGTGTAAAAATACGTCCTCGGAAGGACGTCCCAGGGCTTACGTAAGAGGTCCTCGGTTTGCTCACACAAAGTCCTCGTAAGTGCATCGCTGGCCACATTTAGCTGTGTATTTCAGGTCCTCAGTATGATAGCCGAAATTCATACAGAAAAATTTTGAGATAGCATTATCCCAATAAGCTCATCACTATAGGTTTATTCACCTGTCTCTTTCTATCTTATTCTAAAAGGCCCACGAGGTGTTTAAACCAGTTTTTTGGAGGGTCCTCGGTTCGTTCTAGGATTAACAAGGTCCTCGTAAGGGTGTCTGTACAAACAGGGGTGTGTGTGTGTGTTTATATGTTTGTTACTTCTTCACGCTCAAACAGCTGGACCAATTTTGATAAAATTTTGTATGGAGGTAGCTGCCACCCTGGATTAACATATAGACTACATTTTATCCCGATATTGCCACGGGATCGACACTTATGCGGGTGAAACCGCGGGGCGCAGCCAGTAACTAAGTGACTAGAGTGCGCTCAAGATAAGTCTGCGCGCGACGTTCGACCTATATATAACCTTGAAGGTGATCTACGCCGAAATTATATGTAGTAGTAGTAATAGTATAAGTGCACTTTTAATCACTTTCGGCGTAATGATGGCGATTATTTACTTTGGAAAACACGGAACACAGCACACTCTCTTGACGCCTGACATAAACGTCAAGATGGCGGCAAACGATTATTTCCGATTTCGGCCGCGCGCAGACTTAGTGTCTAAACACACTATGCCGAAGTTACGCGACCGAAGTTCGGCATGATTACACCTGCAATGCTATTTGAATTACTGACGACACATTATGCCGAAATTACGTTGCGTTAAATAGCATTGAAATAGCATTGCGGGCGTAATCTTGCCGAACTTCGGTCGCGTAACTTCGGCATAGTGTGTTTAGACACTTAAAGCTCTCCCCCACAGGCGCATTATTATTGGTCGATAATATCGGATGCGTTCTTGCGCTGTTTTGAGTACATTTTGTATATATTAGGACGGCCACGAAGTTACTCACTGCTGCGATAATAACGACGCAATAGAAGTAGGACGCTTGCGTTCCTCCGTCCTGCGATATTCCATTCCGATATGAGTTCTTAGAACATTTTGTATTAGGACGCATACGATCTTACACACACCTGCCTTAATAACGTAGTAACGTGTGGTGCTGGTGGGCTGTATACGGTTACACTCACACGGTAGAAACACAGGACGATAGAAACGCAGCTGTGTGGCAAGGAATCAGGACGCATTATCGCAATATCGCATCCGATATTATCGACCGATAATAACGCGCCTCTGGGGGAGAGCCTTTATTTTGCGCGCATTTCATCACTATGTCCCTTATAGATAAAAAAAGAAATAAATCTTTCTTTTGTTTTCCAATCGCCTAATAATGAACGTTATTCATTTACTTATCTTGTGTAATCACATTTACTGTGATGTCTCAACGGTGTCTTTAAGAGAAGCTCTCTGGTGGTCAGGTGTTAAATACAGAATTGCCTACGCGGATACAAATCAATAAGTGATTTACTAAAAGCCTCTAAGTATTCATAGATATTGCGTGGCGCTCAAGAAAAGCGGAAAATAGAAAACGGTTTTTTTTCACACTAACGTCAAGGCGATTTGTTGATAGATAATAAATACAGGGTTATTGGTAAAACATTAACAACCTCTTAAGAGGTCATTGTACTCATCACTATGAACAACTTTTACTATGGGACCAAACCAGAAATCACGAAAAAAATCTGCTGTTCCCTACATTTAAGTTCGGATAATTTGTCAAAATGTAGGGAACAGCTGATTTTTTTTCGTGATTTCAGGTTTGATCCCATAGTAAAAGTTGTTCATAGTGATGAGTACAATGACCTCTTAAGAGGTTGTTAATGTTTTACCAATAACCCTGTATAAGTGATGAAAGTCTTTAAAAGACACCGTTTTCAAAGGTACTAAAACACATTAATAAACACGTTAAAAATAAACACATGTTGGTGTTGGTGAGTAATAAACACATTATTTTGAAGCACCTTCTCTCCTTATTCGTCTTCAGAAAGGTCAGGTCACAGGTGCGCAGTACTTGCCACCGGTGCGCGTGAATGACCAGATGTATGCATGCAAACGAAGCAAAAGGAGTACCTATTCTGCATTTGCGATTTATTTGCCAAAAATAACTTTAATTCCTACACAATAAGGTTCAGTTTACGCTACAACTTCAAACATTTTTATAACCTTTTCAATAGTGCTAGTCACTCTGAAATCCACTTAATTACCATTTAAGTTGATATTTGTTTAACTTGAAATAACATCAATTTGAAACATAACTTTGAATAGACTTTATGCACTATGCTAGTGTACTGTAGTTTCTGCCTAGCCCCGTGGGAAGGTGTAAGTTTATGTACATAGCTAAGTGTATATGTATTTTAAAGGTATTAAATTGGCCACTAATTAAACTTTTCATTTATTGCCATTTTCAGAATAATGGTAGCTCTACATAACCAAAACAACGTACGTATTTAAAACATGAACTCAATCTACCCACTAACTCGTGCGTAAACATGTTTCAAAATCTACATAACACCGTTTATATTAAGTGCTCATAGACAAAATATGCAAAGTATCGTATACCGATCATGAAATATTCTTGCAATTTGTTGTATATGTTACGGACTATGTAATAAATAGGGGCATTTTTCATAATGCCCACGCATTATGAATAAAACACAAGCAAGCTAATTAGGGCGAAACAAATAATTATAATTTGAACTTCCTTATTTATCACATTGCCTCGACATTATAAATATTGCCAAGGCAATATTTATAATGTCGACCCAAAACCCACGGCAATCTGATAATACACAGGTACATTACACGTGGTCGTAACTAAAGGTATTTGTATTCTCATTCGCTCACTCTTGCATCCTATGTCGCCGCTTTGCGGGGCTCCTATTTCTGTATGAAGGGTTTAAAGTAACCTAACCAAACCTAACCTCGGGGTGCCCTTCGCCTGCTCTTGCATCCTACGTCGCATATCGCCAGCAGAGTGTCTATGAATGGAAAGACGTTATTTGATTTTAAATATTGATTCCACGTTTGAAAAAAAAATACAGTAATAAAACCTGGTTTTAATTGTTCTGCCCCATAAGTGACTAGCATTATAAAAATGCCTGGTCGATTTGATTATTTCAATAGTTGTTATCACACTGCCCTCTAATATTGGGCATATTTCAAACTGCCCGGGCATTTTTTTATAATGTCCTAATAATCACTTGGTCCATGACATATATAGCACTTTAACAGAATATGTACACTTCAAGTCTTAATTAAGGTTTTTGTAGAAGGCAAGAATATTTATTTTCTAACTAGCAGCGCCCCGCGGTTTCACCCGCATAACTGTCGATCCCGTGGAAGTATCGGGATAAAACTATCCTATGTCCTTTCCCGGGACTCAAACTATCTCTATAGCAATGTTTAATCTAAATCGGTTCAGGGTGAAGAGCTAGCAGACAGACAGACACACTTTCTCATTTATAATATTAGTATGGATATTCCATAGGCCTCTATGAATATGCCTATATCATGCAATATAGATGTCAAGTACCTAAGTATTTTCCCCCACAACCATTTAAAACAAGTGGCCGCGTGTAACACGCATGGTAATACGTAAGTACGAAGAATTGATTTACTGTTCAACTTACCGGGAGGCACAAACTTCCCCCAGCTGCAATCATGAACGGTAACTTCACCATATAAGAATTTCAAACTATGTTATGCACTAGATATGGCAGCTGCTGAGCTCACATTTATTCGCTACTTACTTCAAATCCTCGGATGGATTTCAGTGAAGTAAAAAATTCAGAAATATAAAATATTTTTCGTGAATGTTGTGGCTCGTTTAAATTTTCGAGGATAGCTGTGGATATAGAGCTTTTAAAAGGTAGTATTTGAGATGGGTTTTTGGCGAAAATGATTGGCCATTAGTATACTTTGGTACTAACACTTCTTGGCACTCTTTGTAAACGATTTTAACTAAAAATAACCATAAACAATTTGTTTTCATTAATGGGTCCAGATAATAGCTCAATGTCTACGCTACAGTTTCCAAATTGCCACCAATTTATTTAACGCAAATTACCTCAAGCTCCTTAAAAACAAAAGCTAATAATCATACTCAAACTCGCTCAAAGACATTACACAATAAATTACCCTGAAAATTCCGCAGCGAAAATTTTATAGGGGAAAAAATATTCACATTTTTCGGCATACAATCAGAAGAAATTACGTGAAGCCATTCATCGGACCATGCTTAGTATTCCATCACCAATCACGCCGCTTCAGAGGGAGGCTTCAAATACTTCATTAGCCTATTTCACGCGCCTCCCCCTCTCCCTTTTTAGAGGATAGCGCTGATGAGCAACATAATCTGAATTTTGACGATTTGTAAATAAAATCTCTTCACAATTGAGTTTGTAAGGGGATAAGAAATTTTGTTGTATTCACGGCAGGTTGAGGGCTTTAAAGCGATTTTTATTTAGTTTTGTAGCTAGGTTTATTATGTTTTATAGAAACTTTTGAAATGGTACTCAGTACTACAGTTGTTAGTTTAGTAGTCGTTAGTAGATACAATGACGACATTCATGTATGCTAACGCCATATACGACGGCACGGTTGGCACAGTGGTTAAGCGATTGACTGCTGCGCTGCGTGTCGCGGGTTCGATTCCTGCACGGAACAAATATTTGTATGACCTACAAGTAGTTGTTCCGGGTCTGGCTGTTTGTGTATGTGAGTTTAAATGTTTGTAAACGCACCCACAATACAGGCGAAATTCCTAGTGTGGGGCAACTATTAAAAAAAAAAAAAAAAAAAAGATATGTCAAAGTTTCAAATTGATTTTCCATATACAAAAAAAGCTTCAGCCCGCGATATCGTTCGGGTCAAATTTTTACAAGTAAGTACCTACTTACAAACATTACAAGCTTTTACCACCGGCTTCGCTTGCGTGTCTGTTGAAAACAACCCCACGAAGACGCACCGCCAGGATAAAGTATTCTTTGTGTTAAACTATCTGTGTGCCAACTTTCATCCAAATACGTTCAGCCGTAATTGCATAATTAAGTAACAAATATCCAGACATACAAACTTTTACATTTACATAATTATAATATTAGTAAGATAGTATAGATTGAAGACCAAATCCCTAGAATTTGAACAATAGTGTGGGACTGGAGCTAAAGCCTAGATTCAACCCTCGCACGCCATACAACCCATTCATCAAGCGGTTCTCAACTGTCCATTCAACTAAAGAACGACCCTCGGTGCCAGTCACACGGGACTATCCTTGTTTGCAACCAAAACGTATGTGTGACATTCGACACCAACCAGGCCAAAGCTCGTTTAATACTGCGAACAGATTGGGCCCAACTACACACATTTGTTGTCAGTTCCTTGCAAAATGTTGATCAAGATTCGTTGACAGTACCTTTATTTTTTAAATGTCGCAGCATCATGCTGAGATAGGAGCCTTTTGGCCTCTTATAGGACTTTCTGTTTCATTTTCCTTTTGTTATTTTTTTTTTATATAACTTGTTTTTTTTTTTATTATATTTTACTGTGTTTAGTTTAGTTTGTGATCTTCCTGTAAGAGTCGCAATAAATACTTTTTCTTTCTTTCTTTCCTTCGTTTCTTTAAACAATGCTAACGCAGAATGTACGTATTTATTCCATGGTTTGGTATATGCTGAAATGTGATGATTATTTTATGATGTTCCCACTGCTGGGACACAGGCCTCCTCCTCTCTCTTGAGAGGACCGTAATTCACCACGTGGGCCTATTGCGTAGATGACACTTGTCTTGGAATTTTTGGTTCTTGGATTTTTTTTGCCGGCTTCCACACGATGTTTTCCTTCACCGTTTTGAGAGCAGTGGTGTTGAAATAAATTACACAAAGTAGCAAGCCTGACTGGGTTTAAACCCACGACGTCCACCTCGTAAGACGGGGCCGTTACTACTTTAGACAACAACTACTTTAGTAAACGTCAAGATGGCGGCAAACGATTATTACCGATTTCGGCAGCGCGCAGACTTAAAGCACTCCCCTACAGGCGCATTATTATTGGTCGATAATATCGTTCGTATCGTTCTGTTGGGAATCGAACCCAACACAATGCGCTGATCACGCTCACGCGACGCACGCTCACGCTCTCGTCATTGGCAAGCTGAGGCGCGGCGCGGCGACGACACGGCTCGGCCCGACGACCACTTGCTTCCACGAACTCCACCGCGACGGACGATACTTCTCTCTAGCTTAACTTATTGTTTGTCTGGAAGTTTATTTTGTTAACAAGACGGCATTAAACCATTGCCTAAAGTACAGTCCACTCTTTCATTGCTCCCCGCGCTAACACCACCAGTGCTCATGCATCGTTATTGCATCTAACGGCTGCAAAGGCAGATCCGAAGCCGTCATCTACGCGTTCTGTAGGTACATCGAACTAATTAACTTTGTGCAAAAATAATTGCTGGCTTGTATTTTTTGTGTGAAAATTCGCTGTTTACTACGGTAGTGCACTACATAACACGCAAAACACACTGTGCTTATGAGTGCAAGCTGCGGTTTATGGAACGGGAATATTTTAAAAGTTAAGTTATAATATTTAGGTACTACCTAACTATAACTAGTTTACGTAAAATAAAAACATCATAAATAGTTGGAATTTTGACCTTCAATATCTCGATAATCAGAAGGTTCCCAGGTATTGTCCAGTACGAAAACAATATCATAATAACGGGAAAAACGACTCTCGTCATTGTTACGGTTATTTATTTCTGTAATTAAAACGGTCTATAACCAATTACAGAAATTAAATACACAATTTGTACATAAAAAATAAAATATAAAATCATCAAATAAAAATTAACAACGCTTTTATAAATCCCTTTCACAGTACTTCTGACATGCCGGACAAAATCTTCGTCCATTCGTCCGCAAACAAATCGTTTGTTGGATTAGAGTCCAAGAGATCATTAAGTGTGGCCAGAGTACGTGGTACTGGGGACTTAGCACGCACAACGGTGCGACATGAGGCACAGCAAACAGCCTGTGTTCCGCGGCAGTAGTAGTCGTCTGGCACAAAGAAGCGATCCAGCACAGCATGTAGATCAGGCGCATCGCCGTCGTCCGTTGTAGTGCTGTTTTCTGTTTTAAGTGCAAATCCAGTGGGCAGATATATTCTACAGTGTAGCGATTAGGTTTTTTTCCCCTCTTTGTTTATTAGGGCCATGTCAGCCCCATCATTTCCTTAAGCAAGTTACTTACAAAATTTTCATAAGACTAAGGGCTGATTTTTCAATCATCTGATAACTTTATTCGAGGAATGATTTTGAAATTTTGACAGTTATTTCATACAAAAACTGACAAACGTCAATTTTATTCCTCGAATAAGAGTTATCTGGCGATGGAAAAATCAGCCCTAATAGATATAAATTTATAAATAAGCATAGCTTTACTACTTGCAGGGTAAGCCAGAATACTTTGAAATTTACCTAAATCTAATGCATTTTTTTGAAAGGCAACCCTTTCAAAATCATTGCGAATACAATCTGTAAGGAGGTGTTGGACACTTCTGGTTTATCACAAACAATACAGTTAGGTGAAAAATGTGTTTAGTGGTACATGTCCTGATCGTAAGTATTCTAAAAACTTTTTAGGGTTCCGTACCCAAAGGGTAAAAACGGGACCCTATTACTAAGAATTCGCTGTCTGTCCGTCTGTCCGTCTGTCCGTCTGTCCGTCTGTCTGTCTGTCTGTCACCAGGCTGTATCTCAAGAACCGCGATAGCTAGACAGTTGAAATTTTCACAGATGATGTATTTCTGTTGCCGCTATAACAACAAATACTAAAAACAAAATAAAATAAATATTTAAGGGGGGCTCCCATACAACAAACGCGATTTTTTTGCCCTTTTTTGCTCGATATCAAAAATGGCAACAGGTAGGCACTTGAAATATTCACAAAATACTCAGTTGTATTTTAACTTTAATAATAAATAATAAAATTAAAATAAAATAAATATTTAAGGGGGGCTCCCATACAAAAAACATGTTTTTTCGGCGTTTTTGCCTTGTGGTACGGAACCCTTCGTGTGCGAGTCCGACTCGTACTTGGCCAGTTTTTTAAGTAATTGCCTACCTAGTTTAACATCGGCAGCGATTGGGTTATCACATTAATTGAAACCACGTATTCTACACTATATATTTCAAACATAGACATTTTAAATAATTAATAACAATTAACATTCTAGCCGTGAACCCTTTTCTTTCCTTTTAGCACCATAAAGTGTTGAATTGTTGATACCATCGTCCCGCGCGTGTCGTGCCCTCTATTATCAACAATGGTTTATTTCGTGCTAATTTTTACACATTTTTTTTTTCTGTTTTCATTTTCTTTAATAGTCTGAAACAACTTGTAATATGCGCTGCACACTTTAACCCTTCTATTGCTGATGGTGTTCTTTATTATAATGTGCTATGTTGTAATGCAATATAAATAATAATTTTGTAGAACCATAAAACATATAAAACGCTTTTATTTCTTCCCTTTAAATACATCTTTATCCTGGGTTTTATTCTACTCCTTAGTTAGAAGTAGTTAGTGTCCTGTAGTGTATGTTTGGTGTGTGAATGATTTAGGCTTCGTGGCTAAGGTTAATGTGATAAGTGATAACCAATTCACCACTATGGTATAATCATGCAGAAAAGTTTGTTTACTATAGGAATGACGTTAAAAAGCTATCGGTCACTGTTCGTATTCGTTCTGCTACCAAAGTAAGACCCGTGCTAGCCATGAGGTTTCAAGGGGGACTTCATAAAGGAAGGGATATGTTTTTAGGGTTCCGTACCCAAAGGGTAAAAATGGGACCCCATTACTAAAACTCCACTGTCCGTCTGTCTGTCTGTCACCAGGCTGTTTCTCATTAACCGTGATATCTAGACAGTTGAAATTTTCACAGATGATGTATTTCTGTTGCCACTGTAACAACAAATAATAAAAATAAAATAAAGTAAAAATTTAAAGGGGTATGAAAGAAACGTTTTTACGGAGCCCTTCGTGTGCGAGTCCGACTCGCACTTGGCCAGTTTTTTTATATAATGTAATAGGTACATTATGTTACAATGAAAGAGAATAGAGTTTTGGTTAGTTCTAATAAAATAACAGTAAATTGAGAGCAGTTGTGGCCCAGTGGAAACGGCCGCGACTTACGAGTTGTAGGTCGTAGATTCGAACCCAGTCAGGCACTTTACTTTGTGTAAATTATTTCAACGGTGAAGGAAAACATGTAAACCGGCACGTCCAAGAAACAAGAATTCGAAGACATGTGACACCCACCAACCCGCACTGGGCCCGCGTGGTGGATTACAGCCCACTTTCACTGAGAGGAGCCCCGTGTCCCAACTCCCAGCAATGGGAACATGATAGGCTGATTGTGAATAAAATAACGGTTTCTTAGAACGTAATAAATAGTGCACACCCATAAATAAACTCACGCCTAAAATACAGGAGGTCTAACTTAAAGGAACACCCAAATATTCCGAACGTCGATGTTCCGATTTTCAAAAGTCCGACTTTCATAATACTCGTACCTAAGAATTATAATGTCTATTATTAAAAATCACGAAATTTATGTTTCCGAAAGTCATAAATGCGATTTGCTTGTTTTTCGATTTTCATATGTTCGAAGAATCAAATGCTCGATGGGTTCTCGGTCCGAAAAACGTCATTCCGATTTTCAATTTTCCGAATAACCTGTTAAAATTGGTACCCCCTTTCTTCTCCTAAAATTGTTTGTCCGAAAGTCATTATCCATAACACGTTTGCTATAAACTTCAGTAACCATAATGTTCAAAATTTCGAAATTTTGTTTTACATAATTATCTTTACTTCTAAATCTATTCTGGCATAATATCGAGGACTATAATAATTGAATCTCCTAATTTTGCATGAAATAAAGTCATATGTCCTAAGTATTGTATTATATAATGTGTATTATTCCGAATGTTCATTTATAATAAAATTGTTAGCTCTAAAACATTTGCTAAAAATTAGGTTTTAGTGACAGAAACGAATCGCTGTAAATCCAACTCCACGCAGTCTTGTCTGCCCTACCCCTAGAGTGTAATTCAAAATCGCGTAGGCGCGTAGGGGCGAGGCGGCCCGCGGGCTCAGGAGGCTGTGAGCGAGATGCCGCGGCTGAGGTTGGCCGGTGAAACCGGCCAGCAAGCCGAAGCCGAGGTGGTGAGCGAAAGCCGTCTGCGACGATTAGCACGCGTGGGGCCGCCGGAGAACCGCAGCGCCGGAGCCGTGACTAAAAAACTATGCCTGCTGTATGTTGCATGCTGGCTTGCATGCTGCATGCTTGCTGCATGCTAGTTGCATGCTTGCTTGCATGCTGCATGCTGCGTGTTTGCTTCCATGCTGCATGCTGCGTGTTTGCTTCCATGCTGCATGCTTGCTGCATGTTTGCTTGCTGCATGCTGCGTGTTTGCTTCCATGCTGCATGCTTGCTGCATGCTTGCTTGCATGCTGTATGCTGCGTGTTTGCTTCCATGCTGCATGCTTGCTGGCATGCAGCATGCTTGCTGGCATGCAGCATGCTGCGTGTTTGCTTCCATACTGCATGCTTGCTGCATGCATGTTACTTTAAACCCTTTACACAGAAATAGGGGCCCCACGAAGCGGGGCTCCGTCGACACTAGGATGCAAGAGCGAGCGAATGACAATATAAACACCTTTACCGTGCATCGAAGTCTAGTAAATAGTGTCGCAGCGAAGATCTATCGCGGTAATGTGCACGGAAGTGTAGTGGCGTCGCAGAGACGGGTCTTTCGCAGTTACGTGCATTGCAATATTGTAGCATCGTATTAGCATTTATCGATATTTTGTGCTTCGATATTCCGTATTCTACTCGTATATTTTGCTATTCAGTTTTACAAGGCATTTTTATTTCGGAATTCTAATTAATCGGAATTCGTATTTTGATGTTTCGAATTTTCATTAATTCGGACTTTTTGTTATTCGATCTATTGGAACTCGGTATTTTGAGAATAGTACTTATAAACGTTAGGAATATTGAAATTTCGGAATTATAAAAACAGGATGAATGATAAATCGGAGTTGTTATATTAGGAATTTTGAACCATTCGGAATTATGAAAATCGGTATTTTGAAATTCGTATTTGTGACTGTCGGAATAAAGTTTTTCGTATTTATGTAGTGTACCCATAACTTAAGCCTTCTCTTAAAAGAGTTGGAACTCCTATTGCTAATTTGATTTCTGGCGTTAGGTAATTGTTCTTATAGCCATAGGTCGGAGGGGCCTGATTGTTCGAATGTTACAAATAGAAGGCTTGTTTGGAAATAGGACTACGTCGATTGTTCGCTCATGTAAAGGTTGTCTGCAAAAGTCGACCTTATGTTGTGCAGGTCGGAAGTCAAATAACTCTAGTTGCATTTGAAATGCAAGCGAAGAGAGTAAGAGAATAAGCTTTTACGACGTACGGCATTTCATACAAACTTTCAAGCCCTTGTTTTTCGAAATGAATGAACCGACTTTAATGAAACGCATAAGCAGGATACAAAGGTCTAAAAAATTAGTTAAGAACATTTTCGAAAAATAGTGTTATAGCCAAATTAGACCGATTTAAAATTTTCCATAGAAACAGACATTTCCAGTCATCTTTTTTTAAATAAGACTTTTCGAAAATGTTCTCTACTTACCTACTTTTTAGAACTTTGTATCCTGCTTATGCGTATGATATTTCATTAAAATCGGTTGATTCATTTAGAAGAACAAGGCCTTGAAATGCCGTACGTCGTAGACGCTTTTAAAATGAATTCGATTTGGTTTTTTGTTTCGAAAAAAAACAGTGATATAAAAGGCTCGTTGATGTAAACACCAAGCATAGAATAAACGTAATAATTAAAACGTTGTATCATTAAATTGTACCTATAGTATTAACCAAGGATTTCTTACTCGTACCTTCATAATGAGGGGGATACGTTAGGAGCAAACAAAACTGGAACTGTTTTTTGTTTCTTTAATTCTAGGCGAGCCAGGTATGTTTTTTTGGCTGAAATGTCGGTTGAAACATGGGAGTGTTCAAACAAAAAATAAACCTAGCAAGCACTAACACCTAGACCGGAAACCGCTATTTAAAGGCTTTTAAAATATTTTGTTCCGGGCAGGAATTGAACACGTGTGACCTGCAGCGCAAAAATCTAATCAACATTAGTATTTCGGGATCAATCCATCCATCGCTCCGTTCTTATGCAAAAAGTTTATTGAATAAGTCCATCAAAACAAGTTAAAATCCGGCCCAAAACCTCCATTTTAAAAAAAAAACTTCCTTCACTGAGCAAAAATATAAAATAAGGCAGCACAAAGTCGAAAACTCACTTCCAACAATTTCCAACGCTCACATAATACGAGATATTCTGAAAAATGAGGCGAACAAAGTTGCGGCCTCTTTGTACTTCCGCGGGATATCATGACGAAGCGCCTAATACAGCTGAAAAAGTAAAACTTGCCACAGTATAATAAGGCGTTGAATTAGACCACTGGCTTGCGAAAGTTAACTCATTTCCTTGAAAAACTCCTTTTGCTGCGTGGACTCTGTCGGCACGTAGCGCGTTAACCGGAAACTTTCAGAATATTACCTACATTTCCTCACTGTAATTACGTTTGCAAATATTTTTGTTTGCCTCAACCTTAATATATCTTTCATGCCTGTCTTGTTGACCCACGTAACGTGTGTCGTTTATTCTTATTTATCGGTAAACTTAAGAAGTTACTTGTGTGAAATGAAGATTAGGGTAAGAATGAGTAAGAAAACGACGTAGAAAATGAGTCTGTTTATATAAGCACCGTGTTTTTCTGAAAGTATTCTATAAGTGAATAAAACATTTCAGTTGCGTTATACGTGATGCAATATCACACGAGACAACTGGGCCTTAAGTCTGCTATTACAATAGTGTCAGAATGGTCTATCATTATAATAATAATAATAATAAGTTTTATTCATCAAAAAGTAAGAATACAATGTGACGGATTCGGTGAGCCACAAACTAAGCATCGCTTGTATCTTGTGGCTCTGGAGTGCAATTTTACAATATTAATGATTACAGTTTGAGGATGTTAGATAGTTACAAAAAATTTAAGAAATAAAATAAAATAAAACATTCATGCGATTCTGATCACAAAATAAAGTAGTATTGGTTTAACCTAAGGCTTGTGTAACTATGATGCGTGTGTGTGTGTGTTTGTTTTAAGTACCATCCGAGGACGTGCGTATGAATACACAAGGCACGACCGAGGACCTTTTCAAAGCGAGGACCTTTTCGAGGGTCCTCGGTTTGACTTGACCAAAGATTCGCATTCTGCAAGCGATTTTGAGTCTTCCTATATACTTAATACGAAAAAGTTGTCTGAACCTCGGTTTGATCAAGATTATTCATAATCTTACACAAACATTGTGTATCCACCAGATGGTGCCACTGTCGCCTCATACACAGACTCTTTACACTCATTTCACGTTTCTTGTATTAGCCGAGGACCTATGTGTTAACTTTAACACAAAAGTCCTCGGTTAGGTAGATTTTCCAGACAATGTGTATCCAGGACCTCGGTTGGTAGATTTTCCGAACAGTGTGTATTGTAGTCCTCGTTTCGACAGTTTTCCTTGTGTGTAGAAGACAAATTATATGCTATCATTTAAAAAAAAATATGAAGGAGGAAATCGAAGGTAGACTGAATCCTTAAACAAATTGTTAGTAGCTACTAGGTACACGAGGAATAATAAGGCTTCTTCTGGAATAATAGAATAATCAGGCTAAGTACCTAGGCTCGCTTATCTATATATATCAAAGAAAGTCGTGTTAGTTACACTATTTATAACTCAAGAACGGCTGAACAGATTTGGCTGAAAATTGATGAGGAGATAGCTTAGAACCAGGAGACGGATATAGGACACTTTTTTATACTTTTATTTACTTATAGGAGTAGGGTAGGAGTAGGTTAGGAGTAGGGTAGGAGTAGGTTAGAAGAAGGGTAGGAGTAGGCTAGGAGTAGGGTAGGAGTAATGTAGGAATAATGTAGGAATAGGGTAGGAGTAGGGTAGGGGTAGGGTAAGGGGCAGACGCGAACGAAGTAGCGCTGGGCAGCTAGAAATAATTTATAAGGCAAAACAACGTTTTCCGGGTCAACTAGTATTATATAACCATGATTTGCACCATAAAATATTGTATTGTCATAGGAACTGAATACGTGTGCTTTTCATAAAGAATCTAAAGTGCCTTCCTTAGGTGAAATGTCTGCAGCAAGATTTGAAGCAAATATAAAGTATAAAGAAATACAGAACATGAACGTACTAAAGAAAACCACATAAACTTTGCATGATCTACTTATAGAAATAATCATCAAGTTGCAGTAACATCTTTGAGAAGCATGATTAGAAAACTTACATAACAGTTATTAGAAAACGACTCAAACAAAAAGACTTATAGAAACCATAATTAAAAGAGATCGACATAATTTGGGCTAAAAACTTGACATAAAATTACATAACACAATGCTTAGTTAGAAAACAACAAAGAAATATTATTAAGTGAGATCAAAATAATTTAGGAAGCATGAAAACTTAATAATTTAATGGCGCCGATTCCCTTGTTCACAAACTAAACTAAATTTATGTTTAGTGCATCTTTTTCTTACTATTTCATTAAGAAAAGGACAGAAGATAAATATTAGTTTAGTCCTGTAAAATTAAGATACTCCACAGCAAGCTTAGACGTGATTAAAAACATGGCTACTAAAAATACGTCAATTTACTTTAGGCGCTGTCTAATTTGACTGGACTAAACTAATTTTTATCTTCTGTCCTTTTCCTAATGAAATAGAAACAAAAAGATGTACTAAACTTTAATTATTTAGTTTAGTTTGTGAACAAGGGAATCGGCGCCAATAGCTGCTCTATAGACTGATTAAAGATATATCATTCATGTCACCGGCCTGTAAAATTCAAAATGTATTGCTTTTTCGCTAATTAACACATTGCGGGATCATGGAAACTAATAATAAAAATAATTTTACAACTTAAACTTAATGCGTATGCTAAATTTGAATACGATGCTATTAACTGTTGAAGAGTTCCCTCATGAAGAAACGACCTTGACTGCAGCATCAGCACAAACTGGTAATTATTTTGGTGTTACTAGATAAACATAACGCGTGTGCCAAATTTGGAGATGGTGCTATCATCTGTTGAGAAGTTCCCTCATGAAGAAACGACCTTGGCTGCAGCATCAGCACAAACTGGTAATTATTTTGGTGTTACTAGATAAACATAAGGCGTGTGCCAAATTTGAAGACGGTGCTATCAACCGTTGAGGAGTTCCCTCATAAAGAAATGACCCTGGCTGCAGCATCAGTACAAACTGGTAATTATTTTGGTGTTACTACATAAACATAACGCGTGTGCCAAATTTTAAGACGGTGCTATCAACTGTTGAGGAGTTCCCTCATGAAGAAACAACCTTGGCTGCAGCATCAGCACAAACTGGTAATTACTTTGGTGTTACTAGATAAACATAAGGCATGTGCCAAATTTGAAGACGGTGCTATCAACTGTTGAGGAGTTCTCCCATTAAGAAACGACCCTAGCTGGCAGCATCAGAACAAACTGGTAATTATTTAATTTTGCTAGATAAACTTAAGAGCGTTTACGCCGAACGGCATTTCATACAAACTTTCAAGTCCTTATTTTTCGAAATGAATGAACCGATTTTAATTAAACTTCATATGCAAAAGCAGGATACAAAGGTCTAAAAAGTTAGTAGAAAACATTTTCAAAAAATAGTGTTACAGCCAAATTAGACCGATTTTAAATTTTCCATAGAAACAGAGATTTCCAGTTATCTTTTTTGAAATAAGACATTTTGAAAATGTTTTCTACTAACTTTTTAGACCTTTGTATCCTGCTTATGCGTATAAAGTTTCATTAAAATCGGTTCATTAATTTCGAAAAATAAGGGCTTGAAAGTTTGTATGAAATGCCGTTCGGCGTAAACGCTCTTAACACGTATGCCAAATTTTAAGTCGGTGCTATCCACTGTTAGGAGTTCCCTCATAAAGAAATGACCCTGGCTACAGCATCAGTACAAATTGGTAATTATTTTAGTTTTACTACATAAAGATAACGCGTTTGGCAAATTTTAAGTCGATGCTGTCAACTGTTGAGGAGTTCCCTCATAAAGAAACGACCCTCGCTGCGGCATCAGCACAGACTGGTAATTATTTTAGTTTTACTACATAAACCTAACGCCTCTGCCAAATTTGAAGACGATGCTATCAAGTGCTGAGGAGTACCGTCATGAAGAGACGACTCTGGCTGCAGCATCTGATACTAAAATAATAATCCTTTGTGAAGCGCCGACAAACGTAGAGACATCGACTCGTCCTCGCTTGGTACTTCATTTTGGAAAAAGTGTGTAAGAAATAAATCGGAACGTTCTACTTACATTGATATAATAATTATCTTACACGTTAAATGTTTTAGGTAGGTAGATTTTCCAGGTCCTCGGTTTGTACAAGTTGTACGCGAAAAACTGTCCTCGGTTTAGTCATATAAAGTCTAACACAACGTCCGCACTTTGTACAAGCTATAAGAAATATTGTGTAAAAATACGTCCTCGGAAGGACGTCGCAGGGCTTACGTAAGAGGTCCTCGGTTTGCTTACATAAAGTCCTCGTATGTGCATCGCTGGTCACATTTAGCTGTGTATTTCAGGTCCTCAGTATGATAGCCGAAATTCATACAGAAAAATGTTGAGATAGCATTATCCCAATAAGCTCATCACTATAGATTTATTCATCTGTCTCTTTCTATCTTATTCTAAAAGGCCAGCGAGGTGTTTAAACCAGTTTTTTGGAGGGTCCTCGGTTTGTTCTAGGATTAACAAGGTCCTCGTAAGGGTGTCTGTACAAACAGGGGTGTGTTTGTCTGTGTGTGTGTGTGTTTGTCTGTGTGTGTGTGTGTTTGTCTGTGTGTGTGTGTGTGTTTGTCTGTGTGTGTGTATGTGAGTGAGGGGGTGATTGTATGTGTGTAAAGGTGCTATATTAAAGCTTCGGTGGCGTCATAGGATAATTTTAAAAGAGCTGAAGTTAGGATTTTCTTACAGGTGGAGGTTGAACAGTCTTTTAGGTCGCAGATTTGGCTTACTTTATTGTAAATGTTGGGATGGGAGAAAAGGGTACAGCGTCTAGCTAGTTCGGATTTGGTATGGGTACTCTGAAGACACGCTTGTTTAATATGTCCCTGTAATCAGGCCGATTTTTTATTGTTGCATGATATTTAAGCGTTGCTAGTAGTATAAATATTTGTCTTACCCTGAGGATTTGAAATTCATGGTAGACAAGGTCTGTAGAGAATCTGAAAGGTTTTTTTAGTGCGACTTTGATCAGTGCCCGTTGCGCCCTTTCTAGCGTTATAAATGTACTCTTACCAGCGCGTCCCCAAATGCAAATACAGTACATTATGATTGACTGGCAGAGTGCAAAGTAGACCATTCGCAAAATATCGATAGGGGTGCAGTCTCGGAGTTTTTTCAAAACATGTATTAGTTTTCGTACTCTGGAGGAAAGGGCAAAAATGTGGGCTTTATACGTTAAGTTGTTATCTATGGTTATTCCGAGGTATATGTTCGTGTCAGTACGTTCAAGGACTTTACATGCGCAGGAGTGGAGTGGCAGTTGTGAGGAAATAATGTGTTTCTGTGGACAGGTATGTATTTTTAAGGACATAGATAAAGAGGCACTGGAGGAGCTAGTTTTGGAGAAGGCTATGTATTTACTTTTACTAACGTTAAGTGTCAGTAGGTTAGAGTCTAGGGATTGCGCTATCTGAGAGAGGCCTTGTTCCGCCAGTCGATAAACTTGGTCCCATGACGTGTCGTGGAAAACGATGGCTGTGTCGTCAGCGTAGGAGATCACTTCAGCGTTTCTAAGAGGGAGATTTACTACGTTATTAATATACAGCGTAAACAACGTCGGGCCAAGGGTACTGCCCTGCGGAACTCCAAACGTGATTGGGAGCAACCTGCTTTGGTGACTGTCTATTTTACAATATTGATACCGCGATGTTAAGTAGCTGTGAAACCATTCTAGAGGAGTACCTCTTATACCTATTGCCTCAAGTTTCTTCAAAAGCAGTCCAGGTGACACGGTGTCGAATGCTTTTGCCAAATCAAGAAAGACACCAACACAGCGTTCTCCATTTTCTATGTGGTGAGAGACTTGGTTTGTCAGAAGTGACACCGCGTCTTCGGTGGATCTTCCCCGGCGAAATCCGAACTGCCTATCTGAGACAATGTTGTGCTTCTCTATAAAATTTACCAGTCGCTTGTTTACTATTTTTTCTAAAATTTTTGAGACTATACTCAACAGGGCGATAGGTCTATAATTTTCTGGCATGTCTTTGGGACCACTTTTGTAAATTGGGGACACTGCAGCAATTTTCCAGGAATCGGGAAAGACACCAGATTCTAGACTTAAATTAAAGATGTGCGTAAGTGGCTTGATTATACTCTCTCGGCAATTTACGAGTAAAGGAACTGTTACTTGATCTGGTCCTGGTGCACTGTCTATTTTTAAGTTGCGTATTATATTGGAGACTTCTTCTTCATCGGTCGGATGCATAAAGAAAGATTGTGAGTTGGAATTCGGGGCTATGTTTGATTCTATTAGTGAGTGGTGAGTGGTTGAGAGTTTGTTTAAGATCTTGGCTGCGTGTTTTTCCCCGACAGATACGAAATACTGATTGCAATTGTCAAGTGATGATGTTGGGGGAATACTGGACGCAAGTAGGTGAGATGATACATTATGGCGAGTATTAGTTCCGCAAATATCTTTAATAGCCGTCCATAGCTTTTTTGGATTTTTCTGATTCCCTTCGATTTCTTGTCTGTTGTGTAAGTTTCTAAGTTTCCGAAGCAGTGTGCACATGAAATTCCTGTATCTGGTGTAAATTAAATGTTTTGTTTCATTGTCAGGGTTGGCTTTGCATTCAAGGTGAAGCTTGTCGCGTTGCCTCATGCACCTAATTAAGCCAGGAGTGACCCAGGGCTGGATGTTAGCCATTCTACGACTAATTTTAACATTTTTTGAGTGTTTGTCAGTCGCAAGTGAGATAACGTCGTTGAAGTACTTTAAAGCAGTGTTTACACAAGCTGAACTAGTAACTGAATCCCAGTTTTTATCAGTGATCTCACCAGCTACAGCGGTCCAGTCAGTTTTGACTCTCCAGTGTTTGTTGTTTTTAGGGCGTTCCGTTTTTATGGGAACACTGCATAAGGCTAGATCGTGATCGGTAATGGATAAGCTACAAACGAGACCAAATGGTATTGTTGGTGATTTTATAAATATGTGGTCAATACATGCTCCGCATCTCGTTGGAAGGGTTATAGCAGCGGATAAACCGTGTGAGGCCATGAGACAAGCGTAGTTAGATACTTGGTTGTTACTTAGGTCGTTAATGTTTAGGTTTATGTCGCCAGCCACAATTAGTGTTTGTTGGTTTTTAACATCAAATAGGGTGGTGTCAAGGGAATTAAGAAATTGGTCTGTGTTTGTAAAAGAGGGAGACCGGTAAATGGCTAGGAGGCTTAAGTTGTTGTTAGTTTTTATTAATATACTGTCGGCGTCAGCAAGGTTAGATTCTACAGTGACAATATTGCTGCTCCAGGCTGTGCTTGTGTAGATAACAATTCCTCCGTTTTTATTTACTTGTTTAGAAGTTCTGTATGCGCTATATCCCTGTAGATCCTCAATAATGGAGCCGTCAGACAACCAACACTCAGTGAGCACTATAAAGTCGATATTTGAGTCTAATCGATTTAAAGCAATTGCAAAATCATCAAAATTTTTCTGATAGCTTCTGATGTTGTATGTTAGCACTTTGATATTGTCTTTGGAAGAATTTAAGATACTCTTGCAGTTTTCAAGAGATTCTACTGTGTGACATTCTATATTAAAAGTTTCGTCTAGGTCGTTGGATACGCTAAGTAAAGCCATTTTTAAGTGTTATAATATAAAGATGAAAACCGAAACTCAGTGAGGTGATTTTTTGTAGAATATTTGTTGTTGCAAGAGATTTTATTTCTTTTATGTTACAGAAGATTCTTCCATGAGACGAATTATGTAGTGTAGAATTGTGTGAGTGCCTTTGTAGTGGTGTGTGCGTTGGTATTAGTGTGAAAATTGGAGAGTTAAGATGTGTGTGTTTGAGTACGAGCCGTTGTAAGAATTTGAGCAAATTAAGTACAATAAACAAATAATAGAAATATTTATAAAGTATAAAAATTGAAGTGAAACGTACCAGGTGCATGGGTACTAGCGTTTCTAAGTATTTCATCAAAAACATTTTAAACAAGCAATTAAAAATGATCAAAATTCTTGTTACATTTCAAAAGAGATTGAACAGGTGGTTAAGTCTCTGCCTTCCTGCGTATTTGAGCTTTAACATAATAATCAGTCGGAGAAATTTTTTATCAATTATTTTTATAGAGAGGCATAGCAGGTGCTTGTGTTTGTTTACAAGCCCTTGTTTGTTTTTGAGCAAATTTAACGTAATAAACAAACATAAAAAGTATTTAAAAATTATAAGGTTAATAGAGAAACATAATAGATGCTTGATTGCAAGCCTTTCTAGGAATTCGACCTTTAGCATAAAAAACAAATAATAAAAGTATTTATGAAATATAAAACTCAAAGAAAAACATAACAGGTGCTTACATAGAGACTTCCCTGGCTCGCTAAGCCTCTGTTTGTGCAGTTGAGATGGGGCAATGGCGCGATAAGTCGTGCTGGTTCCTAATGGCGATGGCGGGGTTTCCTTCTTGCCTGCGAATATTGACAGTTCCATTTTTGATCCAGCAATACTTGTAGCCACATTCCTTGGCACGTGGCTTTGCTGCTCGAATTAACTGCCGGTTTTCTTTGGTCAGTCGCTCGTTGAAGTATACAGCCTTGCGGGTACCGGGTATTTCTATATCATCACTAGAGAGGTTGCGTCTTAATTTTCCTGCGCGTAAAAATTCGTTCCGTTTGTTGCGACGCAGAAACTTTACTACCAGTGGACGAGGGTGTTTTTCTACTGGGGCATTATTGGTGATCTCGGTGTTGTTCCTGTGGCGTGGCCCAGCTCTAGTAACGTATTCTAGATCGGAGTCTTCGAGATGAATGCCAATTTTTACTGCCGCTGTGAGAATGATGTGAACAGGGTTTTCGTTAGCAGTTTCGTTTATGCCTAGTATTTCCACTTGGTTTTTTAAGTAAGCTTGGGCGTGCCACTGTACTTGTTCATTAAGTTGTTGAATTGTGGACTTTAAGTAGGGGATTTCGCATACTTGTTCCTCAAGCGCTTGAATTTTGGCTTCTGCGCAGGCCAAGCTAGTCTCAGATACTTCAAGGCGTTGGTTACACAATGTTAGGTGTTCTGTGAGAGTTTTGAGGTGATGTTTGAGATCACCTACGTCTTCTCGTAGTAGTTTAATTTCAGACGTTAGTTGAGACAGGCTACCGGAGTCCGATGCAGTGGTTGGGGTATTGAATATCAAGCTGTTGCTGGTATTATTTGAGTGGTCGACGTGTTCATTTTGTTCCGGCGGCGTATTAGAGTTACTCGAGTTGGGGTTTTTGTTTCGACAACCCGTGCATAACCATGTTGCTTTCGCGGCTTCAGATAATTTACGGAAGTCGGTTATTTTCACGCATAAAGGATGGTAACAATTGTCGCATTCAATACATTTAGTATAATGGTTAGCTCTTAGTGTTTTAGCACAGGTAGCGCAGGTGTTTACCATTTTGAAATATGTAATTTGAGTCAAAATCAAAGATAATAAGAATAAGCGTTGTTGTTTACTTGTTTATTGATGTGTTTATTGTATTCGTGATGGATCGGGAGTCATCGGCCAAGCTCGGGAGGATCGTGTCCTTGATTTCGGCAACCGGCGCTTGCCGTTCTTCGGAGTTACGCGCGTGCGACAAGGGCGAATTATTTTGATTTCGCGTCCCGTCTCTTTTCCGCAAGGGGGAGAAGAGCTTACCTCAGCACACGTGTGGTATCGGGTTATTATTAATTCACTTTTTTATTTGTTTTTAATGCACTCCACAATAGTTTTTATCACTGCAGGTTATGGGTCATAGTTCCTTGTAGTTTTTCTTGTATTTTTGGGAGAGAGTTGGGCACGTCCACTCCTTAAACGCTCTAGATTGACACTCCCTCATTGATTTCTTAGTTGTTGATTTTGACAAGTTTGGTAATCTACCAATATAATGGCGTCATTATGACTTTCCAATGGTCAACCACTGACACTCCATTGAAAGAAATGGCATAGAATGGTAATCTCGTACATAATAAAAAATGATTACTGATTTAGGCGGTAATCTGCCAAAATTTTGACAGTTCCTTTGATCAGTGACCTACTATTAGAACGTCATTAAGCAGTCATTGCTTTTAATTCGTTACGAGTATCGTTTATGTTCTGTGCCATTGACCGACCAATGATCAACCATTATGAATTTAGCAGTTTACGAAGTTTTAGCCAAATGACAATGGGATGGTGGTGGGATCGTATTGGAATGACGAATGAATTTATAAAAATAGCAGACTTGGGCCCCTGGTTGAAGACTACGGTGACAACGGACTCCTAACGACTCCCGCGGGAAACTTTATAAACATATTTATGCAACAGAACTGTGGTCAATTAATACTACACCCGCTTTTCAGATTAAAAGAGTTTTGTTGTGCACTAGCATCAAACTTTTTGTAAACTTACAACTACACTATAAACTTTGGCACTTGAGGCTAAGTTAATTTTAAAGATGTTTTCCCTCTAGTGATATTCGAGTGACTTTATTTTGTTTTTAGTGTAAATTAGTTTTTTGCTTTCGTTCACAAATTCAAGTAAGTAACCAGAACTCATATAGTACATTATGATACATGTGTGCTATGTTGATCATTATGCTCGAGGCGGTATTATTCGCGCGAGCCGCAGGCGAGTGCGATAAGAAAGCCGAGAGTCTAATGATCGATGCACACGCGTTTCATACGACGTTTTTCAACACACTTGCGAGGAAAAAAACAGACTTGTATTGTTAAATATTAACTTGTATGGAAAATGGCGCGCTGGTTTTGTCTTTCCGCATAGCCAGCACTAGCAATGCGCGCGCAAGTGTAAATAAAAGCACTGACCACAGAGCATGTAAAAACAATTGTAAAAAAAAAACAATTATAGTTTAGTTAGTATGGAATTAGAAAGTACTATTGGCATAGAGAAATATACCTACATTAGTTCAGTGAGAATCCGCAATGATAGAACGCCAGTCAGGGTCTTTTCCGTTTGGTTTCGGGTAGGGACCACGGACAGTTTTAGGTGGATAATTAAAATTTTCTTACGTTTTTTGTAATTTGCAGGTCAGTATCAGGTTGCATCTTGATCAAATATGATTCGCGACTATAATATACAGAGCGTTAGGTTAAACGAGGGACATACTTTGAGGGGAGTTAGTACTCATGAAAATGAACAACTTTTAATATGGGATTAACCCTGAAATCGCGAAAAAGAATAAGCCGTTTCCTACATTTATGTTCGCATAGCTCGTCAAAATGTACTGAACAGCTGATTTTTTTTTTTTGCGATTTCAGGTTTGGCCCCATAGTAAAAGTTGCTCATTTTCATGAGTACTAACTCCCCTCAAGTATGTCCCTCGTTTAACCTAACGCTCTGTATATGTATTTACAGAAATATAGTCATTAGAATATAATCTTTCTAGTTAGATTTTTTCCCTAAGAACTTTTCCATAAGAAAGATGTAATAATGATTCGAATGATTATAATTCTGTAAAGATGTAGGTACCTGTTAGAGTCGCAAATCATATTTTAATCAAGATACAAACCTGACACTGACCTGAAAATTGCAAAATACCTAAGAAAATTTGAATTTCGCGGTAGACCGCGAAATTCAAATTTTCTTAGGTTTTTTCGGACAATTTAAGATGAATGCGCAGTGGTAGACCACTGCGCATTCACCTTAAATTGTCCGAGATCCCTGCGCATTCACCTTAAGGTACCTAAATAAATATTAGTTAATTTTGGGACCAAGGACAATACGGACTATTAAAAAAAAAGTGAATTGATGAGATTAAAAAAGCGCGCATCTCCGACTAGTAAATAGTTATCTGTGGAAATAAAGCACATGTGGATTAAAGTAAAGAAAAAGCACGCGTTTTTAATACACTGCATTATGGACCTAAAAGCGGTTCAATAAGAGCCACTTTACGAGCAAGTGTGTTGAAAAAATATTTACGTACCTATATAAGTACTGAAGTTGTAGATAATACAGCTTTAATCGCCCATCACTTAAGTTTCAATACATTAGCTACGATACAAATTTTACCCATCATTATCATTAATCGACCGAAATTTATTTCGATCATAATTTGTATCAGTCAGGTCTTCAAATCGGCCATCTAACAATGTCCAGATTACAAATACGGTGTAATGACGCGAAAAATCTACGTCTGCGACAATGCCAAAAACACGACGAAAGAAAAAAAAACAAATAGACGTCACTTAGAGCGACCGATCTTTTTTGAGCAAACTTTTCCGAGATTAAATCTTTTCTCTTTGCATTTCGGTGCAGAATTGGAGCACGGCGTAATAATTGATTGGATTATACCTTTCATCGGGCCAGTCATACGTGAGCCCTGTACATGATTGGTGTATGCGAGAGAATTTATTTACTAACTGTGACAATAAAACGCGTTATCTACGTCATACAAATTCATTGGTTTCGAACAGTGGACGCTGTGACATGAATAAAATATTATTTAGCTTAAATTCATAGTGTAAAAACTGCTGTTATAACGAAACTCCCGTGTTGCTTTCTATATTTTATTGCTATTCTTTAAGAAATTCGCCTTTATATCTCAGTAGGCGTTTTTTTGGGTTTCGGTTGTCGAGTGATGTGATTTTGCATTCAGAGCGTGACAAACAATAAATAATATTTTCTGATAAATATATTCCAATATGAATGTGTTTTTCCTTATCGTTCTCTGAATAAGAGGAGCTATTTATAGTATAACTCTCTTAAGTATAGGCACAGCTACACGAATGATATAAATAGGCCGACGTTTGGCCATAAATCATGTTCCATAAATCAGTTCTTTTTTTTAAATGTTAGTTGCGTCTTTCCGTAAAAACAAAAAGGTCTACGTTTAACTAGATAATAAAGATAGATTTTCACACAAAGAATTCCAATACTAAAGCAAAGTAAATAATTTATATCCACGATGCTCTGTGAAAAATGTACTACGTATGTCAATGTCGACCGAAGTCAATTCGTGAAGTTCTCAAACTCGTCCTATTTGGAGAAGGGTTTGAACTTAAGTGTAGTGGCTAACGTTGGCAAGGTGTTGCTGGTAAACAGGGTGTGACGCGGGTAGACGTTTATGGATGATACGTAGGTACTGGGTACCTACAGATTTACTCATAAATGGAAGTTGTGTTAAGGATAGTGCGTAAAGTGTGAAGTAGTGATTGAAGGACGGGTGAATTGGGATTTTTTTACACTGCGGTGAGAAAATAATTTAGGGTCGGATTCATGGCTATAATCATACAAAAATAAAAGTCCTGAATCAGTTACTCACTCACTGCATTACTCGTCAATGCCTGGGCAGGGCATTGACGAGTAATGCAGTGAGTGAGTAACTGATTCAGGACTTTTATTTTTGTATAACTCTCGGACCTAGTAGCTGAAAAGCACAAAGTTTCCCTTTACGGTATAGACAAAAAATATAGACAGGATTTATCAAAATTTCCACGGGACAATCGTGAGTGGATGAAGTAACTAGAAATTCATAATATCATTGGATTAACCATCCCGTACATCCGTACGATCCGGTCGGCGTGTCTTTAGTGTTGAATAAACTTCATGGGCTTTACTGAGAAAAGCATATGTGAAGTCAGGTGGCATTCAACAGTTTCCGAAAGCCAACACACTAACTAAAGCTCACTACATTTCGCCAAAACCCCTCTGTACTCAGAAGCATTTTTAAAATCACCCCATGTCAGCAGTTTTTACATGGTACCTACATGGAAAACTTCGTACAAAAATGTCGTAGTTTTCCTGAAAGAAGTACATGACATGGAACTGGTTGTTCGCTTGCTAATAAAAATGCTCTATGGCGAATATCACTGCCTCCATTTAGGTGTATAGTGGACCAAGCGTTTATGTGAAAACTTTCTATTTTCAAAACATTTTCATGTTAAACTGCTTTATAAAGTGAGAAGGGAGAATGAAAATGAATGTACGGAAACAGGTTTAAAAATTTTTTTTTTTATTACTATTATTTATTTAACACTAAAATACTAAATTAAATGACTAACTAACTTCCTATACAAATAAATACAAAAACAAAGGACACTTAGGCGTCGAAGTACTCGTCCGCATCGCTGTCATCCGGAAACGTGCCCAGAAGACTGGCAGCATTGCCACGTTGAATGGCAATGCTAATTCTTTGGCCAAAGAACGACCCAGCCCTCTGGTCACGTGAAGTGTCGACCAGCCGGCGAGAAATTTCCTTAAAAATTACTTTAAAGTAACGCAGGACGAATACTAGTTTGCTCATGCGACGAATGATGATGAACGAATGTTAAAAGCTTATGGATCTTTATATTTTTTATTTAAATGTATTTCAGTTGTAGAGAGGTAGTTCTGAGTAATTTTCAACTTAAAAATTCTTTATATTCGTGTATAAATTATTTCTATTAAAGCAAACTTTGCATTCGCTATTCTTTTTACTTTATAAAACTTTTAAACGCTATTTTGGTATATTTTAAATACTGGTGTGGATTATTTGTGTGTGCTGTTACTATATTATTAATAATTATAATTATTTATGTTTATGTAACTACTGTAATAGAACAGTTACATATACAGAAATAATACATTATAAACAGCACAAACACTAATATAATATGCATCACGGATTAATTTGTATTGTAAACGTTAATTATTGTGTGTTGTCTTTGGCCCTGACATCAAGCAATGTACAAAATTGACAACTGTAGAAAAGTTTTTTTCAGGCGTGTGTGTTGGGTCTATTTAAATTATTGGAACGCACGTATCAGTATCGTAAAGTATATAATTGTAAAACACAGCTTATGGGCACAAACAGGAAATATGGATAAAATATATGTCGGAAACGTCATTAGTACGGGAGCTGACTTGACAACCGGAATCGGAACGCTAG